>OZ026612.1:62854906-63454906 GCA_964020975.1 Hermodice carunculata
CTGGGCATGCCATCACGGTAGATCTTATCTCTAATTGTCAGCAAAAAATGTCTTTCTAGAAACATGAAATCTACATAAAAATGTTAAAGCTCATGACAATTTACATCCAGACACCCATGAGTAATTTCAGCAAGAAAGCGTTAAGTTTAAGGTAATGTAAATGCAATGTTCTTCATCACCAAAATGAATGTACATTGCCCCATGACTGCATCTGGCATATCTAATAATCAACAAAAACAACTTGATCATGCTACACTGTTGTACAAACATACTGAAATGTAGAGTAGTAGTTATGTTCAACATTTTTAACACTTTTAAAACAAGTTAATTAAAGAGTCATATTTTTATTTCTATTCGAATCTGAACAAACAAACCTGTCTCCAAGATTATTTCTAATTTTCTCTGATATCCTGCCACATGAAGGGGCGAAGTTTCTAGTATCTCCAGGTTTTGGTGTTGTTTAACAATAAAAAAAAAAAAAAACTCCACTTTGCAGGCCTGTATACCTCTTCAATATGAATCAATTTATTAGGTATCACCCAGAAATTTTAGCCTCAAGCGACTAATGGCTTAAGTAGTCTCAACAAAATTAGACAATAAGAAAGGTCAGAATTAGCTCCAAGGTGTGTATTCACCCCAAAACACAACTGAATACACAAACATTTGGAGGGCTAGAGCTGTGTATTCCCAATAGTTTGTATGTTAAAGCAACCTTAAATAAACTAGTAACTTATGTAGCTGTGGTCATATTATTTTTGTGAGGTATTTAGTTATGCATGTAGATTTACTATCTGAAATTTGGTGTTTCTTTGTGCAGTTGTTTTCAAGTTATTAAATAGCAAGTTACAATGTAAAGTAATGGGAGTACACAACCCTAGCCCTCCACTGACTGCAGTGCCCTCTTTTAGGCAGTTCTTAACCTTCTGTTCTTGCCCTTGCCTATTAGGGTCAGCTACCAGGATTTGTAAGTCAACAAGGTGCACTGACCACTACCTTAACTTTCAATGGTTTTCACTTGTTTCTTCCATCTACAGTTGAACTATTAGGGTCAGCTACCAGGATTTGTAAGTCAACAAGGTGCACTGACCACTACCTTAACTTTCAATGGTTTTCACTTGTTTCTTCCATCTACAGTTGAACTATTAGGGTCAGCTACCAGGATTTGTAAGTCAACAAGGTGCACTGACCACTACCTTAATTTTCAATGGTTTTAACTTGTTTTTTTTTTTTCCATCTTCAGTTGGACCAGAAGTCCCAAATTTTGACATATGATTATAGATAACATACCTTTTAACCAAAGTGCGGAGAATTAACAAGATAGAGCATTTTGTATTTTGAAAAGAAAAAAAAATTGTGTTTTACATTGCATTACCTTTTTTCCATTTGGGTTTTATGTAACATTTATCCTTGTGAGTTGCCTCTAAAACAGAAAAAGCTCTGCATAGCTGGTCTACCATAACTATAATAAAATGAATTATGTAATACCTTGTTTATAAATATATAAATAGTTGAAATGCTTTGACTTGATACCCATAATCATGCCAATACAAGTCCAAATTACACAAGTCATGCACTTACAAAAATTCCAGTTGCAAGCCAAAACATATTTTTGCATGGGCAGGTCCCACAGCATCTCAGTTACCCCAGAAATCTAATTAATTCATCTCAACCTTATGAGGTGCCTTTGTGCCAAATTTCAATTAAACCTGTCCATTTTTTAGATAAATGGTAACAAGAGCTATGACTGGACAGACTGAGGAGTGTGCACTATGTTTTCAATTTGTACATTCCATGGTCTGCACAATCCTTAGCAGGTGGCATGAAAAATATGCAAAAAACTCCATATCTTCAAAAGTAATGTTTTGTAGGACTGAGACATTACAATACACATGTCTCATGACTTGATACACATCTCGACACAGATCTCATGATACAGTACACATCACAATACAGTTCACCTGTCTGTCATATTGGGGATCGCACTAATAGATACTGTGTCACATGCTTACAATAAACCCCACAGCTTTCACCTAGTTAGCACTGTCAAGTTATTCCAAATCAATCTATTCGACTATCAAATGTATGGAAATACAATACATGTATACATTAACAAGATTCCCATCAGTTTCATTTGACAATATTTCAATAAAAATATTTTTTTATTTTTTGCATCATTGTCTAAAAATTGTCATTACAATCCATATCACCACACACCTTTCCACATTGATACAATGTATCACAAAGCAACATGTTATGATATATCAATATACCCTCCATAAATTGTCCCTGCCCTAATGTTTAGGTATGGTCAATGACTGGAACGAACATGGAGTGCACAGAACTGGCTTATTCCTTGCAGGTATTGATACAGATATTAAGGGGGGGCTTTGACACTTGGCTTTGTGACATAAACAAATTATTGCCTGCTTTAACTCATTCCATACCAGTCCCTGATTTTTCTGTACATTTACCTACATTTAAGATGACAATTGCATATTTATTTTTTTCATGAAAAGAGCTTTCATTCAAGTACCAACATACCTATAGTCTTAAGTCAGTAGTTCTGGCACTGACCAATGCCTGTCACCATACTATGGAATGACTTAACAGTTACACTGCACGTTGTGTTTTGCTCTGTTTTCATTTTTTTTTTCTTCTTTTCATTTGCCTGTATGGAATCCTTCACCACAATCTGATTGCTTTAGTATATGATACTTCATCAATGAATGACTCCAGACCTTGTAATGAAAGGCTGAGCAAAAGCAACTGTTTCACCTCACAGCTCCACAAAACAATGGACATATTTTGATGACCTGTTTAAAATCCACCAATTTACCTGCTTAAATGACAGAGTGGGACTTTATTTTTGCTTGCGTCTGACTGAAACCATTGTTTACGTCATGGCCTTTCAAAGACATTTTAAGCACTTGGAAGTGCAGCTTTCATGGCAAATCAGTCACCATCACAACAGACTTTAACACCTTCCCCCCCCCCCCCCCCCCTTGAATTGAGACTGAGTCAATAGCTTAGCATGGCTCGGGCATTTAGTGCCCAAGTCATGGCCAAGGAAAGTTGTTCACCTGAGGCATGTTATCTTGATAAGTCTCATCTACAATTCTCAGTTAAACTGTGCAGACGACATTTGACCACCAGCCAGTTTGGGCTGGTTTAAGGGGGAAAGGGTTATTACCATCTCATACCAACATGTGGCTGTCCTGAGAGTTCACATTAAATAGACTTGGGACGGTTTCCAGTAGCTTCCCTGCGACTTAATCAAAGCAAAAGCTTAAATCAAGCACGCAATCAAAGTGCAGAGATAGGGGGTTCTTGTTCCAACCAAAGCTGTACAGAGGAGATATGATAAGCTGGCAAACAAATTAATGGGTTCACAAGGAATGATCCATGTAAACAAAATCTGAAAAAATCTAAAGCAATTTTATTGAATAAACCATGCGGCTTCCCATGGCAGCTGCAATCATTTTATTCTGAGGAATACCACCCCATTCCATCAATCACCAGGCCCTGAAGCCAAAGACAGAAGATCCTTTTTTTTCCAGAAGTGACATTAATGTGTACAGTCCCCAGAAGACATACTGTCAGAATAGACATTACAGGGCTGGGAAGATATTCCAACACATTGAAGCCTGCCAATTACCTGACCTTCCTTGTCCAATAGCATCTCAAATCAAATTACCCTAGCCACAGATGGAAGCAAAATTACCTACACATGTACGAGGGAATAAAGGCAGACTATTATGCAAATAAGCCTCTTCTGCTCTGCTATGAGGTCATCTACCCAGGCCTGAAATTCACTTTTCACAGCAAATAAATGGAAATTCATGTAATATTAGATTGTCATTTAACCCCTTGCTTGCCTGGATGCTAACACTTATCAGAACAAATACATTACTACAGGCCTCCTGTTCCTCTACCTGGATTTAATATGAACATTATATATATACAAGCTTCATATAACAATCTTTTTGTTCCAATAAGATATCATTATCTGGTGTAAAATTAGTAGTTTTTGCATTGCCTGGCAATTTATGGGTGCTGCATGACTTGGCCAGCTGGGCTGGCACTAGCCATAGGCTAACAGAGAGTGGATTCAGCTTAAAATATTTACAATTTTTTAACTACTTTGGCTGAAGGAATATACATTTAGTTGCTTCAATTTGAAGCTTAAGCTTCAAGACATAACCTCTGCATGGTTGCTGAGAAATATATGAAGGCATTTTGTCCTGGTGTTGGCCAATTAAACCCCAATTTGGCTGTAACAGTTTGGTCATCTTCACCAAATTGACATCTCTTTTATTCCCGATACTATCCCAGCCAGCCAATTCCAAACACAACTGAACAGCCCTCTACATGGTGGTACGGAATGAATTAAACATATCTCTACACATGCAACAAAGTAATATTTTATTCAGTCACCATCAAAATGATGAACAGCATGAAAGATGGAAACTAGAAAAGAAGATTCGCTCTTAATCTGAGAGTGTTCACAAAAAATAACTCTAGCTACAAAAGGTGCCAGCTGGCTACGGCCAAGCCCTTGAAGTTACTATAATCATGCAGAACACCTGCCTACCTACCCACTTACCTATCAGTTTTGAAGTTCCTATGTTTCAGGGATATCAAATTTTTAATTACCTTAGGTGCTAGAATTTTCAGTTTATCCATTATACTTACAAAGACATGAAATATCATAATTCAGGTGCACAATTCACCTACAGAGCTATAGCTATGCCAAAGTAGCAGTTTCTAAGTATTAAAGTTTCTGAGAAAAACTCCATACAAGACTTGTTTGTAAACAAAGAAGATAAAATAAGGAGTTCTAGAGAAAACAGTATATCTGTGTTGACATACAGATATGTTATGAAGAATTCATGGGAAAACAAAATGTCTGTGTTGACACACCAAGCACAAAGGCAGGTACAACACCAAAGAAGACATAGAAAGAGAGAACTATGCACCTGTTAAACACTGCATGGTGGATCCAATGAGTAACATACACAACAATCAATGTTGTCAACAGCACATGTAAGATATACTCACACATTTATGCAACCTGTATGGTTGTCTCCAGTATGATACATACTATCAGGATCAGGCACACCACAAAGTTCTTGGTGGGCAGTCCTGTACTAAGTGGTGACTGGCTATATGATACAATTTTGATTTCTCAGTGTTGACATCCACTCATGCTGATTTATTAATGTTTAAAGATTCAAAGAGCCTATTTCTAGAAATAAAGCAACTTGTAATGAGATGATTTGCAATTCACACGCAATGCAAGCACAAACGTGTGACTTCACCATGTCACTTAGCCTCAAGAAAAATATTGAAAGTTAACCCTCCAAAGACTGAATTGACAGATTTCCTTGACACACTCTTAATACAAATGTAGCCACAGTATACAGATTACAGCTGGCAACTGATCACTTACACTTGACAGGATCAGAATTTCTTAAAATTTTGCGCGAATCTATTTTGATTTTTGTCAATTAGCTTTCTTTTTAAAGAAAGCCAAGTTTAGGAGAATCTTTACGAGAATGGATTCTCGGATTCTCGCCAAAATTCTGGCCCTGCTTGATGAAACAGTGAAACAGACAACATTTACAAGAATGGAGCCGTTCTCATGATTTTTTACGGAGAAAAAGTTGCATTCTGATACATCTATATTAGGACGCTGAGGGTTAACATCCCACAATGGCAAATCACCTGTCAAACTGACATCATCATTTGGTAGAGGCTCACTTCTGCACTGTGTGCATGACAATAATCTATTCTTTCTTTTTTTTCCAAATCATGAAAAATATCACTGTTTAATCCTGCAATTCCATTCCACATTACATATACTCTGGTGTCGGTGGCCAGGGCCTGAAACAATAAACACAAAGTTGACACATAGTTCTGGCCATTTTACTTTCTAAATCAATTTAAAGGATTTTCATGATAAATTCGTTCATAAGCTGAACAGTTTCACAGTAGCCCATGTCAATATGTTGTCAATGGCCACCCAGTCTGCCAAATGTTTCCAAAAAATCAATGCTCATCCCTATTGATAGTATCTTTGACAATGTTTGGCTAGCCCCAGCCCTTCTCAACTTTATCTTCCACAGTGGTTGCTGTACAGCAGCCAAACAGACAGCAACAACAATTGCATACACCAGGTTATACAGTCTACAATGCCCTTTGAACTTCTCGCACATTTTTACCATCTTGAGTACTCACTTACAGAAAAAGACTTCATAACTTTCCTTGGGTTTGGCATATGGTGCCAAGCTTTTATACTATGGAACAAGAGGCACATTGGCCTAATGCTCTGCTGACATATAATCTGATGACCATCACCAAATATTACTCATTATTATTAGTTCTTGAAATACATTCCTTCCATGACCCTAAGAAATTAGTTAAGGTTATCCATATGATGCAACACCAAACTTCCCCATGAACAGACATTTCTGGTACATTCAGCATCAGTCCCCATATTCTTCATCAACATATTCAATTCAGTGTCCTTTTAAAGTGCTTAATGGCCTTGAAAAATAGGTCAAGGTCACACAACATATTACAAAATTTGACCTTTAACCTAATGCATATTTGTTGTAAGTTTTGCGGTTCCATATTAATGGGCATCATGTTAAAATTACCTCCTGATTTCTGCATCAACTGTGACCGGGAAAAAGTAGGTCAAGGTCACCTATATTATGCAATTTTGAATTTCTGTATGTGATACTCTATTGTGGTAATTTTGACATCCTAGAAGAAAGAGAACCCTAAATGTTTATTAATAGATCTATTGGAACTTTTTAATATCTGTTTCCATCTGAGAATACTCGAGATCCCCAGAATGATCTCAGATTATAGAAAACTCTCAGAAAATAAAATCAAAAGGAATACCCTGTACACAGGGCTACCTTGAAAGCTGTGGACTGCACCATGTCCACAGGCAAAGGCATATGGATTGACAGACAGACATGGGTGATCACATAAGCTTTGCGACCTTTGGTCAGCGGAGCCAAAAGCTACTGACCTAATATGACACTAATGATATGCTGATAAATATCGTGCAATTCTGATGCAAAATGTACATTATTAAAAAAAATATGTAAAAATGCTGAAGCAAATGACGTTCAACAGTCATGCACTTTCAGGTCATTTGTATGCCAAGCGGTTAAAGCCTCAAGCAGTGTGTGTAACAATGATATATGTGTGACTAACAATGATGGATGGGTGACTCCTTCCCCAGTTATTAAAAACAACATATACTAGACACTGTCATGTGCAAATAAGCCAAAGGTCCCTTATTGGGGCTGTATAATTTTGAAGGGTTACCTTAGGAAGGTAAGATTACAATTTTCCTCACAGACTACTTGCTTGCAACTTTCAGTCTGTTTCTTTCTTTAATTCACGCAAAGAGATAAATCACATCACAATATCCGGCATGAAAACAAAAATATTGTAATGCTGCATGACAACAGTGGAGCGACTTGACATATTGCAACCAAACGTGACATTCACTTATATATAAGTAACAACTTCCTAGGAACTGTACTGTTTAATCCTTCTATCTGTGGATATATGCATCTATATAAAACCTAACCTTAACTGCATGACATTCACAGATCACCAGAATTTGTGTATGTATGCATGTGGATGGGGCCATCTAAATGCCTTCTAAATGGAGAATTTTTTGGGAGATAGATGAATGTGACACTATTTCCCCGTTGCACTAAATTATGTGTGACACTACTTCTGGCAGACAACCAGTTGCCAATCAGTGAGGTTGGATTTGTTTACCTACCAGGTGGCTTCACTTGTGAGGAGCATGGAATTAGTTATGCAATGTTACCATCTCAACCACCATTGTCACCAAGCCCTCTGTGTCTGGGTTCCAAAACCTGACAGTCCCATGGTGCCATCTCAGTTACTATGGATACGGTGGTGACTCCTGTTGCACATGCTCCTTGTATCATCCTTCCTCTTTTGGTTGCCATTACTGGCTTGCTTGTTTGAATTGAAGCTCAGTGAACTGGATGGCATCTCAACGTACAGATCGCAGAGAGTGGGAAGACTACACACCACAAAATTAGCAGCGAGCCATAGGTGCTGATCCAGTGACTACTTTGCCCACATCCTTGTTCAATAGAGGGTAGAAGCTGGACTCACGGAACCACTATATGGCAGCCTGGGATGATCATCAGTATTTCTATGGTTGTCGCCTCCAGCTGGGTAATGTTTGTTCTTGTGACCGAATTTGCAAATACTGTAAGGATGGGGAGAAGACAATGGCTCCTCTACAAGCCAGCACAGAGAGAGAGAGTGATACAGCAAGGCATTCAGGTGGCAGACCATAGCTGCCAAACACCAAGCTTTATAATCTGACTCTGTTGAGTCTTCGCCAGTGACACCACTGGAGCAGTAAAGATGAACCATCATGGCTTGCTCAGTGACTGCCGTCTTTACACCAGAAACCCCCCGGGGGAGTGAGGAGAAGAGGCGACAAAATCGCAAGCAGGGCACCAAAAGATCTCCTTTAAGGGGTCACCAGTGCCCAGCTCTCCCCAAGACAACCAGTGCATCTCTGGCCACTGACCCAAGGGTTGCCCTTGCCTTGGAGACGTCTGTGGCCAAGAGTACACAGCTGCAGGCTGAAAGGTTGCGTGCATTGATCGTCTCCCTCTCAGGCTGCCATTTCAGAGTCCCCTTTAAAGAAGTCAGCCAAGCGCTCACAGCAGTAACCGCAAAAGTGGGCGAGGCCTGAATGGAAACATAGAGGTTCCCATCTGGGCATCCAGGAACCTTGGCCAGTCCGACCACTCCAGAGCACCACAGCCAGGATGAACTTCCCAAGGTCCCCGTTCTGAGAGCTCATATCACAGGTCTAGGCAAGCTGGATAGAGAAGGAAGACACCCAGGTCTGTGGTGGTGCCTTCTGCCATGAGTGGACCTTCAGCTCCTGCAGTAGTGGCCTACCCCTCCGGCGACCCAAGTGACATCTTCATTGCCTCCTACACCATGGATGGGTTTGCCCTGAAATGACCACCTGGAGATCCAGCTGATTCACGCCTTTGAGCCAGGTGCCCTGCCTCCCTCTCTGGAGAGGCAAGTGGAACTTGAGCTAGGCAAGGAACACTGCTTGCAGTTGGAGACCTCGTCTTCTTCTGCCATTGCCGACACTGCTGCTGAGTGTAAGCAGACTCTGTCGGCAGAACAGTTTTCTATTTCTGCCTTGAGCCAGCTCTCGCTTGGCCCTGAAGCTCGGGATTCCCCCAACTCCTTCAGGACTCCTCCTGCCTACAAACTTCTCAGTCAGTGGCACCCATGGCCAGAGCTGAGCCTCCTGGAGACTCAGCAGATACCATCCAGCCACCAGACTTCTCAGTCGTATCCTATGGTTAAGTGTATTTTAGTGCAATAACAGGGCATTTTATATTCCTAACAGATACAGATTTTAGATACATTGAAAAGTGTACAATGATATAATATCAATGAACGATTGCAATGTTTCTGCACTGATATGCTGTTCTGTGCACACTTGAAAGTGTCTCAGTCAGTTGCTAGGGGGCATCAGCAGAAGATCGACAAGCCACAAAGATGTCACCTGCCTGATCTACTTCTGATATTTCCACTGCACACTGTATGTTCTTTATTATGATCGAGTTTACAGAAGAACCATAGCACAAAAAAGTCTTTACATGCTTTTCTTTGTTTATCAATTTCACCAGCTCGTATGATATCATACTCTGTGAAATCAATAAACGAAGAAAACCATATGATAATCTATATTTATCATGCTTTTTAACCATCTCTCTGCATTGGGGCCATGTAATATCCCTTGACTATATTTTGGTTTTGTGGTTAAATAAAAAACAAGAGGCCTATGGACCTCATGCTCTGCTGATAACAATCAGCATAAAACCATTTCCCAAAACTCATTCCCTCTATTACCTGGACAAATTAATCAAAGTCATCCATATTATGCAATAACAAACTTCCACATGATGCATATTTGTGGTACATTTGGTATCATTTGCTTTATTCTTCATCAAGATATTGAAGTAAATGTCCTTTTCTTAAGCCCTTAATGACCATGAACAATGTCATGGTCACACAATCATTGGGTCATGGTAACCCAAAACGTAGGTCACCAAGACCAGTTTTATGTGCAATGTACTCAAGGGCAATTTCAATCCGGAGTCCTGATTCTTTTCGCCATTGATGTCCAAGCTACAACCTGCCATTACAAAATCACAATCCCACAACAACCTCGGCCCCAACAAGAGACCACCCGTTTACAAAAGCAATTTTTCCATGTAGCAAATATGGCATTTTCATTTCATTTCCTTGCTGATGGCACCCCTTGCACAAGGCCACTTTCTGATGCATTTTGATTGGCCAACTACATATCAGGGGACCAATGTGTGTAGAAAAATTCATGTCACCTGTTTTTTTGCAAGGATACAATTATTTAATGATCTGATGGAAAATGCAAATTAGGTTCGTAAACAGTATCATGATCATTGTGACATTCTAAGGGGACCCCAGAATGGCAATTAAGCCTATCTTTTTGGGGATTTACCCAAAATGTATTTATATTGTGTATGGAGGAATACACTTTTCATTTACCCCAGCATGCATTCTTCTCTTTGAAATCCTTCATGAACATGTAACCATCAGGGTAGCCCCCCCAAAAAAAATTACTGCATGCACACATTATTTTCTTGACATTTATCCACAATTTTAAAAACAAAACTTGACTTTGTCCTGATACTCTTGAATGTCACTTCCTGCACTTCAGCTTGAGCACCAGTGCTCAGTATACACCAGTTTGCTAAATTGACAGACGACCAATGTGACCCGCCAGAGGCCACATGGACAAGTGAATGTAGCTCTGCACAAAGATGTGTTGGGGTTAAAAATGCTGGGCTTCCAAGAGCATAGTGGTGGCATTAGGCCTTCAAGGGGCACAACCACTATGTTTCTAGAAGAAGGCCATTCTGATTGTTAAAACTTGAACTTTATATATATATATATATATATATATATATATATATATATGAAAAAAACACACAAACAATCAGGACATTTAAGGTGAATCTAATTTTCATCTTTCTAATTAAAATTATAATTCATGCTGTATTTTCAAGAGAATATAAAAATATCACAAAAATTATAAAATATATCTTCTGTTTGTTGGATCTTACTAGCCTCCACGAATCTCTGTTTCAGAATTTTTATCAGGATTTTGTTCCAATTTTATCAGTACAAATGATCAATCAACAGGTCTGGTTTCAAGAAATGAGTTGAGTGGTCCATCTCTAATATGGTTGTCCTGATAACAGGTCAGCCCTCAACTGAGGCCACTTCACCCTGCAGCACGAGAAACAGAATTTTCATTATGTTTCCCCTCAAGACAGGCCACCCCTTACGTAAGTCCATGTTTCTTTTGGGACGGCCTCATGAGACTGGAACCAATGTATTTTCTTGCAACTGATGCTCTACTCTATATGTAGGAAAGTTCAGAATCAGTCACACTTTCTGTGACAACAGTTGCAAGATGCACTGACATCGATTTGCCCTTGTCCTATACGCTGGTGACAAAAGAAATTGGTCACTGGGCCTCATTTGTCCCATACACTGGTGGCAAAAGATCTTAAGTGATCGCTGGCCTTCACTTGTCACATACACTGGTGGCAAAAGCCCTTAAGTGATCGCTGGCCTTCACTTGTCACATACACTGGTGGCGAAAGGCCTCAAGTTATCTTGTTCGATGCAGTAGTGGTAAAAGGCCTGGCACAGTCACTGGTTTTTGTTCATTCCATACATTGGCAGTACATGCCTTGGAAGGGGCCGCTGATTCCATGAGCCAATTAGCCAAATGCTAATGTTTCATTCATTTGGCTAAAGAAATTGCACAAATGGCTAATTTATTTTAACATGAATTGTATAAGAGTGAGGTCCAATTCTGCAGTGATTACTGTTTTATTTCCCGATTTGACAACAAATTTTGAAGGCCTAGATCTGTCCCTGACTTGGTCACTGGTTTTTGCTTGTTCCATACACAGGTGGCACAGTGTCTGGGACACTGGTTTTTTATTGTGCTATATACACACTGGTGGTACAAGGTGTTGGTCACTGGTTTTTTTATTGTTCCATACACTGTGGTACAATGCTGGGGACACTGGTTTTTGCTTGTTCCATACACTGGTATTACAAGTCCTTGGTCGATGGTTTTAGCATACCTGACAAGTCATGCCCCAGCTTCCCTGACACACAATGCAAAAGCTACCAACTTTTACAGGTATTTGGAATGAGAGCTCTTTTTAAGACAAATGAGACTGTGCAATCTTTTATCAACTTTAAGAATAGACAGGTAAATCACAGACTGGTACGGGATGACATAAACATAAAGCTCCCACCACTGCACACCTGACACTGCCCCTGGCTGTACCTCATAGTGTTTGGTCTGTCAAGCAGACCACAGCAACACATATAAAACACCTGTATTTTCCTAGGGCCAAACTGAGGCACTGTAATCCTCATAGAGCTTACCCAGCCAAACTGTCCACAGGATCCCTGGCTAATTTCTCTCAATCTACTAATACGCCACGAGAGTCTAATTTCAAGTGGAGATAAGTCAATGCCTCGAATGTTCCTTTCCTAATGAAGGAAATGAGTTTATCAGCTTACTGTTCACAGGTGAAAACCCTTTACAGGCCTGTGGATGTGATCTTTAGAGCAGAACCCACTACTCTCTAAAATATGGTTGCAAAGTACTCACTGCTGCTTATGGCCTTGTGAGACAGGTACTAAAACAGAATGCCAGAGACCAGGGTCAAAGAGATATTGTGGTCTGCTGACCTGAAGAGGGGCTGACTTATGTGACATTTAACTCTTTCAGTGCAGAGTTTTGGACTGAGACAACAACTTTCCTTGGTACACTTTTGGTACATTGGACCCAAAGCGTGCTGAGGAAAGGTATTAACCCAGACCATTATATTCTCTGGAACTAAAGGCATGTTGGTGCTTGAATAAAAAGTATTTTCACAGGGAATATGAATACAACATTCTTATTACAATTCAGAACAGTTCCTCTCAAGTATTTCGACTTTAGTCACAGCTGGCATTGAAAGAGTTACACTGTCTACCTTGTCCGCCAGCAGTGACTTTGTGCCACTCTGATACCTGTACACTGTAGGTGTCCATGGCTGAATAGTTTGTTATTTCACTTTCACCAGATCACTGAGCATGCAACAAAAGATCCTGAGGTCCTGGGAGTCCAATTCTACAAAACTTGAGCACTCCAGGAGTGCTTTTCTAATCCTAAAAGCAAAAGAGTTGTCAAACTAGTGGAATGAGATGGTGACAAAATTCATATGAATGACAACCTGCTGAGGTGACACTGAGCCAGGTTGATCAACAGTTGACAAGTTTATGTGTTGCAAACAGTTACTGTTTATTGATTGTGCACATCTGGTCAACCTGTCAGCTCCCCTTCCACTCAATAAATTATCTAATTTGAGCAGACAATTTAGATGGCAACATGTGTGCAACTTGTAATATCACATCTGTTCTCCAACATTTAAATTCCTGCTACACCATATACGTTATCAAATACTTCAAAAACTGACACAATAGCACCTGCTATTCAAGATCACTTCAAAAATTGACACAACAGTACCTGCTATTCAAGATCACTCCTGCTGCTCCCTGCAAAACTTGCGATGGTCTCATTCTACACATGGCTGTCACCCTTTCCCCATTGAATTAAGACTGAGTCAACAGCTTTCGTCGGCATGGGTTGGGCACCCAACCCATGCCGAGAAAAGCTGTTGACCTGGGTCATGTTGTCTTGACAGGTCTCATCTTCAATTCTCAGTCAAATTGTTTTTCATTGCTATTTAAATCAGTTGAAAACACTGAAGCAGACGACATTTGACCACCAGCCGATTTTGGCCGGTTTAAGGGGGAAAGGGTTAAAATACCCATACACTTATGAGACAAATAGATTCTAGTGCAGACCCCTTTCTGCACCATTTCAGAGGGGCGGCCCACCCCGCCCCTCTTCAGTAGCACCCCTTTGCCCTCTTTGAAATTTCTCCAGCACCGTGCCCCTGTTTATTAGCTGAATTAAAGGATATAAGTTATTGTACCCTCTTTTTGATAAATTTTTGCATTAAAACCTCTCAAAAAACAGAGCCAGTTGTTACATTCTACCAAATGAATAATCAGAAGTACTAACAGCACAATAAGATTTATACTATTTGTTTTTAGCACACCTGTAGGCATAAGGCATAGCTGCCCCTTTTCAGTGAGTTTTAAAGGAGGGCACTCATTACGTTGTATTTTAAGTGTTTTGGGAACTTCATGTCAGGCACTTACCACATGTAAAATGGTTTAGTTATATTTTATTCCATATTTCTAAAATCTGCATTTTAATGTTGCTGAAATCAGCTTTACCTGTCAAATTACCGGAAGCGGCAAACCTATGGAAGATCAAAGGCGATTTCGCGGATCACGGGAGTCCTACTTCTGCACCTAGTTTTTTTTACTTGATGAGAATAAACTCCTAGTTTCAAATTGAAGTGGTCGGAAATGTAACGAAAACTAATAATATATATGTCAATGTATATGCAGCAGTTGTTTAAAACTGTTTTTAATAACTCGTTTTAGCGAGAAAAAAGCAACGTTTACGAGTCAGGATATGTCACGTCTTTCCTCGCACGATCTTGGACATATTTATAGCCAAATTTGGAAACAGCGGTATTCTGCAGCCTTCTACACCTCCGTGCGGTAGAGAGTTCCAAGTTTTTCATTGACTGCGAACAGACGAAAATGCCAAGGTGTCTTTCGTGCGGTGGCACAGCCACCGAATATCCAGAAAGATATTTTCATTCTTGGCCAAAAGACACATCATTAGCAGATAAATGGAATGCTATTATGAAAATCCCAGAAGACGTATTGGCAGCATACAAAAGCACGAAGTTGTGTTCAGCGCACTTCAAGCTGTGTGACGAATTCCGATCGTTTGATAACTCCCGGAGCTCATATTATCGCTCATGTTACACGGTCACGATTTACGACCGATTATCATGAACGGAGTAAATACATTGATAAATAATAATTGATTTGATTGAAACACATAACATATGCATATTCTTTACGTCGATAACGACCTCGGAAACAATTTTCATAATTTGAAGTGGCTTTGGGTTGAACAATGATCATGGTGCGCTTGGCTTCGTTATCAACCGATGGCTATGATTGGCCAGTTGTATAGTCGCTTCTAATTGGTCCGACATCTCGACTGGCTTCGCGTAATGGTGAACTGCTGGTAATGTGGGGGTTTTAATATTTGGCAATAAACATCGGAAATTTGTGAAAATTAATAAAATAAACATCAGATATGAAATCCTGATGAACAATCCTTTCCAATGATGTATAATACAACGTAAGGAGTGCCTTCCTTTAAGCTAAAAAGAGCCCTTTTCACATAAATTCTGCTGGAATAGTGCCCTTTTTAAATGATCTATGTTGCCCCTATCAAATTCTAACTAAGGGTCTGTAGTGCCATGAAAGGGTGGCCTTGAAAAGATATATGGTCTTAGATTTTATAAGAGGTGGTCTGTGGAGCAGGTATTGGTCAGCATAGGTCAGGTGACCACTTTTTTTTTTTTACCAGTGCTGCCCTCTACCCATTGCCTGTTAGCTTATATGCCATTGTCACTGTATCTATATTTGTGAACTTACTGTCATACAACATCGATCAGAATACAGATATATGTACCTCTTACCAGGGCTCGAAAATTCCTAAGATCCGACGTTCCGGGACAAGCTAAAGCTCTTCTCGGACAAGTGACTTTCAAATTCAACTTGTCCTGCGGACAAGCTATTTTTTTTTCATATGGACAGAAATTACTTCTGTTTGCATGCACAGCAACATTGATAATGAGCAGCCAACAGCCTTCGCGACTCCACATATGCTGGCGATTACTGCGGTCTGTGTGAACAGAACATACACACCAATGCAGGCATGTGCGTGGGGACGCCAATACGCAATATGTGATAATCCCCTGGCCAAAAGTAAACAATCCAGGTTTAAACAATTACATGGTCACCAGTTGTATTCGACAGGACTTGACTACCTACTTGTTTCTGTCAAAACAAGCACGTATTTTGACCATTGCGTACATACGACTACGAGATCAAAGGCACCAGCAGTAATGCATTGGGGCGCATTGGCTTTCGCCCGTTTTCGGAGCAAGGTCACAGTACCTCACCGTCAGTCTAATCTGGCCAAACAATAACAAAGTAACATAAAAAAAAAATTAAAAGTTGCATGGCAAATTCTTGAACAAATTAGCATCAAAGGCCATTTATCAGTAAGTTCTAAAAGTGTTGGAAAGATCATGTAAAGGTGCCGCGAGTTGACTTACCGGTCAAACAAAACACACATCTGCCAGTCACTTGCAAGTGACCACATGGAATGATCTACAGTGAACTGAGCATCATGCTGACTGATCTGTCACACATTCGGCATTTTTTTCTATCCCCATACCTTCGCGTATTTGCCTGCGACTCCAAATAATTGTTGCTATAAACACCGGAATCTTTATTTTTGCATGCTGCAATATAAAAAGAGCTGCCCGTTGGTGTATTCCCTCCGTAAATTTCGGAAGGTTCACACACGTTCATAGGGTGGAAGCAATGATGAACACACTTTAACATCAGCCGTGATTGGCTCATTTTTGCATGTGACTCAGTTGACCAATCAAGTGATGTGTTGTCCCTCAGACCACATGGCCAATGCAGCTGTTTGTATACAGTGGCAGCAAAGATGGTGACCGCACACTCGATGTGCATTACAAGGACACCGATTTTTTATTTGAAATTCTTCGTTTGAATTTGAATTTAGAACACCATTTATTCCTAGGAAGATGCCGATACTGTATACACAAATTGACAATGATGTACGGATAGCATTCATGGTAGTACGCAAACAATGGAGTCGATGTACATCCCATCAGCGGCAACAAGAAAGACGATGCTAAAACCAATAAAACTATTAATCAGTATTAAATTTACCTGGAACAGTGACTTCCAGAAATTACACAGTATTTTTCATCGTGAGTCACCCTATGCAAGTAGTTTACTTTTCAATTTGTATTTTCAATATTTTGCCAGTTTTACTGTTTACAGTCATAGCTAGAATCGTGGTAAAAATTCACAGATTTTTGCCGATTTGCAAGCGACAATAAGTGCCAAATTAGGGTAAATGGTTTGTCCTGGCCTTTATGTATGGATTGATGAAAAGGAATATTACTATGTCTGTTGCACCAGGTTTTATTCGGACAAGTGAATTTTGCATACGGGCAAGTAGATTTTAAAATTCACTTGTCCTGCCGACGAGTGCTTTTTAAAAATTTTTCGTGCCCTGCCCTTACAGAATTATTTCAAGAGTTTTAGAGCATTCGCTTGATCTTGTATTCAAACATTTAATATAAAATAACCTCAAATTTCAAAACAGCCATCCGGCAGTGACAACATGAACTTGGTGCAAAACAAATTTTAGACAGTCAAAGAGAAACAATAGGTATTCATAATCTTTGAAAATGCACTAAATTGAAAAATACATCCAGTACCCTTGCATAGCCTGTACAATATGCCCACTCCTGGGCTACCTCCCAAATGACTCGTACATATGGGGTAGTTTGCTATGTAAAGTTTAGTACTGACGCAGAAAACAGAAGAAAAGACTGAAGTTTGATGAAAGCAAGTAATTTTCAGATGACTCCCTATGACTGTATGAGAAGTTTAACCCTTTCCCCCTTAAACCACGCAACACTGGTTGCTGGCTGTCTTCTACTTCAATGTGTTGGGCTGACTTAACCCTTTCCCCCTCAAACAGGACAAAACCAGCTGGTGGTCAAATGTCATCTGCTTCAGTGTTTTCAACTAATTTCAACAGTTATGAAAAACAATTTGATTGAGAAATGTACATGATACTTATCAAGATCATATGCCCCATGCCAAGGAAAGCTGTTGACCCAGTCTTAATTCAAGGGGGGGAAGGATTAAACAGTAATAACAAAATGATTGAAATTGAAAATTGTGCACGAGACCTATTACGACATCTTGCCTGGTTCATGGCTTTCCTTGACGTGCAATCCATCCCAATAAAAGCTGTTGACTCAGTCTTAATTCAATGGAAGAGGGGTCAAAAACCTACCTTTGACAGTGAGGCCCTTTTATCAGGCATTGAGAGTCATTTAAAACGTGCAAGTCCCTCAACTCACGGGGAAGTGCTGCATGTGGACGTGTATGGCAAGTAGCAAGACTTTCACAACTCTAATTACACACTAGAAATGAAATTGGTCATCAATGTTTGATGTGCTGAAAATTACTGACAGCAGACACAATGTGTTTTACCTGAACCTTACAATTAAGGCTGTTTTGTATGCATAGGGTTGGCCTGGCTACCAGGGCATGCCACACAGATATAGTCCTCGTGCTGATCTCCTGGTCCTCACATGCTCTGTGAGGCTATCGTGGCTATGTATCACTTTCTTCCCTGCAGCGGACAGTTCTGAACATAACCACAACACACCTACTGAAGTTAAGTTCATGGACAGACTACTTCTCCAAGCACCATATTCCTCCCTGTAATGGCCCCTACACTAATAACCCCCCCCCCCCCCCCCTTCTCCAACCTCCATAGAATCTCAATATTCATACATTCAACGATTTGTTTGAAGTATTTTACCTAAAATGTAAAAAGCTGGGTTTTAAATTGAAAACTTGCTACATGATAGATTCAAAAGTCATTTGGGTGCTTATATAGGAAGACATGTGACATACCCTAATTCACGTTCATGCATGCAAGCAAGCTAAACGTATGTAACTGTGTTACAGCTTCCTGGAATATGACAGGTTTCAAAGCTAGATTTATGCATGTATGAGAGTTCCCTGTCCACTCCAATAAAAAAATCACCTGTCTTGAAAGACTGCCTATTTAGGATATTTAACTTTACAAGTTTCAATTTACCTTATATGAAACACCACATATTTTGTAAGAGCATGAAGTTGTGATCCCTACGGATATCTTTCCAGACAACTTTAGGCAACTGTAGTTGCAAAGAGATTTACTTAGTACTAATATGTGACCTGCCATACCAATGTTATCAATACATGTATACAATAATAATTTACCAATATATTACCTCCTTATATAAAATCTACAAACATATTACCTATTTATATTAGGGGTGAAACGATACGCCTCAGTCACGATACGACATGTATCACAAGATTTTAATGTTCTATTTTGTCTGGAAGTTAGGTATATTTATGCCATCAAAGTAATTGCAATCCCATCTTGACTGGAAATGAAATAAAAATATATCAACAAAGATTTTTGCCTTGGTTGTAACTTTTAAATAAGTGTGTATTCAATCAATCATAAATGATTGTACAAAATGTAATATTGCACTGTGACAACAGTGACATTATGTCAGTCTTAGACTTAGTTCAAGATGACATAATGTCACTTGTTTTTAGCCACCTCCCTGAATTTTATCAATATTTAAGGTTCCTTCTATATTTCATATTATCAATTTATCAACTGCCTGGAATTCTACTTGCCGTCTCCCAGATTTTAAGTTTTGCAGGTTGGCAACACTGGTCTTGCCTTGTCAAATGGGTAAATGTAAACATGGAACATTCATTGTGGCACTGTCCTGAGGGTTCTCACTGTCACAGTTAAAAATTGGCAAAACAGTGTAAAAACAGTGATAAAATTGCACTCGTTTCAGCCCTCTGTAGGCCATAGGACTGGATTTTACAATGCATGTTTCAATGTTTGGATTCATTGGAAAGTTCAGAACTTCGTCTACGTCAGTAAAATGCATTCTTACTGGCTAAATGTGACAACAATGCAGTTCATTTATGCCAAACACTGCTGTTTCCAAGGTTAGAAATATTATTCAAACGATTGTTTCTATTGGCTGATGATCAGGTAGTCAGATTGTCATATGACCTATTTGAATAATAAGCTCTGAAGATTAGTCACGTGGACCAATAGGAGCACGGAGATTGCCCAGACCATCACTTCTTCCCTGCACTTCCACCCAAGTCTCAACAACATGGCTTTGGTGAAAGCATGGATGCTGGGCACATTAAAAGCAAGAAATTTGGCCGTTGTGATGTGTGTTAAAGTGTGAAAACTTTGATATTTTTACAGCATTAGGACTCAGATAGTTCTTCTGAAGCTTTCTGTTAAGATTGCAACACATACAGTATGGTATATTCACTGCACATTTGGTACCGATAAAGGTAACGAACGCCATGTGCCCAGACTCCATTTGCAGTGCGGAGCGCCGGAAAGCATTTGCGTTTTTTTTTTCAAATATATTTGTTTTGCCTTCAATAAAACTAACCAATGACTGTAACTAACTTGAAAAATAAGCAAAATAATAAGATTTGATGCTTTAGAAATCAATCTCATGTGGTAACAGTCAAACAAGTTACTGCAGAAACAATATGTGCAATGTTAGAGATGTATCAAGGATGACAATTGAGGTGACTGGCACTCAAAGCCTTGGTCGGGGTAAAAAATTTGCATCGTATCCTATCGTTTTTTTTTTTTAAACAGTACCACATCGCAGATCATTAGCCCATTCGCATCAATGTATCAATGAATGGTTTTACCCCCAGCAAGCAATGTGTTCTTTTACTATGCAACTGAAAGATAGCCACGCCTACATGGCTCTTCCTACTAATAAACAAAATGCAAGAGCTTTCTTGCAAATAAAAAGTTAATAAAGTATGTGAATATTACATACCAATTACAATTTTAGCTTTAATATCTATAAAATTCATGTTTTATGTACACGTAAATGCAAGAATTGAACTTCCTTTCTACTGCATGTTACAGCACTTATTTGCACTTTTTGATGGGCATTTTTTCCTTGACTTCGCTACAGGGCCAGTCAAAATTGTCAGCATTGTCACAAGTGTTACCACACAGGGTGCTTGGCCCATGGGGAAGGGGGCAGGCTAAGACCATACGTACCCTTTTTTGTGATGTCTGAAAATGCTGGTTATTTTTCAATGATTGGTAATAAGTAGGCTTTCTGAGGACTTTCAATGATACCTGTTATATTTAAAACCACTCGGCCAATAGACATACATATCATGTAAAGCGTAACTTTATCAATCCAGTAGATACAAATGTTTCATACATAAAGTTTGCAGTGATTTTCATTATAATTTTACAAAGAAAACAGATGAAAAACATTGTGATGAGCGATAATAGGGGTTCCTACAAACCGAATACTAGAAAGCTTCATTGAAGCTTAAAAATTTTTGATTCACTACTAAATAGTCCAGTTTTTACGTTCCCTGCACAAAATGTCTCTCAGTCCTTTCAAATATATGAAAATAAAGCTCCAAAAGTGTGTGAATTTAACTCCTTATAATCCCAATGGTAGACACTTTTACTCAAACTTCTTCAATTGGCCACTAAGTGGCACACTAATGTTTAAGCCTTGAAATGCATCGTCTTTTGTTACAAAATTAACTCATTATTAAAATACCACGAAACAAAAAATTAGTGTGCAGAAATAACCAGCCTGACTTGAAGAACATCAAAATAGAGTGTCTAAAGAAAAGGTCAGAACATTAGATTTTATCTGAAAATTTTACCTTCTATACTAATGTGATAATGCTGAAAAATTTTACTGGCCCATAAGGCAACGTCATGAAAAATGCCTGTCAAAAAGTGCCAACACTTGCTGATGAATGCAATAGAAAGGACGTTCATCTCTCGTTATAAAGAGGGAGCACTGTACATGTACACCACTTGAATGCAATGTCTGGATACCAAGAATACACAGCTACTCCTGAAAGGCCTTCATTCTACACATGACTGAACTTCCTGTACTCAGGAATGTCTCTGCAAGTGGCATCTGAACTTTGAGACACAACCTCAGGGTAAAGAATGTACAATTTTACAGGAAACTTAATTTACTGGGAAATTCTAACAAATCTTTTATCTCACACTTACAAAGAGTTTAAACTTGTCAATTCATGGGTTTTATTTCAAAAGCTTCCTCGATGAAGTGCAGTGGGTTGACTGTGGATTTTGTTTATGTATCATATACCATGTAACTTTCAGCTAGGGTGTAAAGGAATTTTGACTTAGGGTTTAGCCTTTAGTTTAGAATTCATCACAGTCTTCATTTCTGTGTACAGACTGAACATCCAGCAGCCATTCTAATCTGTGTCAGAATATTAACATTCATGCAGTTCCTTCAGAGTAATTCAAGACTTCAGAAGTACACCTAACTATAGGTCAGGCACCCCTACCCATTAAAACATGTGCCATAAACATCACCTCAAACTCACTGTCTAAGTTCTAGCCCCCATAACTCCCTTCACCTTGAGGGAATACAGGTGACATATCAGTCACATGAACACCACCTGAATGACTGGTATTAGCTGTGATTCAATATTTGCATTAGGCGTCATATTCTTTACTTTGTAGTTATGTAAGTAGGAACATAAATACACATCTTGTAGAGTGGTATGCTTAAAACCATCTGATAACAGTGCATCTCAGTAGACATTATCTACCCACACTGAAAGGTGTGAAGAAATCTGTAAACTACTGCATGATGAGATGTTTATCACACTATTCAAAGATAAGAAGTACATTAATTGTGCATGTACATAAATATAAGCCAGATCCATCATGTTGCCATGGACAGGAATTCTTCCTCAACCATACTAGTAGATGCAGTCAAATCCTGCATTGCCTGGTGTTGATTCATAAAGCAGGAAGTATCAAAATACCATGAGGCACAATCTGTCCAAATATTTTCATCCTAAAACTCACCAGCCATAAGAGTTCATATTGTGGACAACTTAGTGTGACATGAACGGAACCAAGTGACATCCAAAGTATTGTTGTCACCCACCCACCCCCATATGGATGGATGGCCAATTTACCATTTCTTTTCCTTGCCCCCCCCCCCCTCCCAATATTTTCCTGAATGAAATTCACCAGCCATAAGAGTTCATAGTTGTTTACATGGGACTGACCTGGTCAAATAATTTGGTGGCTGAAAGCAGGAAAGGCACATGCATGTGGAACCTCCTTCTAATTGGATAAGCTTCACCTTACATGTTGTGGACAGCTTGGTGTGAACAGCGGAGATAGGAACAAATGGTACCAAGTGACATCCAAAGTATTGTTGCCACACACACCCCTCCATATGAGTGGCTGGCTAATTCTTTTCTTTGCCCCCCCCCCCATTAGTGAACCAAAAAGGAGGCATATGGGGGGGGGGGGGGGGGGGAGGTATCTGCAGGTTTTCACAAGGGCAGGGCAGTGTGATCTGAAAAGGGCAACTTGTCAACATGGGTATGGACCATAAAGGGCACATCAAAATAAGGTTCTAAATAAAATAGCGTACGTGTCACGCAAAACTGAAGAAATTGTTGATAACTGTACCAAAATTATGGTGAAAATACTAATATATTTTCTAGGAATTCAGGGAAGAAAACACAAGTCTATCAGTTGTTGACACTACATGTACAGCACTAAAAGTAAGCAAATGTATATATTCATCCATAGATATCTCATTTCAACAATACTCAGTTTATTTCATGATCACCTCTAGCTACTGAATGATACTTTTCTGATTCATGTACTGTTATATAACACAGGTAACCAACTTACCAAGTCAGTTACACAACAACAGTGTTTTACAGGTGCTCCTGTGCATAATACTTCTACTATTTGAGGAAGCAGCCATCTATGTGACTGGAAAATAGTAACTGGTATGCACAAAAGTGTGAACAAGCACTCAAGAATCATACTCCCAGCTGATTGTAGTCAAGGTACATGAAACATGACCTTCACCTGAGGATCCCTTGACCTCTGACAAGTGCACTCTGTTAACAGCCTTGTTTGGAGAGAATTTACTTGCTGTTTGTTCTGCAAATAGTAGGCACTGTAAGTGTACATATACATTTTTAAAGTATTTACCCTTTTTTGTATGGGGGGGGGGGGGGGGCAGAAACCAGAGTGTAATAAACTTGTATATCAATCTGGGAGAGGAAGAACAGACAGAAGGTTCCTGTGTCCCCCTGCAGTTCTAAAGCCTTTCAGTCAGGAGCGCTGCAGTTGTGCATTCCCCTTGTTTTCCATTGTAATCTATGACTTACCAGCTTTAAAATATAATGGGTGAATGCCCTTAAGCCCCTCATCTGCCAACATCTTTACCCTCTGGTCACCTTTAAAATAGATCAAGGTTGCTGAATGTCACACATATCCAAGCCTTCCACGAGATGCTTCCACAGTGTAAGTTTCACGGTGGTAGCTTAACTTGTTCAAAAGTTATCATGCCTGCAAGGGTGATGAACAGACAGCCATAATGACGACAATGCCCATTGGCTGCTAAGGCCAGGGGGTAAAACCAGTGCATGTAGAAACAAGTATTTTTTTGTTTTTTTTTCCTGCGGTAAATCCCAGTACATAATTTATATGAATCTCCAAACTTTATTTCATTTGCCCCAGAAGAAACTTGTTTATTTAAAGCTATGTTAACAGTGATCCAATACACAACTCTGACCCGCATGAATCTTATGTTCTGAGTTGTGTATTCAGCTTACTACACATGAACTCGTTAATGATCTCTCCTATTAAACAATCATGATCACTGCAAGTCAATCCATTGCAATTATCAATAAAGCAAGATCTTTACTTCTTAAGAGCAAACTCCAACAAAATTTTTTTTCTCCTTAAAAGTTCATGAAATACACTTCATCACCAGACATGGTATTATTGCTATCAACCTGGAATATAGATAAGAGGATCTGGCACCCAGAAGCTACAATCATCAGTGATCTGTGTTGTAATTTGAGAATATCACAGTGGAGGTTTTCCAGATCATAAGTTACATGTAGAAACAAAAGCTGTTATCACACACATTATACAACCCATCCACAATAAAACTGGTCCCATAGCTCAAAAGACCAATTATGTCCATTGATGTTTTATCCGTGTGATTTTTATTTTAGGCTGGATATATATGGTGTGTTTTAGTCCATCCATTATATTTTGAAGCTCAGGATATTTTTAGCCAGTCTTCTTTGCCTCTGTCACCGGTGTTGTAGGAGTGGACCGGAGTTTTTGACATGCCCATGTTTTTGGTAAGAGCAAATGTTAAACTGGGGGGAATAATTAAATTTATATGTTGCAGGGGCGGATCTAGGTTTTCATTGAGGGGGGTAGGGTGGGGATGTCAATGAGTTGCAGCTGGTGCTCGGTGCTACTAGGGGGGTCTGGGGGCATTCTCCCTCGGGAAAATTTTTAAATATAGGTTCAGATTGGTGCATTCTGGGCAAATTTAGGCGCACGTATAAATCAATTTGAAGTGACAAGTTCTCATGATTTTTTGACATAACACATGATTACTAGGCAGCTGGGGGGGTGGGCTGTTACACCCCCTAACCCCCCCCCCCTAAATCCACTACTGTGTTGTATGTATGGATATTCCATAAGTGCAATTTTTTTTTTATTTGTTGCACGAAATATACCGAGAGTGAGATATGCTAATTTCTTCTCAAAATTATTTTAAGCACTGCAGCCCTGAAATCAGCAACCAATGTATGCCATCCTAAAAAGTATGTTGCAGTTTCGCTGCTTAGTCATCAAAATCAGTGCTGGCCTACCATTTTAGTCACGATCAGGGAGCATGGATGATGATCCGCATCATCATTTTTTTGTTACGTGATGCAGATGAAGCACATTTAACTGGGATAGTATCAAACTCAAAATGTATTGCTGAAAAAAAAACTTACAAGGCTAAAAACAGCATTGTCAACATCACTGTTGCCATACATTTCACAGTTTACCAAAACAGAATGATAACAAACCCTGGCCACCTGGTGAAGTTGTGCTTGTATGTTACCTGCAATACACACTTCATAAAAGATGACCTTACCACTGTGTTCCTATATTTGAAAGTGGCATATCAACTCGGTATTAAGTTCGCATGTCAGTGTGTGCATATTTGTAACAGGTAACAGTATAGTACTATGCAGTGGCATGCAGTTGTAGATCTCTTTGTGTATACCCACAGCATACCCTAAGCACCACACATTGGTGAAGAAATAAGCTTAGTGTGAATGTCTGGCACGGCTCCAATGTTAAAGAGCATTCAGTTCACATGGACAACCAAGCTTTGCAACTTAAACTCTTTCTTTGCCAATCACGACTTAAGTCAATCTACTAAAGTCAGACCAGTCTGAATTTTCTTTAGGATCCCAGATTTGTATTCCTTGTAAAAAGAACTTTCATTCAAGTACCAGTATGCCTATAGTTCCAGAGAGAATATCCCAGGTTAACAGCTTTTCTCGGACGCATTGGGCACAATGCAATGAGCCCGATGCCTGCCAAGAAAAGCTGTTGACTCAATCCAAAATTGAGCACTGAAAGAGTTAAAAACTACCTGCGTCTAAGTACCAAGCTGGATTAGCCTGGTGTCTCAACACTCACAGTTAGGCAAGTAATTTGTTCAGTTTTTCTTGGTCTTCTACTTGAGACAAGTCCACTCCCGCTGCTGACTGAGGCATAGCCCCTCATATAAAGCTGGTGGTGTTTCAATGAGGCAAATTTAACGTGGACAATGTGCACCAGGGACCTGATGAATGTAGTCTCAAAAAGCCACATAGCAAGGACATAAGTATTCAGCAAAACTGTCACAACACAAAAAGAAACAAAGTAGTGTTCTTTAGCTTACAAATGTATTTATTGATTTTTAAAGGCATTTCCCAATGCCCATCCTTAAAAAAGCAAATATTGCAGGCAACATACTGGGTACACCAGGTAGGCAAGTTAAATTTCTTTTTATTTATGGGAACAATCTGATACAAAATCAGAACTGTATCAGAAATGTGTAATGAGCGATGTGTTGATTGGAAATATAACTAATCAGCAAAGCATGATGAAAATCTGGGGCAAGAATCCAAGAATCCATTCTCATAAAGATTCTCCTAAACTTGTCTTTCTTCTAAAGGAAAATTACTAGACAAAAATCCAACTAGATTCTCGCAAAATTTTGTGAAATTCTGGCCCTGAATTTGTTGTTGCTGTTTGTAACTGCAAGTCATTTTCTGGACACTTTAACCTGGTAAAATCTAACCTTGTTTTAATGACAACATCTGTTATCTGCAAAATGTGACCGATATGTCACATTAAGGAGTCAAATAACAAATGAATTTGACTTGTAGGTCCTTAAAACTTGTACATGTATCATTAAGAGAATATGCTAAATATCTGACTATCCTTATCATGAGGTTTCAGTGTACATGGATATGTTTTGATGACCAGGAGGGGTTGCCTGGATCACAATGTCTTTTGGATGGCCTTATTTTGACAGTTGGACTTCTCTGTTCCAATAATAATCCCTAACAAATTTACATTAACCCCTTTAAAGCCTGGGGACAGCAACATCCACCATAAATCTGTAGCATATGGGGTTGAAATGGATTAAAACAGTGATTCCTCAGTGTATATATAACAAACAGTATGATCCATGTCAGCACAAGTATCAGCACGGAGTACATCATGTCAAGTACTTTACCAGGATTTTGTAAAGGCAGGAAAAATTCCATATTGTCAGGGCATTATACCTTCACAAGGGCAATAGAAAGAAAGACAGTTTTTATTTTCAACAAATCAATATGAAGAAAATATCAGGAGGGCAGAAGGGAGCAGGAGAAAATGGAAGGAAGTCCCATGATGAAGGCAGGGAGAATCTCCCTTCAAAATTTGTGTCACAAAAGCACTGGCACCAGTGACAGCAAGCACTGATCAATATGAATGTATTCTGTGCTGATCATGCAAATACATGTACTGTGAAACCTGTGTGTATTGACACTATCTGTTCCCAGCAAAATGTGTCTGATATCTGAATATATATATATCAGATAAATGAGTCAAACAGCAAAGGAATTTCCCTCAAAACTTTCAAGTGTCCTTAATTTTTACCCCCTTGAACTGACCAAAACCAGACGGTGGTCAAATGTCGTCTGCTTCAATGTTTTCAACTAATTTAAATAGTAATGAGGGCAATTTCATTGAGAATTGTAGATGAGACATATCAAGATCACATGCCCCAGATCAACATGTTTCTTTGACATGGGTTGGGCTCTTAACCATGCCAATGAAAGCTGTTGACTCGGTCTTAATTCAAAGGAAAGGGTCAAGTGAATATATAAGATACCTCAGTGTCATTAGGATGAGTTTTTACTGCACTGATATGGACCAAACCATATACATGTATTATGTGTACCATACTCCCCTACCTGCCATGATACACAGAGAGGCAAGAAGCAAACAATTTAAAACATCAGTTTTTAACAGCAATGTTTTGACTCTTTGTTACAGGAGGACTTTCAGCCATTTGCCATTTCAGTAGCCACAGTCAAGAAACATTAGCATTTGGCCAACTGATTGATGGTCAGACTTGTCCCTTATCACTGACGATACACACAAGCCACCTTGTTCAATTGTAAAACTGCCTTGTACTGTCTCAAGGATCACAAGCAGAGTGCAGTGAAAATACTTTTGCTTAAAATTGTGTTTTTTTTCTGCAGTTTTGTTCAACCAAATGAGGCAAAATCAAAACATGATTGTATCAGTACACTGATACATATATTGGTATCTAATTATGATGTACAAGTGATCATGTACCTGCAAAGTTATGCTTAAAACAGTAAACATGTTCAAAATATTCAGTGTGTGAGGCAGTTCTTATCCTGACTATGCCAGGGCCTCATTCATTCATGCACCATTCTGACTAAAGCAGCTGTATTATTGCTTCTGTTATGTTAATGACTGACATCTTAAGTAAACTTCAAAGGTGGAGGATCATAGTTAAAAGATTAAGGAAAATGTTTTTTACAGGGGACACTCTTGCTGATCAGTCACAAGAAAGTAAGTATACAAATCTACCTCCTCACAACAAAGAGTCAGCAGACTGCTTGACCATATTTATGTCATAATGCTCAGCTATATGCACAATAGCTCTGTACACAGCTTAACAGGGACAGAAAGACCTGACGACCCTTACACAACATCTCTTTCACTCTGCACTTTTGCAGATTCTTTTGCTATTGTGTTGGGACTTGGAATCCCCATAAAGATGGGGGTGAGGGTGGGGGTCCCAGTTTGCTGATACAGGAATAATTTGCCCTAGTACAGTGTACAGACAATAAGAATGTTCCACAATAATGTCTGGTGCAAAGTACAAAAAACAGGAGGGCTTCCAGTATTCTGGTACAGACAATAAAATGCTCCAATGTGCCCATATGGAAATACCCTTTAGCCTCCTCCATAAACTGCAGCAGAGCTTGAATATCGAAGACATATTTACAAACCAAACACTTGGTCATAGATCTTCTCCACTTCACCGGGTAACCAGTCAAATATATCAGCCAGGATACAAGCATCACTATGTCTTGTCAATGTGGAAAGCATGCCAAATACTGCCATAAAACAAGACAAAGTTTCCTTTCCCTTCACATTTGTCCCCTACACTACCTTAAAAACCATATGTTTTCTTATATTTCCATACATGAAATGGAATAGGCAGTGAGCATATACACATGCCCCAGATCATCCTCACAGGAACTTCTTATTCACTGAAGCATGTGTTAATATATACTGAGACAGTTATAACGGGTCGCAGAGTGTGTACACCAAGACGGACATATATGCAGGCCACTTCCGGTGTAGTGTTTCCGGTGAGGAGAGTGTAATGGCGGGACCCAGTGAACACATGTGCTTGTAATGATGTGTGAAGGAACGAACTCATTAAAAACGTGTTAAGGTTTGAGCTGGTGTTATCAATCAACATTGGTAGCAGAGCGTGGTTGTCAAGGACAGTAAATACATGTAACAGAGACCTTGTCAGTGGACAGCTGAGCAGTAATAATGAGCGAGGACAGGGGTAATCTGAGATTGAGAGCTCCCCCAGCGTGGAATCTTGAGGATTTATCCTACGAGGACTGGAGATTTGAGGTAGAATTGTGGGAGAAGTGTACCACAACAAAAGAAAAGGAAAGGGGGCTGATTTTGTTCAACTCATTCCCTAAAAGAGACTCTTCTGGAGCTCACGATAGACTTCTCATTGCGTGTAAAAATGGAGAAATTTCACTTGATAGTGAAGAAGCAGTATCACAAATATTGAAAGTACTAGACGGAGTATACAAGAAGGATGATCTTTCTATGGTTTGTGAAACATGGACATCCTTTATTAGACTGAAAAAAAGTGAATCCGATGCCATGTTACAGCATATTGCAAATTATGACAAAAAGGTGGGTGAGCTGAAAAGAGATAAAATTGACTTGCCTTCAAAAGTGTTAGCCATGCAACTTTTGGACAGTTCGGGATTAGAGCACAGAGATAGACAACTTGTCTTGACAGCAGTAGACTATTCTAAGGATGATGAGATGTATAAACAGATGAAAAGTGCCCTTGTAAAGTTTCATGGTGAACAATCAAAGAAAAAATACTCCAGTGAAGATAATAGTGAAACAAAGGTGAAAGAAGAATCTGTTGATTTTACTACAAGTCAAAATTGGCGTGGTAGAGCAGACACTAGATCTCGTGGTTACAGAGGTCGGGCATATCCCCGTTATAGAGGCAGGAGTCGAGGTGCAACGGCAGGTAACCAGAATACAACAGGTAACCAGAGTTCCAGGAGAATGAATCCAGTCGGAACAGACGGAAATGTGCTGAGGTGTATTATTTGCGACTCTTATCGACATTTTGCCCGAGATTGTCCAGATTCATGGGAAAATATGAATAAAGTGAAAGATGAAGAAGCCATGAAAGTGAAAGATGAAGAAGCCATGAGAGTGAGTGATTTAAATGAAGAACTGCTATGTGAAGCAGCAAACTGTGCAGTTTTAGACTCAGCCTGTACTAAGACTGTGGCAGGTAGTCTATGGAGGGACACTTTTTTGGAGTCTCTCACAGACGAAGAAAGATCAAGAGTGCAGAGAATGTCTGGAGGTCGAACATTCAAATTTGGCGGCGAAACGAAAATGAAATCATTTGAACGATTGATTCTGCCCTGTACTATTGCTGGAAAGAAGGTGAATATAGAGACAGAAATTGTAGACAGTAACATACCACTTCTACTCAGCAAACAAGAAATGAAAAATCTTGGAGTCATAATTAATACCACAAATGACACGGCAAAAATCTTGGGGACATTTCTCAATCTTGATACGACTTCATCTGGACATTACTATATTCCCTTGATGGAAAATACTGCGTCAGTAAACATTACCATTACTCAAGGTGAAAAGACCAGAAAAGAAAAAGAAAGTATTGTTTACAAGTTGCACAGACAGTTTGGCCATCCATCAGCAACGAAACTGAAAGAACTACTGAAAAATGCTGAAATGTTAGACCAGGAGCTTGAACAATTGATTGAAGAGATATCAGTGAGGTGTGATACATGCAAGCGTTTTAAGAAAACCCCTGCTCGTCCAGTTGTGTCTATGCCCCTCGCTAAAGCATTCAACGATGCAGTGGCAATGGATCTGAAACAGTTCAGACCTGGTGTATATTTTTTACATATGATCGACTTGTTTACTCGATACTCCCTGGCTAAAGTTATCAGGAATAAAACACCAAAGACAATTGTCAATGCTGTTATTACCTTGTGGATAGCCTCGGGACTAGGCTCGCCAGTGAAGTACGTAGTAGATAATGGCGGAGAATTTGCGAATCAGACATATAAAGAAATGTCAGAACACTTCAATGTGGAAATATGTAGCACCGCGGGGGAAAGTCCATGGCAGAACGGTATATGTGAACGAAATCACAAGGTGACTGACATTATTGTTGAGAAAATGCTAGAGGATGATCCAACGCTAAGCTTAGAAGTGGCGTTAGCATGGGCAGTAAATGCAAAAAATGCTTTGTCCAACCACAATGGCTTTTCTCCATATCAATTAGTTTTAGGGCAGAACCCTAACCTGCCTTGCGTCATGACAGACAAACTTCCAGCATTAGAGAAAGTGGAGAATGATGGTATAGCTATGCACTTAAATGCCCTTCACGCTGCAAGGAGGGCATATATTAAGGCAGAAAATTCTGAGCGTATAAGACGCGCATTACGTCATAATGTCCGTGTGGTAGAGGATCGTTTTCTACTGGGCGACAGAGTCTATTACAAACGTGACGACAATATTCGCTGGAGAGGCCCAGGTAAAGTAATAGGACAAGATGGAAAAATTGTATTTGTCCGACACGGAGATCAAATTGTCCGAGTGTCGACATGCAGGCTGGTAAAAATTAACAATAAGTGTGGAGAGCCTGAATTGGTGGATACCGGCCACAGGAAGGAAATTGCTGACAATGACAAGGTACGCGAAAATAATCAAAATAACACACAAGCAGAAATGAGTGTTGAAAGTTGCAGCCAACATGAAAATGAGCAAGTTGATACAGAAGTAGAACACGAGAATAACGATGATCAAACAGAAAATACTGTTCAAACTCATGAACACCATGTTCATAATGAACAAATACAAGATCATAGACAGATACATATGCCTGAAGCAAATGATAATGAACAAATACAAGATCAAAGACAGCTACGTATGCCTGTAGCAAATGACAAAATTCGTCACAGAGATACACCTGATCAGGATTGGATAGAAGCTACAGTAATTGGCAGAGGAGGTAAAGTTGTTGGAAAAAACAAGAATTACTTCAATGTACAGAGAGAAGAAAGTGGAGAGACTCTGAAATATGGTGTATATCTCGATCGTGTTGAATTCGAGATTATTGGAAATGACAATGATCAGAATGAAGAAGTGCATGTGGTATTTATACCAACAGAAATGCAAAATGAATCAAATGTTCTAGAAGCAAAACAACAAGAACTGCAAAAATGGAAAGACTTTAACGTATACACAGAAGTAGACGACCATGGTCAAAAAGCCATCTCTACAAGGTGGGTTGTAACTGAAAAGACTTTGCCTGACAACACAAAAGGAGTAAAAGCCAGACTGGTAATCAGAGGCTTTGAAGAAGAAAATGAGATGCAAAGTGACTCGCCTACAGCTGCAAAATCTACATTGAGGGTTTTTATGACAGTTGCAGCAAGCAAAGCTTGGCAGTGTGAAACATTAGACGTGACAGCGGCGTTTTTGCAAGGAAAAAGAATAGAGAGAGATTTGTATATTCAGCCACCAAAGGAAGCAAAGGAAGAAGGTACAATTTGGAAATTAGAAAAGGTTGTGTATGGTCTAGACGATGGTGCTCGGAACTGGTATTTTTCTGTCAAAAAAGAACTGATAAACCTAGGATGTAAACAATCGAAACTCGACAAAGCTATGTTTCGATATTATGAAAATAATCAACTGCAAGGCATGTTTATCATGCATGTGGATGATTTCTTGATTGCAGGTTCCGAAAGTTTTCATGAGAATGTTATCGCCCGAATATTGGAAAAGTACAAAGTGGGTAAACGCAAAGCCGGTACCTTTCGTTACATTGGACTGAACATTTACCCTACTGCAGAGGGATCTAAGATTCAACAAGATAATTATGTAGAAAGTATAGACTTCATGCATCTGTCAGCAAAACGCAAGACTGAAAAGCATTCCCCTCTTAATGTAGAGGAAACTCGTGATTACCGATCGGTAGTGGGGCAATTAAATTGGGCGTCTTCTCAAGCAAGACCGGATATAGCATTTGATGTGCTTGACTTGAGTATGGCCTGTAAACATCCAACAGTGAATGATGCTTTGAAAGCTAACAAAGCAGTCAGAAAAGTCAAATCTGAAAGTAGCTGCATACTATTTCCACATCTTGGTTCATTTGAGAAGTTTAAACTGTGTGTGTTCTGCGATGCCTCTTGGGGCAACCTTGATGATGGTTCCAGTGCCCAGGGGCACGTGATACTACTTTCAGGTGAAAATGGGAGATGTTGTCCACTATCATGGGCATCAAACAAAACGCAAAGAAAGGTGCAAAGTACTCTTAGTGCAGAAACGTTAGCAATGCATGATGGTCTCGACGAGGCAATTTACCTGGGAAGCTTGCTTACAGAACTGTTCAAAAGTGAGTATAAACTGAACTCAGTGCCAATCAGGGCTTACACAGACAGTAAATCTTTACATGACAATGTGTATTCTACGAAACAGGTTAAAGAGAAAAGACTGAGAATTACCATTGCCGCTATACAAGAGATGTTAGAGAAAGACAATGTGCAAATGATAAAATGGATACCAACAAATACTCAAAAAGCAGATGTGCTAACTAAGAGAGGTGTCTCAGGAGATGCATTGCTAGAGTGTTTTAGGTCAGGCAGTATGACCAGTGAGTAACGTGACATTTAAAACTTCAACAATGACATAAAGACATTCTGTGTCATGCCATATATATCTTTTAGTTAGATTTAAGGTAAGGCTTTAAAATTCTAGTCAAGTTTTAGGCAGAAAAAAAAATAGAGAGGAATTTGTTAATATATACTGAGACAGTTATAACGGGTCGCAGAGTGTGTACACCAAGACGGACATATATGCAGGCCACTTCCGGTGTAGTGTTTCCGGTGAGGAGAGTGTAATGGCGGGACCCAGTGAACACATGTGCTTGTAATGATGTGTGAAGGAACGAACTCATTAAAAACGTGTTAAGGTTTGAGCTGGTGTTATCAATCAACAGCATGTCTCACTTTACCATAAATATTCATCCAACCATTCTTCATAAAGAGAATTAGACCCTTTTCAATCCAATACACGTATGTAGTAAGAATTTGCTGATGGGCAGGTATCTCATGTACTGGCAGGAGCAGGTTAGAATTTTCACCAATGAATGGATTATATCAACAAACCTTCATGCAAAGATGATTTGTCTGTTCCTCCATGCTCACCTGACTCTATGTCATTTGTTTTGACACCTTAGTGCTGAAAAAAAAATATACATGTATATGTAGGCTACTCATCTAAACAGCAAGAGACCACTTTTTTTCTGAGCCTTCACACTACAGACATTGATAAGCTATTCACCTGTCATCATAAATATGGTAGTTCCTGGCCCAACCCCGCCAGCAACATACAGACTTGAGAGAGCGACAATCTCTCCTGATGGATTTGATAATGAAAATGCTAAATTTCATGCAGGGAAATTATAGCCATTTAATTCATTTCATACACAGGGACCACTGTGCCATGAGCCAAATGCTGATGTTTCCTTCACTTGGCTAAAGAAATTTGCCAGTGGCTAATTTATTTTAACATAAATCACATAAGATTTAGGCCAGATCTGCCCCTTACCTATGTATCTGTTCTTCCTGAATATTTGCCTAAAATTAAGAAGACTGCATCAAATGCTTCACACAAAGAGCCTTCTTTCCAGTACCAACATGTGTGGTGTCAAGTCAGACAGTTTGAATTTCCCACCAAATCACACAGCATGACTTGCCAGGCAATGTAAAAACCACTGACTAAGGTTTTCACAAGTGCAGCATGAACACTCTCAAACAGGAATAATACAGGATGGGCCAACCATGTCACTACTCACACAGTACTTGGTATGTACATGTACTTTTAAAACCATTTCATGGGGGTATGAATTCAGTTGATAAACATGTTCTAGATCATTCAATTCATGTCAAAAATTTGAAAATACTGTAAATATTTTTGTAAGATCACCTTTTTGTCAGCATTCCTTTCACATAAACAGGAAGGGCAGCTCTTCCAAGATAAAGCACCAGGAAATACAATACATGTTGGACTTTCCTGATAATAATGCATTATGGCAAAACAGTGGTCCCTGTCTTGAGAAGTCACTCCAATGAGAGGCCATCTGGCTTGAAAGACCACTTTCGGCAGGTCCCTGCTGCTGTCTTTTCCATGTTATTTTACCTCTAATGAGAGTTCACCTGTCTTGAAAGGCCACTTTTGTGCCTGCCCATGGGGTGACCTCTCAAGACAGGGACTACTGTACAGATTCTGATTCAGGCTACTAAAAACATTTCAGGCACCATTGTTTATTTTGCTCTGATATGCTGCTGGAGAGACTGGGTTCAATAAGTTTATTGGCAACACTGCAACCTACATACATTCACAAGGAATTGATACATACATGTACACTGGGATCTCATTACAACCACGCCATCTGCTCTCTAAGTCCTCAAAACTTGTGTTATTAAATGAATAGATCAAACATCTGAGCATCACTGTAATGGGGTTTCATTGCCTCTCAAAATGCTGTGCATGAGATTCCCAGGAGATATGGGGCCCTTATTGGGAGGGATACAGCAGACTGATTCTGTAAAACCAATGAATGTTTGTACATCAGTGATCACTGTCATTTTTAATCCAAAAAGCAGAACCTACTTTCAATGTTTTCCAATTCATGAAAATCAAGGGGACACTTTTTCAAGTGAGGACCAACAGACAGTGAAATAATTCCACATGCCAACAAAGAAATTCATCATCATATTTTTTCAATCAAATTACAATACACTGTACATGACATCTGACTTTCACAAAAGCTTTTTGGATTTTGTCAACTCATTTTCGTTTAGGTCATGTCACAACACAGCTGACATGCACTAAACTGTCCAAATTGTCCAATAAGACTTTCTTCCATATAAAGTTAAATATGTTGCAATACATTAATATGCATCATATGCAACATACATATTGTCCATCGACAATGCACATTGGAATAATAATGGCAATTAATTTTACTATTGAAAAGATACAACCACAACCTTATGCCAATAATACAATGGGCGTTTCTTGTGCTATCGAATTTAACATGTTGGATGCATTAAGTGACAACCTGGAACCCTCATGTGTCTGGATCCCAGTGGCTCTCCCTGGTGACTCATTATAATAGAGATGCTGACAACAATGACAGAAGGCTGATGATTCAGACCCAGCCAGACAGAATGCGCCCATCAAGTGTCTGGCACATGCTAGACAATACAGCATTGTCACACTGCAAATGGACAATGGTTAATACAATGACTCCACTATATCAACACTGCTTTTGTATTTTACATATTTGAAAGAACTTGTGCATGGTCATACCTGACATTCTCACCAAGGAGATTCTCTCAAACAACTGATCATGCTGTACAAATCTACTACACAGAGACTTGGCACAGAAACACACATTAAAGCCACAGATTCTTTTGAAACACATTCATGTATTAATCTTGTCTCGGATGCACACACAGGTGGTTTTAATATATCAGACCCTAACAATAAAAAAACACCATCAAAAGTTAACATTTCAGGAGTTCCACATATGGACTACTAACGTTACCTAGCTGCTTTCAACTTTACTACTTATACTGTGCTTTTCCCATGGATGAATTCATGAGCTTTACTGACATGAACCACACCAAGTAGAGTATAATCAAACAAGCAAAATCACATCACATTGTCAGCCCTGAACTGTGAGTAAGGCCTCATAAAAAAATCTCTTGATTATCATAACTTTTTTCGTTCAAGTTATGGGGCAGATCATTTCATTTTCTATTTAATCTTGATTTATTCAAATATTTGATGAGCCTTGCTCTCATCCACTCTGAGCTCCATCCAGGGCTTTATGATGCACGAACCATATTTGATTTGAAGAACCAAGAAAATCATCGCTTGTCTGCAGGTTGGGCATCTGCTACGCTAAAACTTCCCGTGACGGAGTAGCCATAAAAATTAAAATACAAATTTATTTAAACAGGAACTAACTGAACATCGACCTTGTTCCTCAAAGTTTGAAACTAGTGTTATTTTAAGGAAAACAAAATATAAAATGAAAAGTCGGAGCGGCTGAAAATAAAATGGTGGGCGGTGATGATAAACAAGAGATTTTTTTCAAAGGCCAAAGTTAAGCTTTGCCTTTTGCAAGAGCCAGATGCCTCAATAGTGGCATTTCATTTGTATTAATAATCATGTTTGTCCTGCAATGGCTAATGGGGTCCGACGGTGTGGGTTTTGCTTCAGCTTCAACAAGACCAGAGAATCCGATCTGTGAGTCATGTAGCGCGCGGGGGGGGGGGGGGGGGGGGGGGGGGAGGAAGAGCAAGGAGGCAAGGAACAGGAGGTTATCAGTGAAGTAGGGCGAATGGGAAAGTGGACAGGTGGCACCGCCACCAGAAAACGTTGCGATTCCTCTAAGATGTCCCTATCAGTTATGGAATGTGCATAAAATTAACAGGAGTACATACTCTCCCTAAGTCTTAAGACTAGAGTAAGGCTGACTTACAAAGTAAATAGTATACACATCACATGTGATCGCTTCTGCATCACAAGAGAAAAACATTACCTCGGTTCTGCGTCAGGTAACTATTTTTGGTAGGCAATACATCACGTACAACGGTACAGGTATTAAATTTTCAAATTTTCCCGATAGTACCTTTTCCTGCGTTTTATTACTTGAAACCTGACCACCGAAGCATTAAAGCACCTGTTCACTTGTTGTGTAGGGCCATGCCTGGAATTGTTACAAACCGTAAACCTTCAGCAACTCATCAGCCAATATTAACACTGCTGCATTTGGACAGCACATGGTCAGTTTATCATTTGTTATGTCCCCAAGATATTACCGGATGGATGCATGCATTAACAGAAAATAAATTAAATTAGCTCTGCACATGGAATAAAAATTCTCTGAAGACATGCTAAACCTAAATTCTTCCGCGTTTGTCGGCATGGGCTTTGCAAGTGAAATCGAATCTGTCGGGTCCAAACATGGACCGGCACTCGGCAGATTGTTAAACCGGTCTATAATGTATCATGTAGTCTTGTAGATTAATATAGTCTATAGAACCTTGTTCCTTTCGGTTTTCATGAAATGGCCACAACCATGTGGTGTGTATATATTCTACATGCAATTTTTAAATGACCTACCTTCAAATGCTTATCACTGTTGAGTCCTTTTATTTTTTTCCACGCAAAGATCGCGGCAAAGTGGCAACCCAAACACACACCCCTCTTCCCGTTTTGAAGTGCAGATGATTGAGGGGCGGTCGCTGTTACAGTTGTTGTTTTAACGCCCCCTGTATGTACGTCGTGGAGCAATAAAGAACAAATTAAAAATGGCAAATGTAAGCATGCAGTAGTCTGAGCTTACGATGCTAAAATTTCTATATGAAATTTTTGTCATTAATTCAACAGCAATATATTTAAATTTTAACGAGCCTAGTTTTTTATTTGTATTGGCGGGGGTGACAAGCTTAAACGTAAGTACTGTAAATGTTACAAAGCTGTTCAAAGAGCAATTCGTATGAATCATGCCGCCGGAAGGTGTTGTACAGTTCTTCCTATGTCTGCTAGATGTCGCCAACTCCTGGTAACACACTTGGTCCACACACCTTGATAAAAATGTGTGTGTCAACACACACTTTTCTGTTTTTCCTGAAATTATGTCTGTGTGCCAACACAGACATACTGTTTTTCTAGGAATTCTTTATTTCTTTCTTTATTATTTTCTTCTTTCTTTCTTTCTTTCTTTCTTTCTTTCTTTCTTTCTTTCTTTCTTCCTTTCTTTCTTTCTTTCTTTCCTGACAAATGTCCGACATTTTGTTTAAAAAGTATTACACATAGAAACTCCAAACTTGGCAAAATTATACTTCTATGGATGAAGTCTGGCCTTTTTGCAATGAGAGGTCATGCTTTTCAAAATTATGCAAATGAGGGCTAATTACAGTTTTAAATCTTCAATATCTTATATTCTATAGTAGATGTGGTTCCGAGTGTGTAGGAGTTTGATCAAAGCAAGGTAAAGGACATCTTAAATGTCAAGGTCAAAGGTCAGTTTTAGGTCAAGATGTCATTTCTGTGGTGATGGTTCACTTCAGGTAGAGGTCCTCTCAAGGTCAAAGGTCATTTCAAGGTCAAAGGCCACTTTCAATGGCGGCTTTCTTCTTGCCATAACTTGGTCAATTTTTATCCAATTTTGATCATGTTTGGCTCAAATTGTAGCTATTGGCACACTGCATATTTTGAAAATTACATGTGACCCCTAAAGGTCAAAGGTCAATGTCATCTGGACCTTTGAAACTTTTACCCAGCCATAACTCGGCCAATTTCCATCCAATTCTAATCATGTTGGACTTAAATTGTGGCTATTGTAACACTGTACATTTTTGCAATTTACATGTGACCTGTAAAGGTTAAAGGTAAAAGGTCAAGCTTATTTGGACTTAGAAATATCATCCAGCCATAAGCTTAATGGAATGTGAAGTACCTAAGGACAAAAGTTGTACTATTTAATATTTACAGCTTTTGAAGGCACACAGACAGATTTGCTTTCAAGCAAATTTTTCTTTCTAGTTCTTTCTTTCTTCTTTACCAGCAAATTTGTCCGACACTTTTCTCGGACACTGTTATACATAGAAAGTCCAAACTTGGCATGATTGTGCCTCCATACAAGGAGTTTAACCGTTTTATATAGAGGAATGAAGATGTTTAAAATTATGCAAATTAGGGGCATTTGAAATTTTAATTCTTGAATATCTTCAAAAGTATAATAGATAGAGTTGTCATTCCAACTTCTACTCGGGGGTTATTGACCATTGCGCATCTAATGAATCTAAAGCAAAAGTTGTAGCCATTTAAATTATGCTAATTAACAGCATTTGAAACTTTTTGAAGTTTTAAAACTTGAATATCTTCAAAAGTATTATAAATAGAGATGTCATTTCAACTTGCACTGGGGGGTTGTTGACCACTGGGCATGTAATGAATCTAAAACAAAAGCAATTTAAATTATGCTAATTAGCAGTATTCGAAATTTTCAATCTTGAATATCTTCAACACTATAATGGATAGAAATATCAAAAAATGCAGAAAAGTAACACCAAGAACTTGAGATATTTAAAGTGTGTGTGTCAACACACACTTTTCTGTTTTTCCTGAAATTCATTCTTTCTTTCTTTTTCTTTCTCCTTTACCAGTAAATTTGTCCGACACTTTTCTCGGACACTATTATACATAGAAACTGCAAACTTGCCCTGTCAATATCATTATCCAGAAACGAAATGTAGTCTCAATTTTAAATATTTTAATTTTGGGTAAGCGTTGCCACTCATTAAATTAAAATGAAATAAGGGAGTAATTTTCATCTGCGTACTGTCGTCTTTTATCCGTACGTAGTAACAAAGCACTTATATTCGCATGCACACGTGATGTAATGACACACACAAAACGAAATGTATCTACTAGATGATCTAGGCTACATCATGTGAATGCTATAATGGATTTGCAATTAGTATGGCACAACATGTTGTGACATGGAGCTTTATTGAACTTTGTAGATAAAGTAAATACTGATGATAGGATCAATATATAAGGCTTAAAATTCCATTCTTTAGCAAGTACGCCTACATATTCTTGCCAACATTAATTCATAAAGAGGATGATTGAAGTAGGGGCGTTATGGCTCAAGTCGGACACCACATAAAGTCGAACACTCAAGCTTTGTGGCTTCTTTCGACGAAAAAGCTACACGGAACAGACCGTAAAGAAAAAGATTAGTGTTGGTTGTCCAGGAGTCAATATTGATTTATTTTATGCAATAATATTTTATTTGAAATCTTAATGTGCTGCGCACTGATCACATTCAACAAGATGAAAGAAAAATGTTTTTAGCCAGGAAGTTCTTTGCAGCCTCATCCTTACATAATTAAGCTTCTCTTTGTGGTATGTATATTTAATACATTAAAGCAGCTTGGCTTTTTTTCATGACAGGTACTGGGAAGTTTTCTTTTCAATCGAATAGAATTTATAATTGATATAAAATAATGCAGTCCCTGTGGCATTTCGGTGTGTCCGAGTTTGTCTGATTTTTCATTTTATCAAGTTGCATCAGGTCAAAGTCGCGAGTCTGTGTTACGCTCTCGTAACGGTGCCGCTACCTTAAACAGCAACATTCAGGAAAAGCCGGACAGATATATTAATTACCTAATATACCTATTAGGCCTAAGCTGATATCCCAAAAGTGTGTAGAAATGCTTCAAATGATATTTGGGAGTTGCCTATATTCCATGCGTTCAGATCTGTGATTATTACGTTGGAAGTGGTGCAAATAGTTTAAAAAAAATAGGAATAGGATCACCAGCTGTCTTTTGGTACACTGAATTCAGTCGCAATTACTGATACCAAGGATCCTTTTTTAAGCTTCTTTGCTGATACAAAACTTTCACTGCAATCAACCAAATATCGCAGCCTCATATTATATAAAAACATGAATACGTGTACATTGTGAAGAGATTCACCTTATGAGAAAACTTCATAAAGTGAATCTTTTGTTTTATTTCATTTCAGGTTAACACGTCGTTCAAAAAGATATGGAAGTAAGGAATGTAATGTTCAAATGGATCATATTGTATGATCATGTTTATTTTACAGTTTCATTAATTCCATTCTTTGGTTTTAAAACATCAAACTGTCAGTCTTTCCAACTGAAAAAAATAATAAGAATAATTTGTTTACTGAATCTACCCCTATACAACGGGGGCACCGCAGGCAGGGTAGAACCCACGGTGTGTCAGTCACAAAACACGTAATTATACATATAAAACAACATAAGGGTAAAATTAACAGAAATGTGGATGTGGCTACAATGGAAAAATATAAAAACAGAGATACAAGTTAATGCATCCTATATACAATATCAGGTCGGATCACGTGCGTCATCATTCAGTGTATAGCGCATGGCGCCTAGCGTACCACACCTCTGCCAAGAACTGCTTGCAAACAGTGTCAAACACAAAAACAACGGTGTTTCAATATGTGAATGCTTGGTCGCCCAGCAAGTTTACAGAGTTTTGCAACAAGAGAGGAGCTTGTTCTTTAATTTGTTTCAATATTCTTTCCAATAACAAAGTATACTTTAATCTTGTATTATTTGTTTTAGGACATACGAAAAGGATAATAATAGGAACTGATACTCCATACAGTTTTAAGTGAATTTGGGTAAACCCAGTTCAATTTGAAATACACAAAATTAATATATAACTACATAATCAAATTTGTACTGTATAATATTAAGTACGTTACTGCGACTCCTTCCTCCCTTCCTGCGTTAACCTTTGGAACAACCTACCGCTCGACATCAGGGAACCTGTATCACTCGCAACTTTCAAATCCAAATTGATATCGTCCTTACTACTACTACTACTACTACTACTACTACTACTACTACTACTACTACTACTACTACTACTACTACTACTACTACTACTACTACTACTACTACTACTGCTACTACTACTACTACTACTACTACTAATAATAATAATATATTAGGAAAACTTCCCCTTTACAGCGGGGGCACCAACAGAACGGGGGAAATTCCATGATGCGTCCAAAATATATACAAATAATCAGGCATCCTAATTATCAATCAAATAATCTTCGTTTGTTAAAATAAGTATAGTAACTATAAGTTATCATTTGTGTCCTCCGCACCAAAACTAGAGATAAACCGCTCATTGGGACAAAACTCTAGAAAGCGTTTATCTGTTGACATTAAACCCCCTTATTTCTCACACGGAAAGCGTTTCCCAAATATTTGTCACACTCGGTTATGTCTTGGGTGTTCACAATTAAACTCCCATCTTTATAAAGTTAATAAAATCCCCTCTCCAGATTCTGCATGTTCTTTCCAAAGTGGATATGTCCATCACTTTTTCTTGTCCTGTCCTCTCTTCTCAGCCCATAGGTATCATCTGTTGGACACTGTATATGTCATATTGTGGCACCGGGAGTAGATCCAAAACTTATTGTACATTTGTGCAGCGATTTCCTTATCAAATGTTTTGAGCAAGGGAATGCCGACTCAAGTCACGATGATAATATGAACATTTTTTATGCTGTGCAAAATTACTTTTCGCATCATTGAATTCTGAGCAATGTTTTACCCTTCCGGTGCAATAAGCACGTATCTTAGACTGTCTCCGAGTTATATATCTCTTACCAATTGTATTGTTTAGTCCTGTGTGTCATGTGTGTACTATGTGCGGTTTATTCGTCAGAAGAGCCTTCAGATTAGGTTATGCACTACCTGGGCAATTCAGTTTAAGTAAATATGTTTAAATCAAATCAATATTTTTTTCTTTGTAAGTCGGATGCTTCCTTTTTCTACACATTTTTATCCCAATGACACTTCTTGTCCTAAAAGGGGGAGATAAGTAGGGAACCGATCTCTTCTCCATCTGGCCTAATCACCTTGGTTTAAACATTTTTTTTTCAAAAAACGATTGAAAACAGGCACCATGCTTGTATGAATTCCTCTCGTGGAATAAAAATGTAAATGATCACAGTTATTCCTGCTGAAATACAATTATACTTCTGTTACAATAAGGAACAATAGCTGATGCAATGTGTATAACTCAGTCACTCGGTAATAAGTAATTAAATATTTTATTGACATACAGGAGGTCATGACTGACCTATGTGTCATACAAACAGTTCTATTTCATACAAATACTATTATAGAACATATCTAGGTGGCCAGGGACCCATTCAGTCTCATCTGGCCACTGTACACACTACACGTGAACTAAAAAAAAAAAAAAAAAAAAAAAAAGTAGTATATGTAAACCTAGGCTGCCAGGGACCTTTCAGGCCCGTTAAGCCTCACCTGGTCAATATACGGCCTCTGCACAGGCGCTACATTTCTAATCTAGGCCTAATAGCTAGCACCACTAAAACATGAAAAGGCAATCTGGTCCAACCTTGTTGGTTAACTGCAGTACCAGTGTATAGCAGCTAAGGCTGTGACCGTTCTACTATGGTACACATATAGCACCTGGTAACACCAAGTCCAAATGACACTTACCTAAATTGTACATGAAACAGGATGATCTTATAGAAACGGGCAGTCAGTTGCATGCATGATGGTGCACTTATTAAGTTGCCAAATTGGTACAATAGTGCACAAGAGTGGTTTCAATATACAGATCCAGTACAATGCAGCTACACACAGTTCAGACGCGACCGTGCAAGTAATGTTACATTACTACATACATTTCTAGAAGAATTTACCTAAAGCATTACTAAGGGCACATTCGCGAGAAGTCATTAGAAATAAAAATTGTTCTTGAGTACTGAAATTATCAAAGTATTCACAATAATTATGTGCTATGTTAAGCAAGGTATTCCTTTCAGAGCTGTGTTTTGGGCAGATTAACAGGAAGTGGATTTTATCCTCAACCGTATTCAAATCACACTTTTGACACAATCTTAATGCTGCTGGTACTTTGGATGGCTGTGTCTCCCCAGTTCAATTTGCAGGTGATGTGAGCGGAGTCGAAAACTAGCAATTGATTTAATGTAGGACGTACTCTTAACATGGAGTAAATATGGTTCCATACAGAATGAGCATCAAAAAGTTTTAAGGCAAGCACAGGTGAGGGTTTACCCATGGCTTTGAAGCTTAGAGAGTTACTACTAAAAATCGCTTCCTTTGCTTGTCCTGTCAGATGAGGAAAAGTTGCAGCTACTGGGTTCTTCATAGACGAGTTAAAGATAATACCAAGATACTTATATTCGGTTGCAATTTCAACTACTTGGTTGTTGAATTTGAAAGTATGTACATTAACACTTGGGCGTTTACTGTTAAAGATAAGTACCTTAGTTTTTGGAATGTTGAGCACCAAATGTCATTTCTTACAAAAATTATACAGACCATCAAGTTGAGCTTGTAAGCTAGAGGGGCTATCAGCACACAAAACCAGGTCGTCTGCATAGAGGAGATAATAAATAAAAAGATGATTAAGCAGTATACCATCAACTACATCAGGTCCAACATGTGAGCTAATATCATATAAATATTCATCTAACAGCTTGGGGCTTATTACACCACCTTGTGGGACCCCAGCCAGACTCTGAAATTTTTCACTCAGAAAGCCTTTTCATTTTAATTGACATGGAGATTTTTCAAACATACTAAAAATTATTTTCAAGAATGCTCCCGACAGACCCCTTTCCTTCAGTTTGTGGAGTAGTGCATAACGGTTGATCGAGTCAAAGGCTTTTGAAAAATCTACGAAACAGGTGTACAATGGTTTCTTTTGTGCTTTCCTCTCTTCTATCAGGCTGTATAGGGTAAAAGCATGATCAACCGTCCTCGAACGGTGACGACGAAAGCCTGCCTGAAATTTGTCATCTTGGGACATCATTTCATTTTTGAAACAGAGTCGTTTATTTAGAATTGATTCAAACAGCTTACCGAGAGATGACAAGATAGTAATTACGTGTAATCATATTATGTGCAATAACAGTAAGCGTGTGAGGAAAAAAGGTAAAGGAAAGAAGGACAAGTCACAGGACAACACAGTAACATGGACATAACACTGAGAAGATTAAACGGGTGACATATACGGGACAGATAGATGGACTTCCAGTTGCTTAGTCAGAAATATAGATGCAATAACCTATGTTGACATAGCAATATTGAAGCTTAAAACTTTGTTCTGTTGATCGAGGCCATATATGGTTTTGTTAATGTAAGGTGGTTTGGATGTTCCTGACTGAAAAATAAAATTTTGAGCTGCGTCAAATATAATTTTGTTGTTTGCTTTCGGACAGCTATTACTTCCATACATTGAGGTATTTAGAGTGAAAAGTGCCTGTGGTATGATTATTAATTGTACTCTATTTCTTTGGATAATATAATTTGGGCATTCAAAATACAATGACAAGACGTTTCAACAGGCGTACCACAAGTGCAGGCAGGAGAACCTAAGAGTCCTATTTTGTACATTTCTTGATTCAACTGGTGCAACCCACCCTGATCCTAGCATGTAAATATTTATGTTTCTAAAACCAATGTAAAATAAGTCGTCAGTTTTCGGTTTGTCTCTATCCAGTTTACGTTGAAATGATTCTGCATCTTTTGAATTACGAACGGCAGGTGACAGCATATTCCGATGTCGAATAGGCCTAATAGAAGGAATGAAGGACTTTCCGTACACATTGATTCTGCATTTGGGTTCAGTCAGTTTGTTTTTGGACCTGATATTGTATTGATTTCTAGATGATACATTTCCAGGAATTAGGTTACATAAGTACCCTATACAATTAATAAACTATACAATTAATATGACTGGACCATGATGAATCTGAACTGAGTGTTAAGCCATGATTTTTTTGCTGTATTACATTGTCGAGAGTATTTCCCTGAAATGGATAGGAAAATATGACGCATTTCGTTTTCTACTTACAAGCACTGTTTTTGTTTTTGTACTGTCAAAGGTGACCAGCCATTGCTTTGCCCTTTTTTGTACTTCACTAAGATCATTGTTTAGAATTTCGGCAGAATTGATGGAGTCAGTGGGATCGTCGAGTGATAATCACTTTGTGAAGAATAAAGAATTTTTATATTGATGTGTGTCAGGTGGGAGATAAATTTGTGTCCGGAACACGGGATAATATGTCTGTCTTGATCTGATTTGCTCATATTTTCTCTCTAAACCCGAACATTTTAATTTCCTTATGGATAAAGAAAATAAAAAGTAAACACTTAAGAATTTATAGGGTAAAGATAACAACAAACATTGCTACAAGTCATTACACAATGAAAGAAAAATCTACATGTTTACTGAATAAGAAAATTACTATTAAAGTCTTGACTTAACTTAAGACTAAGTGTCGGAGTTTTTCCGGAACGCCCCTAGGCATGGGCGAGCCGTCCATTCGAAGTTGATGTTCAGATCAGGTGTACCCACGCAAGTGTCTATTTTCATCTATTTGGTGATAATTAATTGAAATTGTCACTGTAATAGGCCTATGAGTATGATTATCCGAGTCCAAATCACTTCCGATAAGTGTTCCTAAAGTAGTAAAGATACTAAAGTTAAATTAGGTAGCCTACAGTAGTTACAGCAGCTAAAATTTCAAAACACAGCAATTTTGAAAATATGTTGAACAGAAATAAAGTTATGGCATTTTTATCTCGTCTTAATTGCCTATAGGCTATAGGCTCAGACTCATATTTCCCATACAGCAAAAAATATAATCCGTCTCTGTCTCTCTTCATAAAATTGCAGGAAATAATGAATTGGCTCTCAACGTGCATTCGATTTTTCTGTGCTAGAGAAAAAATACAAAATGACAGGAAGTTTGAGGATAAGATTTGCATTTATCGCTTCTTCGCCATTCGAAGACCCGGTCATGAAGCATGCATCATTTTGCAAAGATAACACCGGCCGAGCAGTTTTCTCGTATTAAATCTCGCAGTGCAGCGAGATCTGACCGGTTGCTGGCGAGATTATTGATTGATCTGTCAAAATGGCGATGAGTAAGTCATTCAGAGTCTACCACAAGCTAGAACCTCCTTACAGTGTGATTCTGGAGAACAGAAACAAGGAGGAAACGCTTATGTTTGAATCAAATGCTGTAGCTGTTCTATGTAAGTACATTTTTTAGTGTCAAAACAGGGAATATGAAGGAATAAACTGCCTAATTGCTAACCCGGGAACTCCCCCTTTCTCAATCTTGGACTTGGCTCAGCCACTATCATTTCACTCTCAGTCAGCTATGTATGTATGTATGTATGTATGTATGTATGCAATTGTATGCATGCATGTATATAGTTTTTATTTATTGTAGTGATGTGCATAATTGAATACAGACTGTATAGAGATGAACAAATCGCATCCAGTCGCCTTCGGCCTGGCTCATATCTATTGATTATTGAAAATACATGATAAACAGATTAAGAAACAAGTCCTTCCTCTTTCTCCAAGGCCAAGCCAAGTATCACTCAGATATCTTGCTACCTGTTTACCTTCATTGCCACATTGGCAGTTCTTCAGAATCCACCACCCCTACAGTTCAGTGATTTTTCATTGTAGCACCTTGTTTTTGTCAGGAAATCATCGGTGTTGGATTCTAAAGAAGCTCCCATTCATTTGCCATTCAATATTCAAATTTCCCTTGCATCATTTTCCTATACAAACCTCTACATTGGACTCAGCTGCACCTATTAAGCCACTAGCAGCCAGAGTCGCAAATATTGTGGCTTCGCCATTTTTCATGGCATCACAGTTTTCATGCATCATGGTATTGACTTTTTGCCCGATCGTTGTGATGTCAGAAAGAATTTCTAATCAAAACAGCATAGAAAATTTCAGTTATGCTTACAAACTACCCAATATTGAATGAATTAAAGTATGAACACACTGAGCAGTCAGGCATTGACTAAAATCGCTCAGCATACCACGAAAACTTGCTGCAGGAGCATAATATTCAGCAAATTTTAGGGGTTGGAATCCTGTGGCACAAAAGTGCCGTAAAAATGCACCACAAGTGTTGAAAGTTGCCAACAAGAAATTTTGAATCTCCACTGTGTGGGAAACTCAGACTGCTGCTTGAGTAGTGCTCATAATTTAGAATACAAACATGCATGCAGTCATTTTTGAAGATGAAGAATTGTGCCTAAAACTTGTAGAGAAAGCACTACTCACAAATTTCAGTGACATCTAGCTCAAGGGAGCACATGCTGTTCTTTGGAAGGTAAGCCTATACAGTACAAGCAAGGAGAGTAGAGCTGTACCAGGACTCCTTGGTACAAGCAACATGATGATAACAATGTCTACAATAACCCATGATTATTGAAGCGGTTGTCATTTGTCGGCTGGTCCAAAGCAGAAGTGTTCTCTGGGTGCATGCACTGTGTTGATACTTTGTATATGTGACACCCAGGAGCACATGGTATGGTAATACTGGCAAAAGCACGATCGTCTTTTTTCACGATGCTTCAGAGAGCTGGCTTGTGGAGGAATGCTTCAAAGTGGATGAAGAAGCATGACCGTGTTACTGCCAAGTAAACACTGTGTACTGCAAAAATTGGTATCTTGCCTATGTGATACCAAGGAGCACATGGTATCATGGTAACACTGACAGAATCATGACCATCTTTCTTCTTCACAATGTCTTCAATACTTCAGAGACAGCTGGCTTGTTGAAAAATCCCTCAAAGTGTGGGTGAAGAAGCATGACAGAGTTGTTGCCAAGTGTACTCTATGTACATGTACTACAGATATTGCATTCTCAAACATGGGGGAGAGAGCACTGAGAAGCCACAGTTCACAGGGATGAGCCTGTTCAGGGAATTCCAGGATTTCAGAGAATTTTGTGTCGTAGACTTACAGAAATTCCTGGATTTCTGGTTGAATTTCTAAAGCAAGTTACATTTTCCCCCCACTCAAATCTTGTTTTTCACTGAGGATGAGTACTTTATATGATACTTTCAGGGAATTTTTTCCTTGGTCAGGTTCATGTTTGAGTTCAGGAGGAAAACACAGGGCCCAGCAGGAGATATGACTGCAAGAAAAGACTCAAAACTTACAAACATTTATCAGTTTCTGGAAAAAAACAAGTACCACTATAACTACCTCTAAGTTACAGGATACAGAATAAACAAGAGCAGAAAGCTATCGACTGAGTGCCCAAACATACTGAATGTGTCAAGTATCAGCAAAAAAGCTGTTTGGTCACCAGAAGTAAAACACTGCGAGCCATGCCTGTGGACGGTAAAAATCATCTGTTAACACTGGTCCTTCAACTCAAGAAGACACTGGTAAATGAAAGGCATTGTTTTTAATATTATGAATGAAAAAAGAAAGGATTTTGTGGGATATTGGCTAGGATGCACTTGTGCAGGCTGTATCCAAGAACAGTGCCTCGATGAAGGTGGTAATTATTGTTATATGGGTCAACAAGGTTTTAAGTTGATATGACAGCATGTTCAGCTGAGATTCATTAGTTGGAGGTTGCATTAATGACATGTATGGGACCAGGATGTTCTCACCATGGATCCGGAAACAGTGACTATATATATGAAAGTGATGTGGAAGGACTTGGGTGATTAAAACAAACAAATGAATGAACAAAGAAACAAAATGAGGGGTGTGGCAACTAGATAGGTCTTTTGATTCAGGTGCACACAGTGAAGAACAATTTGAGATCAGTGGCAATATATGGGAGAAGAATGGCTTAAAAAGTTTTTTAAAAAAAAGTCCCAGACACAGTCATTTGCAACTGGTAAAGAAAACTGTTGATCCCCTGGTGTTGCCAATGCTTCACTTAACTCAGCCTGCCTCCAAACAAATAACCCCATTGCTAAGGCTGTATCAGATGGGTAAACTGTACAGATTTTAACCTACCTGTGTGAGGACTTACAAAATTTTGTGAGATCTCTCATGACCATGTATGTGAAACAAGAAATATGAAAGCTGCAATAAACTTGACAAAACCAGTGGACATTGATATGAGCAGCAAGGCATTGCAAGAAAGGCAAAAGCATTGCAACCCCAAGAAAGTGTATACAGGGAAAGAAAACAGTGAGTGAAAAGATGTAACTTGAGTTCAACATGGAGTGCAAAAAAAATCTGCAGCAATGGTGGAAAAGTTGCAAAAAAAATCGCATCAGAGATACTCACTCATATGATTTCAACATGTCATGTCTGGCCCCAGAAGAATGGCAGATTTGGATAAAGACTTGTGTGTTTTGAAGATGAAGATAGTCTTTTTAGCAGCTTTTGTAGTGAAAGGGGTAAAGGAAAATGATGGTGATCAGATCCTGAATCAGTTCTGTGAGTGTATCTCAGATATGATGGAGAACAGTGTCTGATTACAAGGAATTACCTATGTCAGAGACTAAATATTATGAGAAACTGTGGCAAGATATCAGCATACATGTTGCTCCTCTTGTCCCATGGGAAAGCCTATGTCGAGAGGGTTTTTTCAGTAAACAGTCAAACAGAGATTGAAAGTCTGTATGAGAAGTTACATGCAGCAAAGAGGCTTATTTGTGATCATCTCCAGTCAGTTGGTAGCATTGATAATGTTGGCATTGGCCATGATTTGTTACTGTCAGCTGGTAGTGCCAGACAGAGATACTAGGTATCTCTGGATGATCAAAAATGGTAGAAAGTGGTTGAACACAAGAGAGTCAAATAAAAAGGCTTGCTTAGTTGGATAGCCAAGTCAGTCTTCTGCAGAGAACTACTGCAAAGAAAGCAGTTGCCCCAAAAGAATTAGTGAAATTGAAGGGTGGAATTCCTCTTCTCTTTAACATTTTTTTGTTTTAAACAGCTTGGTCAGTCATTGACTCTGTATATGTGTGTGAACCTGTTATTTTATATGAATAAAATAAATTATGGCCAGTCAGTCTTGTTATTTGATTGTACATTTAAAAATTATAAGGGAATTACAAGAAATCCTACAAGGAACATCAGGGAAAAATCAGGGAATATTGAGGTTCAGTATGTGTATGAACCATGTTAAATGAATATTTCAATTTGGGTTTGTGTCAGTTAATGCATACATTCCTGTTGTTTACTATGCAAGTCAATGGGAAATGCACTGGTAATTCAGTTTTTCCCCCATCGCCAAAACTGTCAGCCAGATTCACTTCCGATTTGGTTGGGGTCTACCTGTGGTGGGTTTCTGCTAAGTTGGTACAAATGGTCATGTTTTTTTGTTTTTTTTAATGAGATGTTTTTTGGGGGGGGAGGGGGATCTTCATCTCTAAAACCTCTGCTCCAATTACTTTGAAGTTGCATGGGTACAGGTAGTTACACGTGCACCTTAATTAGTACAGGTGGATTCTATGGCGCATGGTTACCAACAATACCAACTGGAAAGTACCTATGGGATTTCTTGTAGTGTTGTAAGTTTTCACTCTGAGTGACTTTAAAAGGTCAAACTGACACATTGGCTTATTTTAGTTATGGTGGATTGTAGGCCCGTGGTATTGAACAGTAATGGAAAAGTATCTACAGGGCTTCTTTTCATGTTAGTTTTAACCTTTAGTAACTGAAAGTTCAAATGACATTTTGCCGGTGCCTTGTATGTTGCTAATGGTGTATTTAACACCCGTTAAACACCACTGGGTTGTACATATGGGTTTCTTATGGTTGGTGTTGTTAATTTTGACCTTCAGTGACTTTGAAAGGTCAGTGACATGTTTGCATATGTTATCATGGCAACAGTGCTTGCTGCTATTTTTTATTTTAAAATGATGACTTCTGAACTATATAAGTGAAAACTGATTAACAAACAGAAATGATGGTTTTAAATTGTTTGACCTTGATATTATTCCAAAGGTCACAGGATCACTTTTAGTCTGTGCACCCAAGGTCAGCTGAGCACAAGGCTCTCGTAATCCTCTCTTGTTTACTTAATTTCATGTTATAATAAACAGTTAGTGATGAAACTTATAAATAAGTTCTATCATGGCAGCATGCTCAAAGGTTTGGTTAGTGTGGGTTTGGCACAATGTGTCCAACCAGTGTCAAGGAAATCCATTGACTTAGTCTTATTCAGACCAGGAAAGGGTTAACAAAGGGGTAGCTTGGAACCTATACATGTGTTCTTCAAACACATTTTTGTTGTTTTCTGAGCCAGTATCCAGAAATTGTGAATATTTTGGTGGTTGTGGCTCTCAATAATGAGCATACCCATGGGCCCCTAACGGCATGGTTTGGCAGTTAACTCCTATACATGTATTTTGACCTCAATCCAGTTGACAAACAGTAAAAAAGTGTCAGGTTATCAATACAGACCAAAGCTTAGCTTGATGTTAAATCATAGCTTTTTGCTGCCAAAATTTTACAGTATTTGAACTTTGACCCCCAAGGAAAACCAAAATTACTCACCATAATATTTTGTCCTAAAGCTACACTGGAAAAGTAAGGCATGCAAAGAATGGTACAAGTTTGTCAAATAGCGGAGGATGTCCTTTGTGCTGTCATCCAACCATGATGTCCTGATAAGCATATACATGTACATGTTTATGTGTGTTTGGGTTTTGATAGATGTGGGTAATGAATATTGTTTATAATTCTAGTTTTTATGGGAGGTTCTCACATAACTTCATTTTGCCTTAGTAAATGTACCATTGCATAGACAAAGCATGCAGAGGCATATGGTTGTTACTTTTATTATTGTTTAAGTGCATTCTCTCTGCACGTTGTTGAACTCACTATGGAATGATGCCAACTTTATGCATGTACCTGTGAAAGCTTAGGTTCAAAAGATAAAAAGGCAGAATGAGTCAGTTTCAAAATAGTATGCTCTGAGTCTTTGACCATTGAAAGAAGAGTTATTTGTGCTTTTACAACTTTTCCATGTTGTGGGCTCTAGAGTGTATGTAGTTGAGAAGAGGGTAGAAGTTATCATTGTTCTTTCCTTTGAGTTTCTATTCTGGGAATATCATTCCTTATTATGTGATCAAAACAGTAAGTTCAATCCTACTTTGTGTCTGCTGATCCCAAAATATGTGTGGATCAGCTCTGGAAAAGATGCATATGGACAATTTAAACTCTATTAAATCATCTTAACTGTTTGGCTATAAAAACATTTGGATTTTGAATTAAATATGGAAAGCCTTTAAAAATCATTGTCGACAAAACAAACATTATGCATGTCAATAATTTTTGTTCTATGCTGGTGCTGGAAGTTTGGATGCTTTTGCCAATTTTTCAAAAGGGTCTTCTTGGTATTTAGCCAACTACATGTACTGTGTGTTTTGTTCAAAACCACAAAGTTCTCTTGCCCTTTAATCACCGATAATGCTAAATGATCAGCATTATTTAGATACCATATGTATATATGTTTCGATAGAACTCGAACTGTTGAGTGCTTACGATATTGAGGATGTCCCAATCTGCACATGTGACATGAGCAGGTTCCATACCATGTCCTTGATTGAATTCATCTTTTTCATGGTAGCAGAACACTGGACCGGTGGGCATCTTGTTATATTCATGGATTCTTTATTTTTCTAACTCTTTAGCAAATAGGTCTTTTCATATTTTGAGATGTTGAAAATATGATGAGTTCATAGGAAGCTTTTAATGTTTTTCATTATGTCAACACGTGGCCCTTTTTACTTTCCTCTGCAGCTGCCATTGAAACAGAAACAGTGAAGAAACAGTACACAAAGATTCAAGATGCATATGGCTGTCTGGGAGTACTCAATCTCAGCTTTGGTGAGTACAGGAAAACCGTCTTCCAATCTCATACCTGGGAGTGTCTTTTTAGCATCCCATAACAGGTGTGTTCTTTAAAAAATTTATTAACCCTTTCCCCTGAACAGGGGCTGGTGCTCAAATGTCATCAGCATCCATGATTCTGACTAATGAAAAGCAGTTTTAATGGGAATTGTAGATGACACCTATCCAGGTGATGCGCATAACTTCAATAGCTTGTGCTGGTGGGGATTTGGTAACAAACACCCAACTCACCCCAAGGAAAGCTCTTGACTCTGTCTGCTATTTCACTTTTAAGGGCGTGGTACACTTTTACTGCATTTATAAATTACTTGTTACCATATCACTGCTTAGCTTATTACACAGATAATGTTTGTTGCCAGAACTGTGCTTATCATCAAATCCTGACTCAGAACCAATAAACCTTGTCACTGGTACATGTGTACATCTATCGCTAGTCCCCATATACCTATGATCATGACAACAATGTCTCTTGTCATACCCACTTGTATCCTACTGTGTGTCCTGTCTCTTTTTATGTGGAGGTTAAGACTTAATAAAGGTACCAGTGGTGTGTCTCAGCATAATAAATGCACACAAAGCCAATGAGTGAAAGATATCCCCAAACCATGTAGCTCACACTATCTCGCTGATTGAAATACATGCTATGTGGTAGGTTCATATGTTGATGCAGAATTTGTGAGTGGACAACAATGTAGTGGTCTACAAATGTCACAGTAAAAGGAAAATGTTGGTTAAATCACATATCCGTTGGACAAGTAAATGCACTGTGTTTTTTGCATTAAGCAAACAGGGAATGGGAGTGAAAGAGTGTACATATGCACATATATTTACTTGGTTTTCTCGACCAATAGCAAAGCATTCCACCACCATGATCCAGTTGCCTACAGATTATAATTTGTAAATTGATCTGTCTCTCATTTCATTTCATTCCTGTATCTCACAGTGCCTTTTTCCAGGCAGGGTCTTGTTATTCATGTCTGCCAAAGAGCAGAGTCAGGGGGCACCATGTGTGGCCTGGAATATTGACCCAAACAGTGATTGCATGATGGATACAAAGAGGTGGACTGTCATGAGCCATTGTGGACCAGGGCACGTCATCATGGACGACAACTTCAAAATCAATCAATCATGTGTATGGGTTATACTGCTCCACAAACCCAGTGCCAATGAGGCACAGTCCCAACAGTTAATAAACTGCATGGAACAGACGACTGGTTTTAAGTGAGCCTTTCTGTCGACAGATTGTGTAAGAATTGGTATCTCTCTGTCCCACGTTGTTCTAGTCGTGGTTGTGATTAATGTGTAGCATGCCAGTCAGAAAAATATTCTATCACAGATGGAGCCAGAGATAAATTAAAACTCTCGCATCTTCAGTGTCTAGTGTTGTTATGTCATTTAATTAATGACCATGATGATGAGACTGGACAATCAGTACATGTATTATTTATTCTCTTGATCCTTTATCAGCACATGGGCTTAATTGTTGCCAGGATATTGATTTCAGAGAGAAATACATGTATGTCCTTGTGATGTCCGTGATGGCTCATACAATCAGGTTCATCCTTCACCGATTCATAACAAGAATGCAATTTAATATGATAAACTTGTGCTCTGCTTAGTAGTAGTTATTATTTACTACACTTAAGAGTCAGCTTGGAAGCAATTGGTCAAATGCTCCACCAAGTGCCATATTTTATAAAATGTGATCTTTAGTAAGAGCATACAAAAGTAACTTAAAATTTAATGCACGTGACAGAGTACATTAGCAATTCTTGACCAATTGGAAAGGTTGGTTGAAATTTATATGGTTGTTATCAGGTTAAGGAAAGTATTTCCAAATGAACCTACAGAGGGACAGATCTAGGCCTTCAAAATTTCTAACCAATTCGGGGAATAAAACCTGTAATCACTGCAGAATTCAATCTAGCTCTTATATAATTCATGTTAAAATAAATTAGCCATTTGCAAATTTCTTTAGCCAAATGAATGAAGCATTAGCATTTGGCTAATGGCACCAGCAGTCACTGCGGCTACAATTTAACATCAGAATCATGTTCTGAAGCTGTAATTCCCACATTTTACAGATACCGTATCGACAGTCTTATTTTCTGTGCCAACATAGATACAATATTTGTTTTCAGAATTAAAACTTCGATACTGCTACTTTTCAGTTTGACAAATGTGATAACCCACAACATTGGATATTTTGAATGTAGAACAAAGGTTGGTTATTTCCTGTTTTTACTGCTATGTTTTGATGAGTATTGAAGGTATAAGCATGGTGACTACTGTATGATTGTATATCTATTGTCATACACTAAAAACTCTGTTGGTGTGTCTGTTTATAGGTGATGAATGCATCCTGTACTTAGTATTAGTGACAGGCTGCATCTCAGTAGGCAAGATTGGAGACTCTGACATCTTCCGCATCACAACAACATCGTTTGTCTCCTTGCGTAACCATCCCTTGGATGAAGAGAGGATTGGGGAAGTCAGGCGACTGCTAAGTTCTGGCACTTTCTATTTCTCTTGGTCTGCATCAAATGCACTGTTTGATCTGAGTCTGTGTGCTCAGAGATTCAAACAAGACCATGACACTGACAACAGGTTCTTTTGGTGAGTATCAGGCAGAGTGAGATAATACGATACATGTACATGTACTCACATTCCATGTTGGGTCAGGTCAGCTGACTGTCCAATGCTACAAAATTCACAAACTTTATAGTCCATGAACCAGTTACCACTTTGGTAGAATACAAAAAAAAAAACCCAAAAGATAGGTTTTTGGTTTAAAGAAAAAGTGTTGTACTGTTTTAAAGATCAGTACTGGTAATGAGTATGTCTACCTGATTTTTACCCTTGGCATGTAAAGTGCCAGAGGGTATTGTCGTCCCCTGCCTCTTCTGTCCGTCATGTCGACATTACCAGAATATCTCAAAAATATTCACCATAGCTGTACGAAATTTTTGTCACAGAAGAACCTTATGATGGACCAGGTTCCTATCAAAAACCAGCATGCTCTGATTATTTTAAAACTTTAATTGTATTTATTTGAAGGTCGTCTGAGTGAGTCAACCCTGACGACGTTACTGCGATATCTCAACAGTATTGACCGCAGCTTTACCAAATTTTTTTCAGAGATGCATCTTATGATGGACCAGGTTATTTTCAAAACCAGCTTCTGATTATTTTTATTACCTTTTTATGAAACTCTTAATGTATTTATTTTGAAAGCCATCTGCATGGCGTCAACCCTGACAATGTTACTGCAATATCTCACAAAAATATTGACTGTAGCTTTACCAAATTTTTATCGTAATATCTCAACAATAATCCAATGCAGCTTCACCACATTTTTTTTCAGTGATGCACATTATAGTGGATCACATTCCTATTGAAAACCAACTTGCTCTTATTATTTTTAAACTTGTTATGAAATTTTTGAAGTATTTATTTGAAGGCCGTCTGAATGACACACAGTACAGTGGTCTCTGTCACCAGAACTTGCCCCAAGAACACATCCAAAACAGCTCTTTCATTTCAAAGACAACAATATAGAAATTGTATATAAAGTATTCCACTGTGAAGTCTCAAAAAAAGTTGCAGAATTGAGGTAAAAAGATTGTGGGTGTTGAGGGTAATCCATTCTCTGAACACTATTTTAAACCTCATACAAAAGTAAGTTTTTCTGCATTCAGGCATATTTACCGAACACATTTTCTGTGCTTTATAGTTTAGCATTGCCAGAAGAATTTATATGGCTTACGAATAACTGTTTACCCCACAAATATTGGATGTCTATACACTTCATTCTGCATACTCTTCACCCTTTTAGTGCTGGGTTAAAGATTGAGTCAATAGCTTTCCTTTGACATGCTGTGGGTGACACACAATTTGTGCCAAGGAAAACTGTTGCCCTGGGCCAATCTCATTCTCCTTGGAAATACATACATGCTGGCAATTGAATGAAAGGTCTCTTTATGAAGAATTGGAATCTGGGATCATTATTGTAATTCATGTGAGCGTGACATTTGTTGTGATCAGCACTGTAAGAGTTTGGTAAGGTCCACAGCCACACGAAATAAGCGATTCAAACTGATGTATGTTTTACAGGAATAAAAGCCTGCATCTACACCTGCAGAGGTACAATGTGGACTGCTCTGAGTGGCTGCTGAAGGCTATGTGTGGTGGAGTGGAAATACGTACCATCTATGCTCAGCACAGACAGGGCAAGGCTTGTCTCATATCTCGCCTCAGTAATGAACGGGCAGGAACCCGCTTCAACACACGGGGAACCAATGATGATGGTCATGTGGCGAATTTTGTGGAAACTGAACAGGTACGCTTTGAAACAAGTTAAATTCATCTTACATCAATCGTGAGAGCTGTCTGAAAACAACAGAATTTTTTTTTGTCCAGATACATGTATCCATAGTTGAAGCATGCACATGATATTTGTCCTTGTCATTGCAAATTATCTTTTCATCCTTAACTTCTGGACACTTGTTCATTTCTAGCATGTGGTTCCCTTATACTAACTTTGCATTTAATTTCATAGGTATTCAACGCATTTCCAGATAATCACATACATTTGTACACTTTTACACCCTACATACACATTTACACATTATTGTACTTCACACATTTTATTGCAGGTGATCTTTCTGGATGACCAGGTATCTTCCTATGTGCAGACAAGAGGATCCGTCCCACTCTTCTGGGAACAGCCAGGATTTCAGGTCAGTATTCAGGAATCTGGAAAAAAAAACTTCTCCAGTAAATTTGAGTGAAATTTCAGGAAGTATAATCCTTTGTAGAAATGATCTGCAATGTAGTTCTTCCGACTTGTCAGTAAGCAAACTTATCTGTCGTGGACATCAAGCATTTGTCAATGCGTCTGTCAAATGTGACAAAGAAGTTAAGTTGCCAGGACTGGTTATGAGGAGGATTTTACCAAAGCATAATGACTATTGTTCTTCTGTGAAGAGTTGAGGAGAAAAACAACTAAACAAAAGATGCATACATTTTGTGTTGTTGGGAATAAAATATGCGTGCTCATGTAATAATGTGTTATGGTTTGCAAGTACATATTTTCTACTTTTTATGCACATAGCCAGTTTGAAACTCTGATGCCAGGAGTTGAGGGGAAAAACAACTAAACAAAAGATGCATACGTTTTGTGTTGTTGGGAATAAAATATGCGTGCTCATGTAATAATGTGTAATGGTTTGCAAGTACATATTTTCTACTTTTTATGCACATAGCCAGTTTGAAACTCTGATGCTGCCAGGAGTTGAGGGGAAAACCAACTAAACAAAAGATGCATACATTTTGTGTTGTTGGGAATGAAATATGCGTGCTCATGTAATAATGTGTAATGGTTTGCAAGTACATATTTTCTACTTTTTATGCACTTAGCCAGTTTGAAACTCTGATGCCAGGAGTTGAGGGGAAAAACAACTAAACAAAAGATGCATACATTTTGTGTTGTTGGGAATAAGATATGCGTGCTCATGTAATAATGTGTAATGGTTTGCAAGTACATATTTTCTACTTTTTATGCACATAGCCAGTTTGGAACTCTGATGCATCATATTTGAAATATTTGTAGGTTGGTTCCCACAAAGTGAAGATGTCTCGTGGTTACGAAGCATCAGCCCCGGCATTTGATCGTCACTTCACAATCCTAAAGAAGAGATATGGAGAACAAGTTGTGGTGAATTTACTGGGATTGAAAGAAGGGGAACACATGCTCAGTCAGGCATTCCAGGTATATGCTCAAGGAAAGCAGAAATGCAGCAAATTTGGTGTTTTTAAATTTAAAAATGAGATCAGACAAGTACTTGGTCTAATCAATGTTTTATTCATGTAAGTGAGAAAAATAAATGACTATCAGTATACAGCAGTTAAAGAAGAGATCTTTGCATTGATTTTGTGCCTTATATATGATTTATACCACTCAGAGCCACCACAAGGCCTCCATTCACAGTCAGGATGTGCCCCATGTACTGTTTGACTACCACTCGGAGTGTCGTGGTGGCAGCACGAAGAACCTGGTCAAATTGAGGGACAGAGTAAAGAAACAGCTGAACGAGTTTGGACTTTTTCATTGTGCTGGATCAGACATTACTAAGTAGGTTCAAATCAAAGTCTGGACATACGTGGTCAAGTATGTGTAGATTGAAGCTATATCTGCTTAAGGCATATACACATACTTGGATATAGATACTACTCGTCAAGGAGTCCTTGCAGCCACATCCACAAATTGAGTAGTTCCTTTGACTGAAGCCTTTGGTCAACAGCAATTCGAGATCTGTGGATGTGCCTGCAGTGACGCCTTGATGATTACTTTCATTCTTTCTTATTATGCCCTGAGATAATTTGCTTAAGATTCTACTTATTGTGCCAGTCTCAACTCACTTGTGAAAGCCACAGGCATGCACTTTTCAACTGGGTTGTTGTTGTTGTTGAAATTCCTACTAATGGACACCTCACAACTTGGAATTCTGTTCTCTGATTGGCAGAGGGCCCTTGGCAACCAAATAGACATAATAGAATGCTCCATGATAGTAATGTAGAGATACTGAAGCACATAATGGAGGTTGTCAGTGTTTGGGATTTTATTTCAGATATTTAAATGATAATAGTGGAAATGACAATTTATACTATGTATTCACAGACTGGGATGTAACTTGGCAAAAAGCTAAATATTACCGACAACGTTTGGAGTACTGTGCCTTCAATGCCTCAAATGGCCGCCTTCATTTATGTAGGTGAAGGGGTGTACATATTTTGGCAATGAAGTCTGTGTAGTCATGACTGAAATCTTTTATTGTAATGTTAACGGGAGCCGTCCAGCAAAACTATGGGACATGTTTTGTGATTTCATGAATATTCTTTCTTCTGGAAAAGAAGTAACAAAACAATGTTATCGCTTTCTTTTTTCTTGGGCAGAATAAGACTGAGTCAATAGCTTTACTCAGTACATGTTGGGTGCGCTGCACCAAGGATACTGTTAACCCTTTCCCCCTTGAAGTAAAAGAGAGTCAACAGTTTTCCTCGGTATGGGTTGGAGGCTAAGTGCCAAGGAAAGCTGTGGACTTGGAGCATGTGATCTTGATTAGGTCTCATCTACAATTCTCAGTCAAAATGTTTTTCATTACTGTTGAAAGCAGATGAAAACATTGAAGCATACGACATTTAGCCACCAGCTTGTTTTGGCCAGTTTAAGGGGGAAAATGTTAAGCTTTGGGCATACCATCCTGATACATCTTATATTATTCTGACCAAAATGTATTTTATATTAAAATGAAATTTATGTAAAAACATTAAAGCAGAGGACAATTTACATACAGACATTTTGGTTGAATTGAGCAAAAAAGAGTTTGTAGGTCAGTATTTCATTGCAAAGAGTATGTGTGTTTGAAATGGAAACAAGTTTTAATATGACATTCAGAACAAATTTCAAAGATTCAAACTGAAATGTTTTATCTGCATAACATGTTAAGATACTGGTTTAGTGGGGAGGTGACTGTGTGCCCTCCCTGCTTGTATATAAATATACACTGTATGTATGTATTCTTGTTTTTACTTGACAGGCAACAAACCGGAACTTTGAGAACAAACTGTTTGGATTGTTTGGACAGAACTAATGCAGTGCAGGCTATGTTTGGATTGGAGGTAATTTGAAACAGCTAGCGTCTGACTGACAAAATGTTCCATTTTTAACTCATTCCACTCTAACAACAGCTTTTCCCCCATTTTATGAGCAGAAATTAAGTGGGAATTGTATGTTCATGATTCATTGTACACATAGAGCTTTCATTCAAGTGGCAAAAGCACCCAGTCAATTTACCCTTTCCTGATTAGAATAAGACCGAATTAACCCTTTCCCCCTTAAACTGGCCAAAACCGGCTGGTGGTCACATGTCGTCTGCTTAAGTGTTTTCAACTAATTTCAACAGTAATGAAAAACAATTTTGACTGAGAATTGTAGAAGAGCCCTATCAAGATCACATGCCCCAAGGAAAGTTGTTGACTCAAGTGTAAATTCAAGGGGGAAACAGCTAATATCTTTCAGTAATTGAACTGAGGTGTGCCATCATCGTAGCTCTTATGTATAATTCTCAGCAAAAAATATTTGCTGTTTATGTGGAATCTAAGTAGAACTACGAAAGGAGATGACAAGTAAAATATTAAAGCAGACAATAAGCTATATCAGACCTTTGGGTAATTTCATTGGGAAATGGTAAAACATGATTTTTGTCTCGCCAACATAAGCTGTTGGCGAGACTAAGCAGTCACTTTCCGGATGTCCGGACGTCAGCCGTCCGTCAACAAAAAACTTTGGAGTGGCTTGAATTACGCTGGCCAGACATTCATGCCCCCGGGCATGACTCTGGTCTGAGGTAATCAGTCGTTTAGCCATTGCCTGCCACATGATAAGAGTATGACTTTCTGTGCTGTGGAGCTGTTGGGGGAAAAAAGAAAATTATAATGCCTTGGTGAGTGTATTGAAATTGTTGTAGATCCTGCCAAAGCAGCTGGAAAGTCTGGGGCTAGCAGGAAAGCCCCAGATGGTGACACGCTTCGTTGAAGTCTTCAAGCAGATGTGGGCTCTCAACGGTGATCATGTCAGTCGTATTTATGCTGGCACAGGAGCCCTGGGTGGTGGCAGGTCCAAGGTGAGACATTTTGATGCCATGATATAATGCTTGAAGACAGACTGCTATCCTACAAGACAGTGCACAGGTTGACCTCTGTTTAAAATGATCAAACTGGTGCACTTGTAGTTCACTCGTAAAGCAGAGGAAAAGAAGTGGATGAAATTGACATACACATGCATATTTCTTCAAACAGAAGTATGACAGCAATTCTCACATCTGCTTTGCAAGGAATTACGGACATCTTGTGACAGAGTGCATGGATGATGTAGGGAAAAGGTGGTTTTGGCATCATACATGTAAATCAACAAAGTTCAAAACTTTTCCTGCATATTTTTCCGTGTCTGCAACTCATGAGGACATTTGTTCACCTTGGCCTTTCTTGCAGGATATCAATTAATCTAGTGATGTTTTTGAGCAAAATGTAATGCCGTTGTGGGATCAGAGATCTTTAATGGTGAAAGGACTACCAATGGCAAAAAGGCATTAATGTATTAATTTGTTAAAGCTGGAGCTTTTAACAGTGTAACACAGCTGTATGCATGCATTAATTGGACTTAGAAAAATTGTAGATTTTAATATGGTGTTGTATGCTTAGGGCTTGTGTTTTTCTTCAAGGTCTCTTGAACATCTGTGTTTTCTTTTCGTAGTCAAGGTTGTATTTAGACTGTTTTAAGTTGTAGATTTTCAAGGTTTTTGTCATGTAGTTTTGAGTTGTAGTTTTGAATGAGTTTATTATGCATAACAGATAAAGAAAAGCTTATCATAGAAATATTGTGTACACAGAGCACTTGCTCTTCTCACTCCCCCCTACCCTCTACCCCCTACCCCCTACCCCCCAAAAGAAAAAAAAAACAATCATTTTGAAGCACTTTGTGTACACTAATAATCAACATAATTATATTTATTGAATTCTGTATGTGAAGTTCCTGTATATGTTTTTTCCATCAAAGGTGCACTGCATGATTATTTTGCATGTATTTAATGCCATTGTTTCTTTTCTGTGTTGACACAGGTCCAAAAGGTATATATATCTTGACATCTCATACCAACACAACTGAACACAACTGGGGTTTAAATCCATCGTTTCAGATAAATTAAATTTTCTGTCTAACCTGTATATGTACAGTGTCATATTGGTGGTTTGAATTGTTCTCTGAATACGACTAAAACCATAATTTTGTGAACATTTACAGACATATATATATTTTCTTGATATAAAATGCTATTGTGGAAGGAGAACTCCAGTCATCACTCTTTTGCAATGTAGCAGTGTTAGAGTACTATAAAAATTTTTGTCTTGTTCTCTGTCCTTACCCCCTCCCCCCCCCCCAACCTTATAATCTGTTTATCAGGCTTGCAGTTCTGTATTTAAAAGTGATGTTATACAGAAACTCTTACCTCTCACTCATCTAAAACATACAAGGAATTCTCAAAATTTGTAAAAGTGGCAGGTGACTATAGTTGAAGCAAGTTAAAGGATAAGAATTTAATCTGGCACAGTATGTAAGAGATTAGGCCTCTCAAAAACAAAACTTGGAGTTGGCAAAGTGTGCACTTGTGTGGAACTTGCTTCATTTTATTCCTTTTGGGATCTGATATACAGATTTTCATGTGCACACCCCAACCCCATCCATGTAAAATGTCTTGTCATAGGCAGGGGTGTTCAAGGTTTGTGTACAAATGTGCCCAGTTTTGGTGCTTGTCCTTTAATATCCTTGGCAGAAGTTTGTTGTCTTGCTGAATAGGTCTGTAGACATGGTTTGTAGAGGTGCTTTGTGGGAAATCTGGTGGGCAATTACTGTTTAGTGCAAAAACTGTTGATCTGAACCACTAAATTAAATATTGCGCATTAGAAATAGATTTGAAATATTTGTTGATTTCATATGTATGTTATAATTCATGTCCATGTTGATACAGGCAAAGTTCTCTGTAAGTTGCTGAAACCAACATCCCTATTTTCTTATGTTGGGTGCCAACAATCCTAGAGCTGAGGGTCCAGATACTGGGCCAAGCAGTGTATGACAATGCATGTATGCAGGCAGGATCCTGGTCATTTCATCCAAGTTCCCTGTCATATAATTGTTCACCCTAACAGCCATTTCAAGTGTCCAATATCAGTTGAAGTTTCTAGTGTTATTTGACATAAAGTAGAAAGAAAAAACTGTTCAGTTAAAAAGTACAGTTTAAATTTCATATTGTGCAACAATATCCTGTTCAAGGATACCTCGTGAAATTCTGCTTAGGTTTTTTCCAACGTAAAAACAGCAGACCACCAAAAGATACTTTGGATGTTTCTCTGTGGCATGTCCTTTGTTTTTGGTGAGTGCCTGCATACTGGTACCGTTCTATGGTTCTTGAAAGCCTGTGACCCCAGAGGAAGTGCCTGCATATTAGTAGCACTTGATGACTCCTCTGCTTGGGACCCTAGCGTAAGGTATTTAAGAGCAACTGAGACACAAAAAAACCCTCCAGAATATGTGTCAGCTATACATCAGTCTTGCAGTTCTTCTTGTTGCCTCTGTGCATGAAGCTTTGGTAGATTTTGCTTGGATTTGGCAAGAAATCCACTAATGAGGCAGATTTATGCCATAGGTGTGGCTAGGTCGATGAGTCAATGTGACCTACTTTTACTTTTAGCTGCATCAGAAGGCATTGTGCAACATTGGACTTCAGCCTAGTTTTTTAAAGCATATACATGTTTATGATTTAGTTGCATGTAATGCTTTCACTACTGTGATCGGTTTTCTTTTTTCCTTCTCAGTTGCTTCATTTACTGGCCTCCACCCCAATCACAAGGTTGTGTACATAGTGCACAAGTACCAGTTACCATGTAGTGCACAAAGTTGCTCGCATTTCTGTCTACAGGGTGTTCGGGTATATATATTCATTATTTTTTTTTCTGTATTTGTTACTATTCCCACCCCTGATTGTGCATGATATGTAGGAAGGTCAAGGTCAAAGAAGGAAAAGTCAAAGTCAGTGCCATCTACAAAGTAGGCTTCATCTGCCCATGGGTCCAGCATGCTAGGTCATCTGCCAGCTTGTATTGTGTACCAGCCATAGCACTATTAGAATGTATGCATATTCTCCTCTGCTTACTTTGTAGTGAATAGCAAAACATTGTCTGTACCCCAAGATAAAAATTGGCAAAACATTTTATTGAGATTAAAACAGGAGTTGAGGGCCAACCCATTTTATCCAGAGTTAAAAAGAGAAAGGGATACCCTACCCAATTTTTATGAAAACTAAATTTGGAAGTGAAAAGTAAACCTTGTTTTACCCCCAAGTTTAACCATAAATGGAAATACTCTTTCAGTATCGTTTAAGTACATTTATCATATTCAAAGGGTGTGTTGTGGAGACAGGTTGAGTGTACAAAAGGTCAGTGGGTGTGTATGCAGGTGGTGAACCTTTTGGAGTTGGAGGTACCGGTAAAAGTATTTGGAAAGGGCAAAGTTGGTGATAGTGTGGCAATTTTTGTGTAATGTGGCCTTCCAGATTATGGGTAAAAACAAATTACATGATTTTTTTTGAGTTTTATGAGCACTTGTAGCTATCTGATCAGGCTAACAGATGTGTAACACATGTAAAAAAAGATATGTTTAAAACATGTATGGTATTTACATTAAAAGTACATGGAATTTAGAATTACCAGAAACATTTTTCAAGGGATAATCCAGAAACATTTTTGGAACTGTCCATACTGCTGTAATTAAACTTTTGAATTGTTCTGTTTATGTGACATAGTTCCTAGATACTTGAAAACCAGACAAATAAAACCTGATCCAAGAGGCTTTAAGACAGTTTTGACAAGAATAAGAATTATTGGTGACAGGCCTTATTTGTAAATAAATAGATTCATATTTTCTCTTTAATTTGTGGTTTCCAGCTGGTGGTCAGTCCAGGGGGAAATGTCCAACTTCATGTGGCTGGCCCCTCGTCTGCAATGAGTAGATCAAAGGTCCTTCTTGTAGTCCCTAGATCTTTTTTGACCTTGTGTACAAAACACTGTTTGCCTTTTTTTTTTTTTTTAATAAGGCTCTTTGATTTGAATTTCCACTGCTTAAAGGCTGAATCCCACATTTTTGTTGTGACTGGTTTTTAAAATACAATGATATTAGTTATTTTTTGTTTCTGAGTGAATTTCAGTGTATATCTCACATAACAGACCTTTTTTTTTTCTTTAACACAAGTGATAGAGACAAGGTAGCACTGTCGGAAAACAAATAACAGTGCATTCGATATTAGTCATGGCATACAGAGTGTATCTCCTGGCTATCAGTCAATCAGAAGCCAGGTGTAAAAATTTGGAGAAACACAGATCAAGCTAGTCTTTCTTAAGACCGGTTCTTAGTTAATGCGTTATAAAACAAAATGGGCAATGAATATTATAAAAATAAATGAGGAGGCGTTCATAGCATCGAGCTAGAACAAGCCAGGCCGTGAAGTGGTCCTGGCGAGGAAGAAAGGGTCTTTTAACTTTTGCCGGGTTCCAGTTGCAGTCGTTCAGTGGCTGCGGTTCCAGTTGCAGTCGTTCAGTGGCTGCGGTGCCAGTTAAAAATAAATTGGCCGGGCAACAGCTACCCAAAACACACAGGTACACTTTGATAATACCTGTTGCAGCAGGTCTATGGCTGGGCAGCAGTATTGGGGACCATAAACTGCGCTGGCAGCTGCAGTACAGAAGTCTGGGTGACATCCAACAGCACCTGCGTGCTTCAAGTGGCTGTTGCCCGGCTGGCGTGTTTTTTCACCGGCACGGATGCAACCGGAACCAGGCCAAAATTTAAAGACCCTTTCTGTACTCCTCTCCAGGACCACTTCATGGCCTGGTCTGTTTTAGCTCGATGCTATGACCACCCCCTCATTTATTTTTATAATATTCATTAGCTTTTTTGTTTTATAACGAATTAACTAAGAAAGCTTCTTAAGAAAAACTAAGATAAAGCTTATTTCCTATATTCTCAATGTATCAATCCAACATTAGCACTACATTGCAAAATATGATGGTCACATTACCACAGTGACCACTTGCCTTGTTGTTAGTCGTTGATGTCAATATCATTGTGGACCACTAAAGGTTACCAAACATGTGGGATAAGCTTTTATGCTAATATATGTATGGAAATAATGGTGTACTTAACGAGAAGCATTCTGGAGGAGTCAGCATTATTATCTGCCTTCTTTCATGTAGGGTTCAAAACACTAAACTAATATAAAAATTACTTTGTACATTTTCTTTTTCTGTCCCAACCACACTGTTAGTCAAATGTACATACACAAGTGTTTACTACTGTTACAGGTATAAAGTTAGACATTAGGAATGATACCAATTGAGACTAAAACCAGTTGTAACTTTGTCTTGAACTGTTATTTATGCATAAACAAGCATGGACAGATGCATTACTTAAGTTGCTACTAATTACATTTTTACATACAAATCCATGACTAAACAAGTTAGGTGTTGTATTTCTTGATTTGATACAGAAATAAAGCATCCTATTCAGCATTTTAACTGATGACTCACTTTGAAGTTTGTATCAATGTTAAGTAGCTAATGGAATTTTTAACTCATTCCATACTATGGTGACGGGCCTTGGTCAGTGGTTCTGGCACTGCCTGGCAAGTCATGCTGCAGCTGATTTGCCAGGCAGTGCTGGAACTACTGACTTAAGACTATAGGCATGTTGGTACTTGAACAAATGCTCTTTTCACAAAGAATTTAAATATGCAATTGTCGTCTTAAATCTAGGTAAATATAGTGAAATATCAGGGACTGGTATGGAGTGAGTTAAAAATGAAATTGAGACGTGGTGGCTGACATGTGTTACAGCTAATTATCTGATTTGCATTGGCATTTACATTGCTGGTTTAGATAAAGTAAAAGCTTGTACAAATATAATCCCAAAATTTGGAAAGCTTTACCTGTAGTCAAGCAATAAAATAAAGGTAGTGTTTGTCTCATCACTATCAGTAGATGAAATGCTAAAGTAACACTGTAGCATGTATTTGTTTAGACATATATAGTGGGTTGAAATTAATACTGGGAAAAAAAAGCGAAACTTTTTTCCCACAAAAAATATGTTCTGGTAGCCTGCAGTGCAGTTAAGATGTAACTTTTTTGTTTGATACTTCATTTTAAGCATATTTTTAAGAACAACTGGATTTTGAAAATCAACAACTGACCAGACAGAAAATTGGTTTGTTACGCTTGGAAGTACAGCAGCTAATGTTAGTAAGATATTCCACTTTTGTTTTTCTGAATGGGTAATGAGAATGAACCAAGTGAATAAAATTCTCCTTGAGTTTCTTTCCTTTTTTTTTAAATTTTAATTTTTTGAATTTGGCAATGATAGGGGCTCCAAAAAAAGGTTGTCAAGAGATATACATGTATTAGTTCATATGATGGAGTGCACGATTTAGGGTACAATTTTACAGATTGGGTGCATCAAATATTCTAATGTCATATTCTTGGTGGTTTTTTTTGTTTTTGTTTGCTTGTTTGTTTGGCTTTTTGGGGTTTTTTTTTTTTTTTTAGTCGTTTGTATAGGGTAAAATTGTGTGCAATTGTTTTGTTTTGTAGGCCACTGATGCAGCCCGATCAGCAACAAGAACCATACAGAATAATTTTCTGGACACAAGTAAACAGGAAGCCATTGATATACTGTTGTTAGGCAACACTCTGCGCAATGAGCTTGCAGACAAAGCTAGGGCACTTTTGTCCAGCGGTAGCCTACATTGTGAGTTCACATTCAGTACTTTTGATTAATTTCAGGATTCTAGGGTTCCTTGATCCCATTCCTCAATTTGTGGAACTACATTTGTATTTGTAAAAAAATGCTGAAACAGCATTTAATGAAGCCTAGTCAACCATTCCTTTGTCCCGATCTGGTTTGTGTGAGTGGGATGGAGTTGCAAATAAATGTACATGGGGGGGGGGGGGGGGGGGGGGAAGATAGTTGTGGGTGTTTTAAGAAACCTTAAATTAAGTGTAATCAACTCAAGTCATAATTGGTTCAAAATCTGTATGGAATAATACTTTTTGTAAATTGAAAAATTTTGAATGTAAAGCATGTGGCTAGAATAAGCATTAAATGTCATAGCGAGGTAGCTAGCCTAATAACATGGTGTGAATGTCCACAGTGTCACCACCCATACTGCGGGAGATGGTGGGTCATTACGCTGACTACACATACTCATCCAAAGTACGGGTGTCTGTTGGTACCTGGAATGTAAATGGCGGGACACATTTCAGAAGTATTGCCTTCAAACATGAAAGTATGACAGACTGGTTACTGGATCTGCCACAGCTAACTAAGGAACGGAAACCAGGTAACTGATCCATCAGTATTAGATGAAATGATATGTATGGACATCAGAATTGACTAAATTAGCAATCCTTGGGCTTCTAAATTTTTCAGATTGACTGTTCCAATGTAATTATTTTCCCTCTTGGACATTAGACTCAGTTTCATGTGTATCACAAGTACTGTAAATTGACCTGATTTAGGTGTGGTTTTATTTTCTTGTGTTTTACAGGTGGTACAAAATGGTGACAGTATAAACACAGTTTAAACCAACTTTAACCTAAATTATATAAGAACAGTGTCTACAAGTGCAAATATAAAGCTTTATGGAAATATCTCTAATCTAAAAACTGCACAAAATTGTGCACTGGAAAATGTATCCATATTGATCAAAGTGGTCTTTGGTGCCTGGGAGTGATTCCAGGACCTGAGGACCAGGAATTAATCTCAGTTTAAGATCATATATTCACCCTTTCTGCCTTAAACTGACCAAAACTAGCAGATGGTCAAGTGTTGTCTGCTTCAATGTTTGGATTTATTTCAACAGTAAATGAAAATAATTTGGATGAGAAGTGTAGATGAGACCAATCAAGATAACATGCTCCAGGTGAACAGCTTTCCTTGGCACGCAACCCTTGCCGAGGAAAACTGTTGACTCAGTGTTCATTCAATGGGAAAGGGATAATGTACATTTACCCACTGTATAGTGGGTATAAATGTATATATAACTCAATTCTATTCTGCTTTGCTTATATTGCAGACTTAATAGATATTCCTACAGAGACTGATGAACCTACAGAAATTTTTGCAATTGGTTTCGAAGAGATTGTGGACCTGAATGCCAGCAACATTATGAGTGCCAGGTAATTTTCGTATTGTAAAAACCCTTACAAACAACTCTTGGTTAATAGCTGAATGGTTACAAAGAGTATATGTATATGTACGTATATATAAATTCTCCAAATGTGTATCAGACACACAATATGCTTCCATATTTATTTGTGTGTAATTTCTTCTGCATTTCGATATTTTTTCAATAATTTTTATTCATCAATTTTACAGTAATTGGTTGTCCATTTGTCCATACATCCCCAGAAATAGTATAATATCAAGAATACAGTGGTACCTCTTTTGAGAGACCGCCTCAATGGCGGGTCAAAGGGTGGTCTCTCAAAACAGGTGGTCTTTCATTAGAGGTACAACAACATGGAAAAGATAGCACAGTGTTCTGAGAGAACGGTCTTAAAAAGATATGCGGTCTCTCATTAGAGGGGTCTCTGAAGAGAGGTACCACTGTATACAGATTCCTGAGGCTGTTTTTAATGTGTAAGCAGTTTTTATTAAACACATGCATTTTGTTATTGTTCATTTGATTGTTTTCAACACATCCATTTTTCTGTGTAATACCTTCAAGAAAGTAGTAAAGGTTAGATTAAAATGTTCTCTGTGAATCTGGCTATGGATGACATATTTTGCTAATAAAGTACAATAATTTAGATTGGGTTGGAGTGGAGAACCGGTGTACCCAAAAAGTGCATTTTCTTCATTTACCTCAACTTGAACATTGAAAACAGTAAACCACCATTCGTTAAAGGCTTGCCAATATTGTTGAGAGCTATTACATTCCTAGAATCTATGTTCAATGGTGTCAATGTTGTCACATCTATTGCATTTATTGGACTCTTTTTTTTTTTTTTTTTTTTTTTCATGAAACACAGCCTTTTATTGGTAGTAATTGTTCTATGTATAATTTCAAATTGAAAGTTTTGCAGTTAAGTTCCGATGCATTTAAAAGGCAGCTTAAATATTTCATTCCATTTTGTATTTGTTTTGAAATTCCCAGTAAAAAATTGACATTTGACCTATTTTCAAGGTCACATGACCACTTTTTAGAAATCATTGCAGATGCACTTGAGAAGAATTTAACTCAGGAGGTTGACGTTTGGTTTGATTATGGTTCTATATAATAAGACTTTTACAAGACCTTGCTTGTGATTGCAGATGTTTGACCTTGACTATTGATTTTTCGAGGTCACAAGCACTTCCTTAAAGTTGTGCAAGTGATAAGGCAAGAAACACTTCAAATCGTGTGATTATGTATCTGTGTAAGAGCTAGGTGGAGATTGTAGATGGGATGATCTTGACCTATTTTTCAAGGTCACAGGGTTATTTCTGTGAAAATAGTTGCAGATGGGATAACTCCAAAAGAATTTCACTTAAGAGGTTAAAATTTTGTATGATGATGTGCAAGTATAAGAACTAGGTAAAAAAGTAGATGAGTGACTTTGACCTCTTTTTCAAGGTCACACGACTATTTTCTCTAAAATCTTTGCAGATGTTATAAGTCCAGAAGGATTTGACTTGGGAGTTTGAAATTTTGTGTGGTTGTGTACAAATATAAAAGCTAGGTTTGGATTGCAGATGGGTGACCTTTGAGCCATTTTTCAAGGTCACATAGGCATTTCCTTGATAAGGGTACATGGGGAGACATTTAATTTTCTATTGGAAAATCAGCCTGTTCTTGTTGAAACATGCTTATTAGGTGTGATGTTTGCTCATATTTGCTCAAGATACTGAGTAGAGGATAGAGTGATAACATTTCTACTTGACTGACCCAGTTTCATCAGCAGAGAGTCCAGTTAAATGTTCATTAACAGGTATGCTTTTACATAGGACCCCTCTGAAGTCCATACTATTGTGTATGATTACAGCACCTCCAATCAGAAGGAATGGGGGGCTTTCCTGCAGAAGACCATCTCTAGAGACCATAAGTATGTGTTGCTGACATCAGCCCAGCTTGTAGGTGTTTGTCTCTTTGTCTTCATCAGGCCTCACAATGCTCCATTTATCAGGTAAGACAGGTATGATATAAAACATACTCATGAAACAGTAGCATACCAGTTCAAGTGGTGTATCTGAAGTGGCAATGTGGAATGTGGGCTGCCAGTTCAGCCTGTAATCGGTATTGTAATCCTCTTTCCAAAACCTTTGTAAATTTCATGGATATTTTATCAAAGTAAAACTGGAAGTGTAATAAGATTACAGAGGAATTATTTGATTTATTTTCTGTACATGTAGCATAAAGTGGTGAAAATATTTTGATTGTATGCTGCAGAGATGTAGCAGTTGACACTGTGAAAACTGGGCTGGGTGGCGCTGCGGGCAACAAGGGTGCCGTGGCAATCAGATTTGTCTTCCATAGCACGTCCATGTGCTTTGTATGTGCCCACTTTGCTGCTGGACAGTCACAAGTCAAGGAACGCAATGCAGATTACCATGAGATATCACAAAAAATATGCTTTCCAATGGTGAGTTTACATCTTGTACTTTATTTGAATATCACTATCAGTAAAAAGCCTATTCGTGTACAGTTTAGTTATTCTGTGACCTCTTGCAAAATTTTCAATTGGAGAACAGCATGCTGGATTTCATATGGTGCTGGGGTATCTGCTAGAGTGCTGAAGACGAGGAAAATTGATTTAAAATGTGTAAAATCTATGAATTCATAATTTGGTATTTATATTTATAACAATAGTGGAAGGTAGAGTATTCTGTGAAAGTAAATGAATTAAATTAACAATTGTTCATTCTGAACTTGTTACCTTAGCATAACATGTTCAGGTGCTCACACCCTTTATTTTGGTGTGAACAAATGAGACCTTTAGAATGTGAATCACGGAGAGACTATATTTTGCTTGAGTATTGCATGAATGCATTGCTTAACTCTTCATCACTCCCTTGTCTTATAATGTAATGAAACCATTGTGTGTGCCAGCATAGTGTGCTAAGCAAGTTCTACATGCTGTGTTGGAGCCTGTGCACACTCAAAACATTGGATGCACCTACTGCACTCGATTGAGCCCTTTGGTGTCAACATCATGGGGAAGTGAGCACCCTTGCTCAGTGTTGCGCTCAATTTTTAAGTTCTGAGTTCATTTGTCTAGATGTATCTGCTTGGGAGGTAACCAATGTGCCTATTCCTAAGGCTTGTAAATACACTTATTGACCGTTGTACTGTACTCATGGTAACTTAAATTTAAACTGTTATCTGCTGTTCGAATGGTGTTTGAGTCATATTTAACTGTGACAACCACAGCCTCCAGTAAAAGCCCCAGCTTTTGTGTTACACAATCAGGTTACATGCTTCATGCAGCAACAGATAACTATATATCAGGATTTTAATTGGCCTAGAGTCATTTTCCATCTTGTCACTGATGAGTCAAAGTTATTGACAAAACTGGTCAGACATACAAATACGGTTAACCAATGTGGTCTTTTTTGATAGACTAGAAATGATGTATAATCCTTTTCTGTACCCTGCGCATTATACAGGAGAACTGTATGGTATGTTTAACAATCCAAAGCCTATCACAGGGTTCATACAGGTCCTTGAAATCCTTGAAAGTACTTGAATTTACTACCTGCTTTTTGAAGGCCTGGAAAACCTTGAAAATTGATGTTTTTGCAATAAAGTCCCTGAAGAGTCCTTGAATTTTAAATATCCCTTAATGCACCTTCCTTCAAAAGTTAGATTAGCTGGATCACTTCCTCCCCTCCCGCTATAGAAACCCCCAAAAATGGGCAGCAAGAGACAATAAAGAAAATCAATCAAGTTAAAAAGTCCTTGAATTTTGGTAAAAAGGTCCTCGAATGCCCTGGAAAAGTACTTGAATTTGAAAGCTGCCAAGCTGTATGAACCCTGCTATCATGCCTAATGTCACTGTTGCCCCAGACCTCTGCCAACCAAAACAACCCCAAAAAATAAATGGATAAATAACTGAAACAATAAATTTTGAGAAGATATAAGGTGAAGCAGAAGTGATAAATCATGTTTGTTTGATGTTATTGTATGAGAACTATGCAACAACTTTGCAATGGAAAAGGAAGACATAAGAGCAAATTAATATGTGATAGAAAATACATTGACTGTGGCCTTTCAAGGGTTAAAAATCTTTCATGTGAACCATACTTTGCACTTTTACTCTGTATTATGAAGTAATAGAGTTTGTTTACAACCATGTATCAGTGTCTTTTATTTATGTTTAAACTTAGTATGTATTTAGGTTGGGTTGGGTCTTTGTCTTATGGGCAACAGTGATGATGGTTTATACATAGGTCTAGATAGATCAGCAGTGTCCCACAGGCTGCAGATGTGACTTACTTGCCAGTTATTGTAGATTTTGTACCCTTTGGTTCCATGTCTTTCAGTTTTATCAATCGTATTCAATTGCTGTATTAGCATGTAAATTTGATCAGTACACTGTACTTAATCTCATATCATTAAAAGTGTCCTAGTATAGGGCATTCATTTATTTGTGTGTTTTTTTAAGAGAGCACATTGTTTAAACTGGCTAGTTTATATTGAAGATGGATGTATGTGAACAGTGGCATCAGTGTGTAACTTTCAATTTATGTTAGGGCTATTTGCCCAAAGTTACAGATGTGTATTTGTGGTAGAAATGTATATTTTGGCCTTGAGTATGTTTTGGTAAATTCTGTTGTACAGCTTTTTATTGAGTTCTTAAATGCACTTATGATGAGAAGCACTTATAGATCTATATTTATCTGTGTGTTTAAACATCTGTACATTTCTGTGAAAGCACATTTGAAAGTCAAATTGGGTTAGAAGCTTTCAACTTTAAATTTATAATAAGTATATTATATATGACTTTAATAATCTATTAATGAGTTATTGAAATGGACAAAAGATATCAAGTAGGCAGTGTTTCCCTTTAAGCAAAAATGTGCACATATGCTTATAAATTGACTTGTGACCCCAAATGTGAACTTAAAAGTACAAGAAACCCCCTCAAAATCGTTGAAGAAAGAGGACTATACAGTAAATAAAATAGATTTATTGAAACTTTATATACCTGTGACCTACTGAGAATACAAAAGATCCCCCAAAATGATCTCAAAAAGTATGTATGACTCTCAGAAAAAAACAAAACAAAACAGAAATCCTGTAAGTATAAGTGATATTTGTCCTGCATGTCATTTTGAGTTTTATCACATGAGAAAATACAGATTTGGAAATTGTATGAAAACTTGAGTGATAAGAGGGCTGCAGTTAAGCTTCTCTTGAAGTCTTGATTCCAGTATACATGCAGTTTCTTCTCTTCATTTACATGCATCAAATTTTATTTAGGGCCGCACATTGTCATCTCATGACTATGTTTTCTGGTGTGGGGACTTCAACTACAGAATTGACTTAGGCAAGGAGGAATGTAAAACTCTTGCAGAGCAAGAGAACTGGAGTGCTCTGCAGGCATGTGATCAGCTCAAAGTGCAGAAAGAAGCTGGAAATGTAAGTGTTTTTCTTTTGAAAGTCTGTTTTTGACAGTTTTCAATACAAGCAATAATAGCAACAGACATAGCATGAGCACTTCCAGGGACAAAATGAAGGTCTTGGTAAACTGTGATAACGTTTTTGTTCGAGCTGCAGTGCTACTTAGCATTAAATGATAAATTGTTGTGTAGTATGTAGCCAAGTGGGACAAAGTGATGCATTGGAAGGAGAAATGAAGATAATTAAGTTTTGAGGTATAATACTCTTCAAGAAACCTTATTGATTTTAACTTTGATTAATCATTATTTAATTTTCTTTCAAACGCCACCACACCTATCCTCCACCCCCTCCGAAAAATAACACTGTGAGTACTGCAGCATGCAGTATGTGTTATATTAGGAAGAAAAATTTAGCAGAAATTTGTATGAAGGTATTGTTATATTTTTCCACAGGTGTTCAAAGGATTCATTGAGGGAGAAACTAATTTTGCACCAACTTACAAGTATGATCTTTTCTGTAACGATTATGATACAAGTGAAAAGAATCGAGTGCCAGCATGGACTGACAGGGTGCTATGGAGGAGAAAGCTGATGCCTCGAGGACTAGGTACGTACTTTCTTTATACTGATAGAGTACAAGGCCTGCTTACAGGCAACAAAGGTTGGATACGTCTTTGCTGTGATAGCAACTCACATTCGTGTAGAGTTTTTCTGCTTCACAACATTGATGGTGTGATCCAAACAGTAGAGCTCTTGTCAGATTGCTGTAAAACACAGGGAGTTTTAACATGGAGTTAAAAGGAAGTCTTTCCACTGTTTAATCCCCTATCAGTGCCCGTCACCATAAAAAGGTCTCTTCCATCTGACCAACAGATGGATAGAAACATACTAATCTAGATATGTCACTGTTAATTTGATGATAGTCTGTATTCTACATACTAAATGCTGCTAATAGGAACTCTCGATTACTTATTCTGCTTTGATTCTCAACACATCCTAGTTGCTGAGTGTGGATAATACAGAGATTCGTAGCCCACTGAAGTTTAAAGGACGCTTTTGTACACCACATAAGTACAGCTTTGAAAACATGAAATATGTCATGGCAGGGGAATGTTGGTGCACACTGTAATTACAATATACCACACTTACAGCCCACCAGGATGACAATTGTCGAAGTGGGAAGAGTTATGTAGTATGTGCTACATGTACATGTAAAGAGGAATATGTGTCTGCAATTACGATCATTGTGACAAGTTGTATGTTTGACATTCAGAGGCTTCTTATGATAGCAGTGATGATGAAATAGGTAAGTGCCTCTGTAGAAATATGAAATGGTCGTGTATAACGTGCTTGGCATGGGACCATGCTTTTATGCAACCAACCTGGTCGCTTCCAAGGATATGATGTCATTATGTTCTCTAACCATCCCAAAATCTACTTTCACTAAAATGTATTTAATGACTAAATCAACACAAGATGTGTGTCTAGAATGATAATATAGTTTCTTCTTGGCATGATTTTTTATGTATGTACTCCTGAGACACTGAAATTTTTCTTAACTAATAAATGGATCATTGATGAATTTAACATTTCACCTTTAGAGTATTTCTACTAATCCTACCAACCCACATAAAAGATGCACTATTGTTATTTGTGACTAGTAAATTGAACTATCCCATTACTTTTCCCCCAAGGTTTTTTTTTTTCTTTTTAAAATTTTTCTAGCAACTTAACCTGTAATGCTAGATACTTATCAAATGCACTGTTACAACAGGCCATTTAATTTTGAGGCCAGGGGCCTCAAGTCACATGTGTAATGGTGCATACAATTTGTAGTTTTTATTTTAACAAGTTGCACAATCACAGAAGACACCAAGAGTCATATTTCATGATCAGTTGTTATGAGAAGCATATTGTATTAAGCTTAAACCTGCTCACCCAAGACTATCCACCCAGCTTTCTAAGAGATGCCTTCCCTAGATTATACTTGTACATACTTAATGTAAACATTGAGTATCTTTATTTCTGTAGAGCTATGATGACCATAAACATCATCAAATTCAATGAGTCCTTCTTGCTTTTCTTGTCATTGCTGCTTTCCACATCATTTATACATAAATAATGCATTATGTATGTATATAAAATCACACAATGTGTAAACAGGAAAAAGGCTTATTGATTTGATATTGATGCACCAATCAATGCTCATCATGGTAGCCATGCTGGTGCTGTTTTTGTCATTATAATATCAAAGTGACAATCAAGGCATTTGAGGTGCAAATACAGGTCGAACCATGTGAAAAATCCTTCCAGTGTATATATTTTTCATTTTATTGCCTGCTGCATCTGTGATTTAAGATTCCATGTAAACATGTAGCACACATTGCATGAAAAGAATAACAAATGCAAAGAAAAAAATGCTTTTTACAAATATTTTCATGACTGGTCAAGTCAGTAAATTCTGTTGTACCGGTAATGGGCAAAACAAGCATTCAGTAGATTTGCTCCTCTGCTGTTTTAGTTTGAACAGGACATTTCCCATCATTATCATTGTAAAGAGGGCCAAAAGTCAGACTGTACATTTGGAGACATAAAATGAACTGATGGAGTAGACAAAACAGAAAAATAGGATAAGTGCTGTGACAACAGACATAAGATGTGTTAGTACATGTACATGTGTATCCAGTGCATTTTGTCCTGTTTAGGGATTTTCAGTGGTTTAAAAAAAAGGGAAAGAAAAAAGTGGGCAAATGCCTCCAAAACCATTGACTGCAGCTCTTTCCATTGTTAAATTATTGCAGTGACACTGAACATGGCATAAAACTGGAAAAGTCAACCTTGTGACCTTGAAACAGATCAAGGTCTCTCATATGCAATCCCATCCAAGTTTTCCATAAGATGGGCCAAGTCACACATCAAAGTTGGTTGGAGTCATGCTTTCCATTTTTACCTCTGTTGACCACAGGTTGCAGAGCTTATGTGATCACTCATGTCTGTCCATTCCACTGTAAACCTTTTGCCTGTGAGTGTGATACAGCCCACAGTTTTCTAGATAGCCCCATATAAGTTTCAGGACTTATTAAGTTTATGGAAATCTAGGTCGGGTTTGATATTGGTGGTGCCTCCAATATTTTTTTGTAATACATGTATAGGGATCAAAATGAAAATTTTATGACCGCTCTAGCATCCTTAATGTTTGATAGATCTTCATGAAATGTAGTGGGATTGTTGAGATGGTCAAAATCTCAATTCTATATGATCAAACTGGTGGCGCTACCTAGAATTTGACATATTATGAGGCAAGATTCGAGGTGATTTGGTAATGGCAGGGTGTAGCTTGGACATCAATAGCAAAGAGAATTGAACCTCAAGATCAAAATTGCACTTGTTTACATTGTATATAAAACTGTACCTAGTGACCTACTTTTGGGGTCATCCTGACCCAATCAGGGACAGATCTAGGCCTTAAAAATTTGCAGCCAAATCAGGAAATAAAACAGTAATCACTGCAGAATTCAATCTGACTGTTATATAATTCATGTTAAAATAAATTATCCATTGACAAATTTTTGTAGCTAAATGACTGAGACATTAGCATTTAGTTAATTGGCTGATGGCACCAGTGGTCCCTGCCTAATGATTGTGGGCTTTGGTGCTTGTCCAAGTGGATTGTTTTTCTTCAAAAAGTCAAATGTTCTGCAGCCCATAGTTTTTACCTCAGCTGACTTGTCAGTCAGCTGAGGTTTTTTGAGGGTCTGTCGTCCGTCGTCCGTCCGTCGTTTGTCGTCCGTCGTCCACAATTCACATTTTCGACTTCTTCTCAAAAACCATCAGCCAGATTCACTTCAAACTTGGTGGAAATGTGCCTTGGGTGGGTCTCTACCAAGTTTGTTCAAATGGTCACGGTCCAGTGATTTTTGGATTTTTAATGAATTTTTTTGTTCTTTTTTGGGTAAATCTTAAAAAATCTTCTTCTCCGAAACCGCTCACCCAATTGCTTTGATATCACACAGGAACACTCCCTGGGACTCCTAGTTCTTAATTTGTTTACCAGGTGGCGCTGCAATTTTTTCCTAATTTTTTAAGGAATTTTTGTGTGTTATAGCTATTTTCGACTTCTTCTCCAGAACCATCACTCAGATTAAGCTGAAACATGGTGGATATGTTCCTTGTAGAAGGGTCAAACAAAGTTGTTCACTATGTGGGAATGCTGCGGATTCCTGATTTTTAACGATTTTTTTAATTCAGGTACTTGTCGGTCAATGCAGCTTTCCTAGCTATTGATTACTATGGAAGTCAATGGGCATTCTAATGCTAATTCGCATTTTTTACTTTTTCTCCAAAACTGTCATCCAGATTAACTTCAAACTTTGTGGCAATGTACGTTGGGTGGGTTTCTACCAATTTTGTTCAAATGTTCATGCTCCAGTGATTTTTGGATTTTTAATGAATTTTTTTGTTCTTTTTTTTTTTTGACAAATCTTAAAAAATCTTCTTCTCTGAAACTGCGTACCCAATTGCTTTGATATCGTACATAGACACTCCCGGGGACACCTAGTTCCCAATTTGTTCACCAGGTGGCGCTGCAATTTTTTTAGGAATTTTTTGTACATGGTTTTGCTTTTTTTGACTTGTTGTCAGAACGGTCCCTCAGATTAAGCTGAAATGTGATGGATATGTTGTTGTGGAAGGGTCAAACAGTTTACTAGGTGGCACTGCTTTGGATTCCTGATTTTTAAGGATTTTCAATTTGGGTACTTATCTTTCGATGCAGTTTTCCTATTGATTACTATGTAAGTCAATGGGCATTCTAATGCTAATTCACAGGACAACTGACACAAAATTTACTGTTTACTTGATAACTTGAGATCTGTTTGAGTTAGCTACACATGTTAATTATTCTGTATGAAGGTCATGCTGAGACAGTACATGAATGACGTTGACCTCGTTTGTGGGGTCACAGTGCAACATACATGAATTTTACTCTTCATTATAACTTGAGAACTACTTGAACTTTGATGTTGCACATGTAAGTGTTCCTCTATAAAGTTCAGACTTACTCAGAACATGGGTGACCTTGATCCTTTCCCAAGTTCATAGAGCTGCAAGTGTGATGAATGTCAAGATCAGCTGAGGCATGGGCTGTTCACACAGCCCTCTTGTTTTTAGGTAGGTCCATATAAATTTTAGGATTTAAAAAGTGGATGAAAATCTATGTTAACGTCAATTGTTGGTGGAGCCTTCTGTAGTTTTATGTAATATACGGGTTAAAATGTAAAAATCTTGTGACCAGTCTAGCATCTAATTTTTTATGGATCTTAATGAAATGTAGTGGAATTATAGAAGAGGTCAAAATCCAGGTTGCTTATAACACTAGTGGTGCCACCTATAATTTGATGGAAATTATGAGTTAAAATGCCATGAAAGATACAAAATTTCATATCTAAAAAATTAATTGAATCAGGCATGCCAACTTTGTAGGATATATAGATCATGTCCAATGCTAATATTTTATATAAGATTAGTGATCTTGACGTATTTATGTTAGGTCACCAGACCTGTTAAGTTGGAAGAGGTGATTTTGTAATGGCAGGATATAGCTTGGACATCAATAGCAACAAGAAATGAGCCTCCTGATCAAAATTGCTCTTAAGTACATTTTATATAAAACTCTACTTGCTGACCTACATTTTGGGTCACCTCGTCGCAATGATTGTGTGACCTTGACCTATTTTTAAGGTCATTAAGCACTTAAGAAAAGGACATATAATTCAATGTCTCGATAAAGAATAAGGTGAATGATGCCAAATGTACGACGTGTATCTTGTGGAAGTTTGATATTGTATGATTATTATTATGATTTTTACCCGTAGCACAAAAAGTGCCAGAGTGTATTGTCGTCTCCTGTGTTGTCCGTTCGTCTTGTCGACGTTACCACAATATCTCGAAAAATACCGTAGCTTTACCAAATTTCTATCAGAAATGCACCTTATTATAATGGACCAGGTTCTATTGAAAACCAGCTTCCTCTGAGTATTTTTAAACTTTTTATGAAACTTTTGATTTATTTATTTGAAGGCTGTCTGAGTGGCGTCAATGCTGATGATGTTACAGGGTATCTCAAAAAATATTCACCATAACTTTACCAAATTTTTATCAGAGATGCACCAGGTTCCTATTGAAAACCAGCTTCCTCTGAGTATTTTTAAACTTTTTATGAAACTTTAAATGTATTTATTTGAAGGCCGTCTGTGTGGCGTCAACCCTGACTACGTTATTGTGATATCTCCTAAAATATTGACCATAGCTTTCCCAAATTTTGACCAGAGATGCACCTTCTAAAGGACCAGGTTCCTATTGAAAACCAGCCACCTCTGATTTTTTAAAAACTTGTGAAACTTTTAATGTATTTATTTGAAGGCTGCATGAGTGGCGTCAACCCTGATGACGTTACGGCGTAATCTCAAAAAATGTTGACCACAGCATTACCAAATTTTTTTTTTTTAGATATGCATCTTATGATGGACCAGGTTCCTATTTAAAACCAGTTTTCTCTTTGTATTTATGGATTTTGGGGGAAATTTTAAAGTATTTATCTCAAGGCCGTCTGAGTGGCGCACAAGGGGATGATGTTATCATAGTATCTCAACAAGGATGCATTGCAGCTTCAAATTTTTATCAGAGATGCATTATAGACCACATTCCTAGTGAAAACTAGCTTCCTCTTATTATTTTTAAATTTACGAAACTTTTGAAATATATGTTCAAAGGCTGTCTGAATGGCACACAAGTGGACAATCTTGTTACCATCATTTCTCAAGAAGAGTTCATCACAGCTTCATCAAATTTTTGGTGCAGTTACACCGTATTATCACATCTGTGAAGTCTCAAAACAAAATTGCAGAATTGAGGAATAAATGATTCTGGGCGCCGAGGGTAATCTGTTCTCTGAACACTATTTTTCATGTTTGTGGAGGGAATACATTTCAGGAAATGACTTTTTGGTGATGGTGGTCAGCAGAGCATTAGGCCCATGGGTCTCATCTACACTGAAAAAATTTACATATTCGACTCCTGTGACCTTGAAGCAAGGTCAATGTCGCTCAAGAGGGACTCCCACACAAAATTTGGTTGGGGTAGCTCTTTCCATTCTCACGTCATCGTAGTGACACTGAGTATGGCATGATTTGACAAAAATGATGCTGTGACCTTAATAAAAGTCATGGTTACTCATATGGAGTTCAGTGTGAGTACTCCATAAGATAGTCTCACACACCAAATTCAATTGGGGTAGGTCTTTTTGTACTCAAGTTATTGTGTTGACATTAATTGTGGTTGAATGGACGACATTATGAGGATAATACCTGTGGGCCAAGTATGGCACAGGGGTAAAAATGAATTGAAAAATTTTATAGGTGATGTACAAATGTATGTACTAATTTTAATTTTACTCTAGCTTGGGAAAAATATTTATGCTTGAGCATGAAGAATGGAACAGTGTATAGGTGAAAACATATAAGGGATTGTGGTGGGTTTTTTCTGGTATGTTACAATAAGACTGGGGGAATTGAAACAGAACACTCTGGAAAATCTTCTGCATCATCTTCAGGCGCTGCCTTCATGTTTTCATGTTCTTTTTCTGCCGTTGTTATCAAAGAGTGTGGTGATTCTTATTGAATAGCACAACACTGTATACTAATGTCTCAAGTGAAACTGCCTGTTAAGTGAACAAGATTTTCTGTAGAATTACTAAGACTCAAAATTGTAAGTTGTGGTTTTAGTTATACAGTAGTAAGTAGGAGGTTGAGGTAGAAAAGTTTTATTTCATTCCTCATAAAGGTGATTTTGGCCACATCCAGAGAAATAGTTGTTAAAATGTAATATAATGTAGGAATATGAAAATATAAAAACAAAAACAAAAAAACACTGAGTTGTGGATGGTCAGGTCTCCTGAATTGGAAACAAATGTTGGGAGTACATATTATGAAGCTTGTTTTAATTACCTTTACACGTGCACTTTCAGATGCACCTCCAGACATAAACTGGAATCAGGGCAGGCTGGTCCTGTATAACAGAGCAGAGCTGAAGACATCAGATCACAGGTTGGTCTCCTTTAGTTGTCCAAGTTTTCATCCACTGGTGGAAAAATACACTCAAATTATATATGCTTTTCAACTCGGCATGGTATCAGCACTTTTAAAAAGTTATTTGTGGTCTGTTTTAAGAGACAACCCCTAGGCCAGATACAAAAGTGATCATTTCAGTGGCAAACCACCCTTATGCTACATCCAAAATGATGTTAAAAACCATGTGGTGTCACCATAAAGGTAAGAAAAGCATGAGAAATGGGACACTCTTGACCTGATAAACATGGGCAGTGAAGCAAAGTGGTCCCTCAAAAGTGGGAATGCTGTTATAGGGTCATAAGGTATTGTATATCAGATCACAATGTGCGATGGCATAAATATGCACATAGATTCTTTTCTTTTTCAGACCAGTCATGGCTATCATTGAGGTAGAAGTTCATCACACAGATCAACAAAAGTGTGACCATGTCTATGATACTGTGATCAGTCACCAGGGCCCACCAGATGGCACTGTGGTAGTAAAACTTGCAAATGGTGGAGAATTTGATGATGATGATGTCAATGAAATATTAAATGTGTTTGGAGATATTGGAGAAATCATCTTGGTCAGGTAAGTTGCTTAAACATGTACAGTTAAAGAGTAAATAACAGTCAAACGTTTCATGGGATTTTAGGGTGATCAGATGTTAAAACATGAGAGGCAAAATATTTCCAACATTTCTTTGTGTAGATGCACCATTACCTATATTATATGTACCAATATATATATATATATATATATATATATATATATATATATATATATATATATATATATATATATATATATATATATATATATGTAATAATGAAATAACACCATAATACAAGTAGTAGTTGCATATTTTTCAGATTCATCATACCTAATCCTTACATAAATTACACTGAGCTATAAGGCACATAGTATTGGCCCTTCTAAATACATGTTTCCACCATTGCCATTGGCCCCTTGTTTGCATTCAGTTGCTGTCATCAATAGCACTGATGCCATTTTTACCTGCTGGGCCTTGTCAGCCAATGGAGTTTTGTCATTGTGACATCTGTGCATGCGGATGTCTGTCCATTACCCTTGTGGATACAACAACTTCTAACAAAGTGAGCTACTACCATGAAAGTTGGATTGTAGAAGCATCTTTGGGAGGAGGGCTGAGTTCAACATGCAGTGACCTTGGTCTATTTTTTAGGTCACTGGGGGTCATCATATTTTTACTCTTGCAGACGTAAAAACTTGTGAACAAAATGAGCTACTGTCAAGAACTACAAGTATACTGCTGTGTATACCATTTCCAATATAATTATAGTCACTGGTACATTGATCAAAATATCCACAGTTATGCTGAAATGCCAACATGATTGCCTTCATGGAGATACTTTCAAAGTGAGGTCGAGCCATGCAGCATGGACATGAAAGCAAAAAGCTGTGAACATGCTCTGATGCAAACTTATCAAAGAAGTGAGGGGAAATCAGGACAGGCAAACCGTTACATTTTGAATGATATAGGCCTATCTAAAAAAAAAAAATTATGGCAATCAGAAAAACATAATATAGCCTTCTTTATTGCACTCGGCACCCTGCTGTCAACAGTGGAAGATGGTATAAAGAAAATATTTTGTGTACACTGCTCCTGTCTGCTGATGGCCACATTGAAATAATTAACACGAGTCACACCCTTATACAAGGTGCATCTGTGTCCAGTGTTGTAAAAGATAGTGACTTGTAGTCTGAGTATGAAATTAAAGTTATACACAAATCAATCAAGTACTTAATGAAAGAAGAAAGCTGTAAAGACATGCTCTGAAGCAAAGCAGTACAAAAATTTGAAGCCGCATATTGTTTGAGCCTATGGATGCTAAACAAGCACAACACATCAAAAGGAACTTGTGTAACATCCTTACTTGTTTTCTGTGGTAAAACATTTCTTGTAAGGGCAATCTTTGCAACACATTTTGAAGTGCCATGTGCTGTTGATCAGTTTGAACGTTAGCACTAAAATACATTTTCATTGTGTGTAGGTTCATAGATGAGGAGATGTTGCTGACCTTCCGTTCTGGACCCCAGGCCCTCGAAGCAGCTAAACTTGATAATCAGCAGGTGTGTATTGACATGCAGATAGACAGTATAGGTGGTGGGTGTTAATGCAAATTTCTAATTTACAAATAACCTAGTTTATTGTACATAAAATTCTGCTTTGTGACATACTTTTTGGGCCACAATGACTGGATTATTATGAAATTTGCACTTGTTCAAGGCATCATTTTACCTAACATGGCCCTCGAAGCAGCCAAACTTGATAATCAGCAGGTGTGTATTGACATGCAAATAGACAGTATAGGTGGTGGGTGTTAGATACAAATTTATATTTACAAAGAGCCTACTTTATTGTACATAAAATTCTGCTTTGTGATATACTTTTTGGGCCACAATGACCGAATTATTATGAAATTTGCACTTGTTCAAGGTATCGTTTTTCCTTACTTGTCTGATTTGGACAAACAAATCATCTGCAGAAATCTGGACTCATGGTGCACATTTTGAAAAGTAATAAGTTTCGTAATCAGAGTTGTAGGTCAAGGTTGTGTGGTCACTTGAAATATACAAGTCTAAACTTGAAAACTGTGCAAACACTCTAGCATCTTAATTCTATAAAAATAAAATATACAAAATAAGATATATGATACATTACTCAATAGGTCAATCTTGAGTCGTTTTTATCGCTCATATTTTTAATAAATTTTCAGTTCAGTTTTGGGAAAAAATTTTTAAAATGATCTTTTCTGAAACCACTTGACCAGTTGAGATTATATGAGGATACGTCTGTGTACCTCCAGACCTTAATTTGTTCAGCAAGTGGCACTATTTTGTACCTGTTTTTCAAAATAAATTTTGGGACATAATTGTAATTATTTACTTCTTTCATTCATCGGGTGGCACAATTTGCTTGTTTTTTAATGAATTGTGTTGTAATTTTTTGACTTCTCCCAACATACATGCAGGATTCTCCTCAAAGTTTGTAGGAATGTTGCATGGTTGTTACTCACACTGCATTTAGGTTCATAAGGTGGCGATGCTTTCACGTCCAGATTTTAGACAATTTTCAAGAATTGCATCATGATTGGTAATAGTAAATGCATTGCTTGTATTCTAGAGTGATACTGATGCAGATGCATATCTATGCAGCGCACTACCTTTTCAGATATATGGGGGACATACTTGGGAAGGGTCATTCCTGTTGTGTCAATGTGTTTTTGAAGTGCCATAGTAATCATTATTAAAGAGACTCATTTTTAGCTCTGCTGACCATAGGTCCCAGAGCTTATGTGATCACACATCGTCAGTCTGTCTGTAAACTTTTGCTTATGAATGTTATACAGTCAGTAGTTTTCATGTTGAACCCAGACAACTTTCAGGACATAAAAAAGTATGAAAATGTAGGTCGAATTCAATATTGGTGGCGCCACCTATGTAATATTTGGACCGAAATGGACAAATTTTGAGAATTCTGTTTTTGGAAAAAATTTTCATGAATCATCTTGAAGCTTGATGGGAATGTCAATCAGGAAAAGACCAAAACGTGTTGAAATTTGGTTGTGCCCTCTACAGTATTATGGAGGATGTGGACCAAACTGTGTTGAAAACACATTAAATAAATTCGTTGTTGAGAAAGTATAAGGCTGACTATATCAAATGTACCACAAATGTGTATCATATGTAGAAGTGATATATTGCATAATACTGGTGACCTTGACCTACTATCTCAAGGTCAGGAAATACACATCAGGAATTTTGTTTTGTTTTGTTTTGTTTTTCTTTTTTGTTTTTTTTTTGTTTTGTTATGGGCATTATGTCTGAACTTGTGCACATGTATCAATCTAGCATTACAGGAATATTATACAGACAGAAGTCTATTACATGTGGAGTCATGGTGGCACAAAACACAAATTGTGGGTAACCTTGACCCATTTTTCAAAGTCTATGACATGTGGAGTCATGGTGGCACAAAACACAAATTTTGGGTAATCTTGACCCATTTTTCAAAGTCATTAAGGATGTAGTAAAGGACACGAAATTTGACATGCTAGGATTTAAGAAAGCTAACAATACCAAATGTACCATAAGTGTCTACCATGTATGGAAGTTTGATATTGCATAATATAGGATGTAGTAAAGGACACTAAATTTGTCATGCTGAGAAAGAAGAAGGCTAATAATACCAAATGTACCATAAGTGTCTATCATGTATGGAAGTTTGCTGTTGCATAGTGTGGTTGACCACTTTGACCTACTTTCCCAGTATCACAGAGGGAATGCATGTCAGGAAATGATTTTATCGTGATGCCCATGACATAATAAATTGAGATGGAACTACATGTACAAAATTTGCAACAAATATGCATTAGGCCAATGATCCAATTTTGTAATGTGTTGTGTGATTTTGATGTACTGTTCAAGGTCATTAAGCACATAAAAGGACACTAGCTTCAGCATGTTGACACTAACTTCAGCATGTTGATAGCGAATAAGGGTAATAATACTATAATGGTCCAAGTTAGATGTACCACAAATGTGTGTCCATGTGAAAGTTGGAAGTTGCATCATATGGATGACAATTTGACTAATTACACAAGGCCATTAACGGAATGCTTTTCAGGAAATAAATTTTTGGCGATGGTGGTCAGATTATATGTCAGCAGAGCATTAGGTCCATGGCCCTCATGTTGTAAATCATTGCCATTAAAAACTCCTGTGTCTGGTTTTCTCAACACAGTGATTACGAGGTCCTAGTAATATGTGATAGGGCTGTGTATGATTAGGTCAGCCAAGCACAGGCTGTTCTCACAGCTGTCTTGTTAATGATTTATTTTGGCTGTAACAGGTCCAAGAGAAAGAAGTTCTGGTTCGTTTGCAAACAGCCAACTGGAAGGAGCAGATAGAGAAGGAGATGAGTCTGTGCCGGGCAAACACAGAAGCACTCTTCAACACCACCACTAACAGTCTTCTGGGAGAGGACTTCTCCATCCCAACTTTATCATTTGATATGGATGGTATGTTGCAAGTTCACAGTGTAGAAACCCTCTATAAATATGTGTACCTGTTTAATTAATTTGAGTGATAGTAAATTTTAAAAATATATATATATATATGATGTTATATTTGATGGGTGAAGAAAAAAATGTGTTACTCTGACTCTGTACTCTATACAGTTACTGTGTGATCTATATGTGGGTCAGTAATTTATCAATGTTATCTAACTTTGATCTGTGAAGAAAGTTAGGGTCATTTTGCTGTGTTTGTGTTTCAATACCTAGATGAAGATGAGGATGATGAGGAAATCTCCAATCTGATGACCAAAGACCCATTTACAATATCAAAAGGTTCCAGAGGTCCCAGTCCTACTGCTATGTCATCAGGTAAGTGTCTGCTATTGATATTTTTGCATGTAGTTAGCTTAAAAAAAAAAAAAAAGACTGAATAAGCAGCATTATACAAGAGATGGACATCACTCATCATGCACCACAAAATATCTTTGAAACAAGCCGCAATGACATGTGATTTGAATGTGCTTGGTAAGTGGTTCTTTTATGCAGTCACTGCATAAAATTTTTATAGTGAAATGGAGCCAGGTTTGTATATGTGCATTATTTAGATATTTAAGTGAAATATTAAGTGCAAATGCCATATCATTTTTCCTTTGTGCACAAGGCTCCAATAGCCCACAAGCAAGTTCAAGTCCCGTAGTTGGAAAAGCACCACCTAAACCCTCAAAGCCCCCAACAAGACCAATGCCACCTACTGGGCGACCAAGGTCTACGTCTCCATTGCCTCCAGCCCAAGCCCAAGCCCAGCCAGACATCATTGTACCTCAGAGAGAAGTTCACCTGGGAGGACCACCCCCTGGTGCTGATAAACAAGTATGTTCAGTCTTTGGGTTCATGGGGGAAGGGAAGTTTTAACATCAATAGGCTAGTGGATCCAGATTGTTTGAGCATAAGGTCCAGAGTGAATTTAAAGTGTAAACATAACACATCAAGTCCCAGAAAAAATGGTATCAATTCTTGATAGATTCGATGTGATTTTGATCACTGGCTTCACTGGTATTATTTTGAAAGTAGAGTATTAATGTCACAACCAAGGGATCACCTGATGGTCCAAGTTAGTTGAACTGCAATTTTCATTTTCACAGAAACCAGAGAAGTCTAAACCCCCAAGGCCTGCAGCCCCTCCATCGCGACCACCACCACCATCTAGACCACCAGGTGGCCCAGCTGTAAGTTCAACTGCCCCAGTAAATGCTCCAGGTAGGACTACTGGCTGTACTTTCTCTCATGACATGTATGTTCCTTGCTCAAGATTTTATGTTGAGTTACAGTCATTCCACTGCACAATTTATTTTATATATGCACTTTTGCACAGAATGTCTTAGTAGAGTCTTATTCTGAATTAAAAATTCCTAAATTGATATTTTTTTTATACCAGGAAGCTAAAACATGAGAAAACTTGGAGAATGAAACCTGCCATAGCTCAGTGCTACATATAAAACTAAATAAAACATATATCAAGTTGATTTTCAAACTAGGATGAAAGAAACAAAATTGTGGACCCTGAGATTCAAAGTGCATGGGTTGCATTCTAACTGCTCTGTTAGCTTGTACATCAAACTTTCCGCAGCTGTCCCATCTGGGAAGATTGATATCAAAGATGTATTTGTTCGAATACAGGGTCATTTTTATAGTCACAAGGCTTCTTCTTAGAGTTAAAAGTGATTCCTTGTGCTGTCTGGAACCAACAAAAAATAAAATAAAATAAAATAAATAGATAACATATGCACAATCACAGGTTATGTTTATTCTATGGAATTTACAGCATTGTGTTCTGTAATTTTTCAAGGTTCCCCAGGTAAAATTAGACCAACAACAACACGGCAACCCATGCGACCACACATGATGTCCAGTACCAGGAAACCACAACGGGTGAGTGCCCTTTTTGAAACAAAATATTATTGAAATTAACCTTTAAATCTTCTTTTGCTTGTTACTGCTGTTAACAATTTCATGCTGGAATATTAAATACTTGGTCAGGTTTTATACCCTTTTTATCTGGTATTCACATTCTCATATAAATCTAACCGCTTCATGAAACATATAAAACTAATTTTTGTGTTCTTGTGTTGTTGCTTGTCTTTTTTATGATTTTTAAAGAGGAAGAGAAAGTGATCTGAGTACTGTGTTTATATTTACTTTCGTCTTTTTTTTTTAATTAATATGTATTCTGCTTTCATGCTTCTTCGGTGAACTGTATACACATATGCATTATCAATACTTAAGAGCATAGTTTACCTCCTATGTAAGGACTTCTCTTTGAGGTCAGTGATTAGTTCAAACATTTATTAGATCATGTTTTTTTCTTTTGCAATTCCTCTGACTTTGACCTTGAAGCCTCCACCAGTAAGTGAATTGTGTGTCCACTGAGGTATCACAATGTATGCATGTTTGTTTAGTTTGTAATAAGGTGTCCATAGGGATATCACAGCCTAAACCCTCCGCATATTTGTTAGTTACATTGTGTGTGTGTAATAGCAATGTTGTGTAAGCTATATAGTCAGTCTGAATGACTGAGCATAATGCCCTACAATCATGATGCACCCATCACCATAAAGATCAAATATAAGAACGGGCTTCGGTGGCCCTGTATGTCTTTTTATTACTTTACCAGTTGCATGATATACAGTTAACTTTTAACAGGGTGGTGGGATAATTATGCATGTATGTCCATGGAAACACATCCACCATTGTTACAGTTTTCACTGCATGCCAGATCTTCTTGTGCACAGAATGATATCTACAGTGAGCATGAGAACAATTTTTGAATCAGTAACTTCATTCATAGATTTTTTTAGGTATATGTGCATATATATTATCTGTTAGTTTGCTCAAAAACATAACATGCAAGATAAAGTACCCTGTACAAGATTAAAGGGGTATTATTGATGATGTTACCACATAGCAATCTCAGCAGTGTCACTTCACACCTCAACACTACCAAATACATGGAATGGAAATGTTTGTTGCAAGGATACATTATATGTGACTTTCAAGAAAGGTTCTGCCCCTTAGGAGTCTTTAAGGCTTTTATTGTCTGTTATGATTAAAAATGTGTTTGATAAAATTTATGGAAGGGTGAAATAATGGACATGTATGACATGATATGTACACGTGTTTGAAAAAATCAGTACAAAGGCATGACTAAGGAATGTTAACTATTTGAAGAGTTTTTAGTAAAACAAGGATGTAAATCATACAGCACAGAACTATAATCTTGCCAAAAAGTGCAAGATTTGTACAGTTCACATGTTCATAAAATGCTGTTTGTGCTAAATGATACATGTTTTTAGCTCGGCTGACTTGTCAGTCCGCTGAGCTTATCTTATGGTCCTCCGTCCGTCGTCCGTCCATCCGTCGTCTGTCAACAATTCACATTTTCGACTTCTTCTCCGAAACCATCAGCCAGATCCACTTCAAACTTGGTGGGGATGTGCCTTGGGTAGGTGTCTACCAAGTTTGTTCAAATGGTCACGGTCCAGTGATTTTTAGATTTTTAATGATTTTTTTGTTCTTTTTTGGGCAAATCTTGAAAAATCTTCTTCTCTGAAACCACTCATTCAATTGCTTTGATATCACACAGAAACACTCCCTGGGACTCCTAGTTCTTAATTTATTCACCAGGTGGCGCTGCAATTTTTTTCTAATTTTTTATGAATTTTTGTGTGTTATAGCTATTTTCGACTTCTTCTCCAGAACCGTCACTCAGATTAAGCTGAAACATGATGGATATGTTCCTTGTAGAAGGGTCAAACAAAGTTGTTCACTATGTGGGAATGCTGCGGATTCCTGATTTTTAACGATTTTTTCAATTTGGGTACTTATCGGTCGATGCAGTTTTCCTATTGATTACTATGGAAGTCAATGAGCATTCTAATGCTAATTCACATTTTTGACTCCTTCTCCAAAACCGTCCTCCAGATTAACTTCAAACTTGGTGGGGATGTACCTTGGGTGGGTGTCTACCAGGTTTGATCAAGTGGTCGTGCTCCAGTGATTTTTGGATTTTTAATGAATTTTTTTGTTCTTTTTTTGGACAAATCTTAAAAAATCTTCTTCTCCAAAAGCGCTTACTCAATTGCTCTGATATCACACGGGAAGACACCCAGGGACTCCTAGTTCTTAATTTTGTTCACCAGGTGGCGCTGCAGTTTTTTTCTATTTTTTTATGAATTTTTGTGTGTTATAGCTATTTTCAACTTCTTCTCCAGAACCGTCACTCAGATTAAGCTGAAACATGGTGGATATGTTCCTTGTGGAAGGGTCAAACAAAGTTGTTCACTATGTGGGAATGCTGAGGATTCCTGATTTTTAACGATTTTTTTCAATTTGGGTACTTATCGGTCAATGCAGTTTTCCTATTGATTACTATGGAAGTCAATGAGCATTCTAATGCTAATTCACATTTTCGACTTCTTCCCCAAAACCGTCCTCCAGATTAACTTCAAACTTGGTGGGGATGTACCTTGGGTGGGTGTCTACCAGGTTTGTCCAAATGGTCATGTTCCAATGAATTTTGGATTTTTCATGATATTTTTTCAAAAATATTTACAAAAGTTTTAATAGGAAAGTTTAACATGAGAATTTCTTGTAATGGTTATAACTTAAATAATTTTGGCCAGATTTACTTCAAACTTGGTGAGGATGTGCCTTGGGTTGATCTCTACCAAGTTTGTTTAAATGGTCACGATCTATTGATTTTTGGAATTTTTATGAATTTTTTTGTTCTTTTTTGGGGCAAACCTTGAAAACTCTCCACCTGAAACTGCTCACCCAATTGTTTTGATATCATACATAGACACTCCCAGGAACACCTAGTTCCCAATTTGTTCACCAGGTGGTGGTGCAATTTTTTCTTTTTTTTTTTTTTATGAATTTTTTGTATGGTTTTGCTATTTTTTACTTGTTCTCAGAACCGTCACTCAGATTAAGGTGAAATGTGATGGATATGTTCTTGTGGAAGGGTCAAACAAAGTTGTTTACTAGGTGGCACTGCTTTAGATTCCTGATTTTTAAGTATTTTCAACTCGGGTACTTATCGGTCAATGCAGCTTTCCTATTGATTACTGTGTAAGTCAGTGGGCATTCTGTTGCTAATTCACAGGACAATTGACATGGAATTTACTGTTTACTTGATAATTTGAGATCTGTTTTCAGTTAGTACTGTGATGCTGCACATGGTAATGTTTTTGTATGAAGGTCATGCTCAGACAGTACATGAATGACTTTGAACTCATTTCTGGGGTCACAGTGCAACATACATGAATTTTAATCTTCATTATAACTTGAGAACTACTTGAACCTTGATGTTGCACATGTTAGTGTTCTTTTATAATGGTCAGGCTTACTCAGAACATGAGTGACCTTGATCCTTTCCCAAGTTCATAGAGCTGCAAGTGTGATGAATGTCAAGATCAGCTGAGCATGGGCTGTTCACACAGCCCTCTTGATTTTTTTTTTTTTAATTTTGATACATGTATCGATATTTTAGTACTACAATACAATATGGTATGTTTAACCACCCACTAAAATGGCTGGGCACCAATTGTCAACTTGTAGCAATACTTTTGCTAATTATAGCTTAAATGAAAAATAGTTTGAATGGGAATTGTAAATGAGACCTTCCAGGGTAAGGTGCCCATGTCAACAATACATTTTCTAGTATTTTAGGAAAAAGGGGAGGGGAGAGATGGCAGGGGACATTCATTTTATTGTGTATTGGATACTATATTGCAGGTGAGTAGGATAGGTCTTCCTACCAATGTGTCACACACCGGTCATGCCAAAACTGTAGAGGAGGCCCAGGCACTGATAGAGAAGCTGATGGGTGGGGCCAGCATAGACCAGGACCTGCCACCGCCCATTATACCGAAGGCCTCCCCAGGTAAAGAAATCTCATCTTTCATTATCTTAACTGTGTACACAAGCATTCAGAGAGTTCGCACTGGTGACCTTTACCTCCTGCCAGTCTGTTTGGAATTCAGAATGTGTGAAAAGACGTTTTCATAGGTTTATCATGGGTAGAGATTTTGAATGGTGTTTCAGCTAAATTTGTAATAATTGTTCTCCACCACTGAAGATGGCACAGGGATGTTGAAACATTAAGCAAGTGTCTATCTGTCCAACTGACAAGAACTGTTGTAACAGAATCTTCATATTTATGCTCGGGAAGGTTGTCAAGCCATTAGTGTATTAGTATATCCAGTGTATCTAAACTTTACCCTGCTATTCTTCCAGCTGTCACTCCAGAAAACGCCCCAAACAGTGTGCCCCAAGCCATGCCACGGGCTAAAAGTTCTATGGAGGTGGCATCTGAAAGCAGTCATCCTCAACCACTTCCCAGAAACAAAAGTGAAGACAACCTTTGTGCTGCACCTAATGACGCTGCTCCTGTACCAAAACCCAGGCAGGCTCCAGTACCGGCTCCACGCAAGGATCTGTCGCCAGCGAGTTCCCCAGAGGCTGTTGTCCAAAGTGACACACAGCCCACCGCAACAGGGGGACCCTGTCCTGCACCTCGAGCACACCAAACAGTTGCTGTCGTAGGCCCCCAGCCTGCACCTAGGAGGGAAGTCATTCAAGGAAGTAGTGGAGGGGCACCTGTTCCAGCTAGCCGAGGACCTCCTCCTGCAGTACCGGGAGGCTCATTAAGAGGGCCACCCCCTCCCATCCCTGCCACCAGACCCAATGCTTTTACCGATAAAGACAGTGCACTCCATGAAGGACCAACCAGAGGCCCACCACCACCAGTACCTAGTACCAGGCCTGTGGGGGTAGTGGTTCCCAATACTGCTTCCCCACCCTCAAGGCCTCGTCGAGCAGTTCAAAGTGTGATGGTAGAAGGGGATAATCCTGCTGGTGAAGTGACCAGACCCAGAGGTGTACCCCCGCCACTGCCAGCTAGTCGCCCTGTCAGTATGCCTGTAGATGTCACTGTGCCGGGTCTGGGTAGTCCAGGTATGGAAGCACCACCTCCTCCAACAGAGAATGACCTTGGTAGTCCAGGTATGGAGGCCCCTCCTCCACCAACAGAGATGGAGTTGGAACCACCCAGTATTGGGGTACCTCCTGTACCAATTGATAACCATGAGGAGGCACCTCCACTTGACACCAATGGTCCACAGGAACTAGATGGCATGGCCACGGGTGCCTCAGCACCAATGCCAAGCATACCACCAAGACCAAAGATAGAGGCCTGCACTGCAGCCCTGAAGTCAGAAGAATCAAGACCTGTTGTTCCTTCTCGACCAGTACCACCCCCAATACCTCCTAGGCAAGGAGTATCCTAATTCATGTCACTTTAATAGAGAACAGAAATGTTTTTATTTTTCATTTCAACAGATTTTGTTTAATTGTTTTCTGTATGTTTTCATTTTCAACGTAAAAGGTCAGTGTGACATTGCACAAAAAGGGAAATAAGGGAAATTCCTTATATTGCAAGGAATTTGACCAAGAACTTCAGCTGGAATTCTGGACATTGAAAGTTGTATATCACAGAAGAGCTGATGCCCCATCAGTGACCTCTTCTGTGAAAATACACTAGTGTTTCAGGTCATATGAGCTGTGATCTGATGTAAAATTTGTACTTTCGAGTCACTCTGATGATTGTGTTGATGTAAGCAATACAGACAGATTAACGCCTTGTTCACAGTCAATTACATATACAGTGCTCATGTTACTTGAAAAAGGAAGGTGGATGCACAGGTAAGTTGAACGTCCAACCCACTTAAAAGATAAAAATCATAATGGGGTAAACAACCACAGGGCTCACTTGTTATTGTTCATCCACATATCCAAAATGGATTTATTTGTAAGTGTATATATCTTTGAAGAAATGAGGTTTAAAGATATTCTACACCCTTGCTGGCAAGACTTTTGAATATTGATTGTAGTCATTATTGTTTTTATTAAATAAATGTTATGTTGCTTACATACTAAATAAGGAAGTGCCATTGTGGCATTTACTTCTAACAGATCACTTTGCTATGGTTACCACTTTTTAATGCTATGCAGACAGGTACGTGGCCTGATATTTTCAGAAAAACCAGTATCTTTTGTGTGAGTTTTTGAGAATTGGCACGGAGGCCATGGATACATTTGTATTGCTCAGTAAACTATTATATGCAAATGGTTGTATACATTGATATGTGCAACAAGACCATCCCAATGCCAACTGCCTAAAAGATCTGCAAGTGAAAGTGGTCTTGGATACAGGTAAAGTTAACATAAAACTATTATCAAGAGTCTTCAAAGAGCAGTCTTCAGAAGACATGCAGTGTCTCATGAGAGGTTCTGTTTATAGCAGGTACCTCTATATTGGATCTTCCTCTTTAAAAAAAAAACATTTGGCAAAAGGCTAAGTGCTTTATATTGAAAATGGTCTTGATTTGCAGGAAAATGTAACCAAGAAATAATAGTGGTTGCACCTTTAAGGTGAACATTTTATCAAAACTCGAATGGACATTACCTTAACTTCCAGAAAAATGTCATAAAGATATGAAAGAGTCCTGTATGTTGGAAATTGGGCCCTTTCATTGCAACAGTCTGGTACTGTTTCCACATATAGACATTTGCAGAGCAAGACCAAGTTAATGTGTGAGTATTGTCGGTATCCTCACAAATTGCAAACTAATACATCTCATTGATGAAAGAGAAGTTTAATGATGGAAATATGGGTATGTGTGTGTGTATGATCCGTGAATTGAGTCCAAATTCCTAAAGTGCAAGTTAATGTAGAGAAGCAGAAAAAGCAATAGTACAATAGTTCCTGTTTTAATAGACCACCTCTTGGGCAGGTGTAAATGTGATTGCACAAAGCAGGTGGTCTTTCATTGGTGGTAGAATGTGGAAGATACACTTAGGGATGTGGTGAATGTGGTCTTAAGAGGCAGGTGGTTTCATTGTAGTGGTTTTTCAAAAGAGGGACTACTGTACTGCCCTCTGTCATGAAGTGTACATGAGTGGAACTGCTTGTGTGACCATCTTGATAATGAAACTTCCTGTCTGTTGTGAGCATCTTTGGCTGGTCCCTGTATACTTGTTTCTTTATAATTTGACCCTTGATGTTGTGACCTTCTGTTTATGATGACCACTTTTTATGGTTGGTAACATGGTCACAATGTACAGTCTCCAATGTCTATGTATTCAAGGTGATGATGTGGAAAGTGACTGACTGTGGCTTTGTCTCATGGTGGCCTCGCTTATATTATTCTGTAACACCTGTTTGTATATAATAAGCAAGTTTCATTCTGTCTGGTTGGTTGTAAGTCCACGGCTGTTTACTATATTATGCCATGGTCCAGCTGGTCTGGATGGCAAATAGAAAAAGTAACTTTTATTTTGTAGTGATATTATCTTCTCATGTTTATCTACTGGTTGACTGAAGCACTGCAACTATCTTATGTTGACATGTTGTGGGTGGTGTCATGTCCATCATGTGGACTGCAATTCTAGCAAATGGCTAAAGTTGTTATAAATAAAAGTTCCAAATATTTTGTTGTCATTGGCAGCACAGGTTGTACTATCTTTGTACATCATTCTCAATAATAATTTATCCATGGTACTTAAGACAATGTGCATATCTTTTTAACTGTCAACACCACGAAGAAACCACTAGTACACTGGACAATCCTCCACTGACCAGTTCATGCACTCTGTAAAATTCTGATCAGAGCAATTAAAAATTTCAAAGAACTTGCCTTCCAACCTTTAATGTAGAAGTGTTGATCCTCTGAAGCCCAAGTCAACAGCTTTCCTTGACAGACTGGATGCAATGCTGCTGGAGTACACAAAGGAAAACTGGACCCATAGCATGCAATTGATACCAACAAATAAAGGAGACCGACAACATTTAAGCCTTTCCTGGTTAACAAAAGATTGAATCAACAAGTTTCTTTGGTGTGAGCTTGGCACATTGCATCCAACCCATGCCAATGAAAGCTGGGGCATGCAATCATTGTAGGTATCATTAACAATTCTCAGTAAAAAAATTTTATGTTGATGAAGATATATGCAAAAAGATTGAGGCAGATGACAATTTCCATCCAGGCGCTTTTGGCCTTTTTGAGTGGAAAAGAATTAAAATGTAAGACACTTGCTGGTAGTTTTTAATTTAAAAAAAAATTCATATCAAAACATAGGCATTAGGACCTTCAGGGCTAATGTGAACAATATCCTAAGGGTTTTAATCCCAGCTCCAGGGAACCATTGTGCGCCATTTTGAGTGAAAGGAAAAGCAGATGGGAGGCCAGATTCATGAAAGTTCTTCGAAAGATTAATTCAAGATATGAATAATGGTTGGCATTCAAGAACAGTCTCTCAAGTGACGTAACTTCAAGAAATGGATCATAATAAATTCAAGTTTGTCTTGGATTATACTTACTTCCACCACGAATATAATTACATGTAGTTCTTTAACATTTATGTCAGTCAGTAGTGTATCTTGTGAAAGAGAAGGTTTGTTCATTCTGATGGGCACAAATTTTAACTATACAGGAAGCAAACTTATACATATTGTTAAAAAAACTGCAGATTTATCCAATTCATTGGTTTAAGCTTTAAGCTGTGATGGTTACAATAGATGTGGCACACTTGGAATGAATCCATTTGGTAGGAACTACTCTGGTGGATTTTGGACACTAAGCTGATGCTGCATTTTCTTAAGGACAGGTAAGACACCAAAAACATTTCCAGATTATTACTCCTGCTCACCTGACAGAAACCTAAATTTTGGCCTTTCATGATTGCAAAATAAACACTGGCAATAAAAAAAAAAATCATGACACTTGGTTTCATCCACATAGGCAAAGATAAACTTGGTGCAAAAAATAATGTTAATTCACCTGTTATACAGGTCCCATTTGTTTTGGGTCTGACATTTGACATGTTTGTTGCAAAGCTGAATGTTTATTTACCAATTACATGAAAAGGTTGAAATCATTGTCAGATGTAGAATATTTGTGTCGTGTCCGTTGCAAAAATAAGTACTTTTTACCTGTTTGCATTGTATTTTTATGCTCCCCTTTGAAGAAGGGGGGGGGGGGGCATATAGCTTTGCTCATATAGGTCGGTCGGAAGAGAGACTTGGTTTCCGCACTATAACTCAAGAAGTTTTTGAGATAAGACTTTGACACTGCTCAGGTATATACTGCAGTATAAGGGCTAGGTGAGTATGAAAGTGGTTGACCTTGACCCTATTTCCAAGGTCACGGAGATACTGTAGTAACTTGGTTTCTGCACGATAACTAGGATGGTTTTTCTGATAGGACCTGTATATTGCACAGGATTATAGTCCTTATCCAGGGCTGGGTCAAGTTAGAAGGTGGGTGACCTTGACCTAAATTCACAGGTAACAAGGTCACTTTAGCAAACTTGGTTTCTGCATTGTCACTGGAAATACTTCAAGTTATGACTTCAATATTGCACACAGTGAAAGTCCCCAATTAGGGCTTGGTCAGCTCAGAAGATGGATGACCTTGAGAAAATACCCAAAGTCATGTTCAAAGATGGGTGACCTTGACCTAAATTCAAAGGTTACAAGGTCATTTTAGTGAATTTGGTTTCCCTGTTGTAACTCAGAATGAAAGTTAGCCCTTCAATATTGCGCATGGTAATAGTCCTTAATTAGGGCTTGGTCAGCTTAGAAGATGGATGACCTGGACTAAATTCCTAAGGTCACCAGGTTGGTTGGTAAAGAGAGTGGTTTCCTCATAACTCAAGAAGTTTTTGAGATGGTACTTTGATAGTGCCCAGGTATATACTCCTGTATAAGGGCTAACTGAGTATGAAGGTGGTTGACCTTGACCCTATTTCTAAGGTCATGGAGGTACTACAGTAAGTTTTGGTTTCTGCAGGATAACTAGAAGAGTTTTATGATAAGTCCTGTATATTGCACAGGATTATAGTCCTTATGCAGAGCTAGGTCAGGTGTGAAGATGGGTGACCTTGACCATCCACTTCCCAAGGTCATGAGTGTCCCTTTTAGTACTATCAACAGGGTAATGAGGGCAAACATAATAACGGTTAAGCAGGGCATCTATGTTTTACAAACATGTCTTGTTCATTACGAAATTTGATGTCTAGCATTTTCCCAAAAATGCCTTTAGTGTCCTACCTGTCCCTAAGGAGGCATTCACATTGGAACTATAGAGGATGGTGCTTGTTGTCACTTGGCTGTTGAAAGAAAACCATTTCTTGTAGATAAAACACAAAGGTATTCTTAAGCAAAAAAAAGACTTGGATTGCCACAGGTACTATGCTGTTGTTAAATAATATTTTTAAAGGCAGAGAGAACAAATACTTGGGTATGGATGAATGTGGGAATTGAAAAGTGTTGATCACTTCACTTATAGCTGTGTGCCGTACAACTAAAAATGAAGGACCAATCAGGGGTACACCGGTGTATATGAAAGACATTTTGGGTATTGAAGAAAATAAAGAATTAATTTCATGAGAAGGTACTTTAACTGATTGATCATTGTAAATTGCTTTATTTGTCAGTTAAAATAAGAAATACTTTAAAACTCTGAGATAGAATTTTATTGTTATTTCTCCCTCAAAACAAGTAATTTTTGTGGAAGGTGCATGCACTTCAACACAGAAGGAGCTGTTTAATGGAATATTTTTGAGAACTTGTGTGGGGGGGGGGGGGTAAAATTATGAATTTAAGACCTAGCAAATCGTGCAACTTTTAACAAAAATTAATAAAATGAAAAAAATATACATTTTGAAATAATATATATTTACATTAGTTTGACATCCAAAATGAAAGTGACTGAATTTCCTAAGGTGCCCACCCAAAATACTGATGTGTACTGTAGCATAAGGACCCCCCAAAATGCTCCAAACTGGAGATCCTTCTGTTCATGTTTGTTTCCTGGGAGATTAAGTAAAATAGCCAATCTAATTTGACATCAAACCAAGATTTACATTGCTGTTTGGTTGCTTTATGTTTCAACTCAACTATACAGTGTATTGTGGGAACAAATTAAAATGTTGTTAATGAGTTTTTCTGTTGGATGTGCCAGAGAATGTTGACCAACTTATCAGTAATTGAGTGAAGAATTGTTATGCTTAAAAAAAAAAAAAAAAAAAAAAAAAAAAAAAAATCCACGTGTACTACGCTACTACCAAAGCTGTGGGAGTATGTGAAAAATATACTATGGGGAATGAGACCCCAAATGAAATAGTGGAAAAAATAGATTTAGGATGTATATCAACACATGTATAAACATACAGTGCCACTAAAGCCATATATAGTATTTATGTGCAACAACTTAAAGAAACCAGCTTTGACAAATACATTGTGTTATTCATTGTCCTATGTGTTATCTAAATGTGTATTTCAGTGGATGGTCCTGGTGCTGTGTTTGCTGTGTATCAATTGGTGAAAATTTTTAATAAGAGCCTTATGGATTTATAGCTGAATTTGATTCAGTTGCTGTGGTCAGCAAAGTCAAATATAATTGTCATGTTAGGCATAATGTTCAGGTAGAGAGCTAGAGTAGAGTTGCATGAGTAAAGTGACATATTATCCCCATTTGACAGACCAGTTTCTTGGAACTACATGCCTTTGGACAGTTTTCTGAGGATGTTGAAAGGAAGGATGAGGTCGATATCCCTGCATACATTTGTTTACTTTTCCATTGTGAAATCGATGTTCATCTGGATCAAGATCATTCTGAAGATACACTGTTGAAGGTGCAAGGTTAGCATAACATATAACATTCTACCTAGACTTCAATTTGTTACAGGTAAAAAAAGCAACTCGGAAAGTTATAAGTCTAACACTGCATTTTTGTTATCAAAGTTGTTTTGATGTAGTATTTGACACAGATGTTGCACAGCCTGCAGAAATCAACATAAGAAAATTCTTATGTCTTTCTTGGTTAAAAGTAGATGCAGTCAACAAATTTCCATGAATTGTGTGCTGAAAAGAGTCAACAGCTTGCCTTGGGTTGTGTGCCAGATGTCCAACCCAGGCCATGCAGGGAGCTGACCCGGGCATTCTGTTCTGCAATAAACCATGTGCAAGTCACAGTCAAAATGTAATAATTAAAAATCTAAACAAAAGCATGGAACTAGACCTCATTCTACATCTTGGTTTGAGCTGGAAAGGTTAACAAAAAGCACATTGGCACAAAAAATTTTACAATTATCAGTGGTAGTTCCATCATTACAATGGAGGGGATTTGAAACATCTGAATCTAGTTGTACCCATTTTGGATCCACTTATTGTCAATTCATGCACAGGATAGTATCATGGTTTTCCATGTTTACTGTTCTGCATGTAAATATTCATAAAAATCAACTTTTCACACTCAGGTGTGTGTGTGTACTGGTACATAGAAGTACTTCTTGAAATTATGTGGTCTCACTTGAGTTCAAACTACAGAGTGCTAAATGTCTTTGCTTCCATTGCACAAACTTGAAAGCAGAAGCTAAACTGTTGCATGTGAAAATCAGTATATCAGATAAAGTACATGTAGGTTGTCATGGTACCAGGATTTGGATCAGTCCAGGGTCATTATATTGTGTAGGTTACTTGTAAATTAATATCTTCAGAGAGGATAACCTAGTGTTATGTAAATATACACAAATAAGGATGATGTTTATTAAAGTATGTATTATGAGTATGTGAACATTGTACCTCAAAGTGTGACCTTGGTTGTAGTGTGAAAAACTAAACTACAGTGACGTACTCAGTATGTTGTCATTTGAGCCATGCAGATATATATCACTGTTGCATCAAATACAGAAATAAAGTGAGGAGATACATATATGCCTTCTCTCTCTCTCTCTCTCTCTCTCTCTCTCTCTCTCTCTCTCTCTCTCTCTCTCTCTCTCTCTCTCTCTCTCTCTCTCTCTCTCTCTCTCTCTCTCTCTCTCTCTCTCTCTCTCTCTCTCTCTCTCTCTCTCTCTCTCTCTCTCTCTCTCTTTCTTTCTTTTTTTAAATTTTGGTAACGCTTTCTTTCTTGAAGACTGAGTGATTAATTTAGTGCACTATACAAATATAGCATTGCTGATTGACATCATGCAGTAGTTTAAGCATGCTTTGCCTCCTAAGCAGACTTTCTTGGGGCGATACACTGTGTTGGCCCCCAGCGCCGGGGGGTAGTAGACCGCCAAGAACGGATGTTTAGCAGGCAAAAGCATGCTGGACTACCATGTTAAATTGGCCAGTTTTGACATCTATCTCATCGAAGTCAGCCCAGCATGAATAAAAACCACGTTTTGATTTTAAACTAGGATTTACAACACCACCACATCACATAGCAGAAAGGAATGTTGCCTTTAAATTGAAGGTGCATAGTCTTGAAACTGTAAACATTCATGGCCATTAGAACATTCTTATGAGTGTTAACTCATTCCATACTATGGTCACAGGCCTTGATCAGTGGTTCTGGCACTGCCTGGCAAGTCATGCTGCAGCAGCCCTGGCGGCAGCTGCAGTATGACTTGCCAGGCAGTGCCCGAACCACTGACTTGAGACTATAGGCATGTTGGTATTTGAATGAAAGCTCTTTTCATGAACAATATAAATGTGCAATTGCCGTCTTAAATCTAGATAAACATACCGAAAAATCAGGGACTGGTATGGAACGAGCTAATTTGTGAGCTTGTATGACCTGACATTATTGGCAATTGGATTAAACACAAAAACACAAAAATGTCTAATGAAGGTGTTAATGGCTTATTTGGAAATATACAATTTCTCATAAAGCCTGTGGAAAATTGACATTGATGTATTCATTTATTGTTCATCTCTAGGCTTGATATTCTTTAGCTTTGAAACTGTGCTGATACTTTACATGGACATCTGTATGGCTGAAAATACATGTCCTAGTAAAACTAGGTCATGGGACTGGCCACACATAATGAACTATTAATATCTGGACTATAACTTCCTTAGGCATTAATTTTGTTGCATGAGACACCATGCATATGAATGCTTGGGAAGTACATGCCATGATGGCTAGATGATCCTTAGGATCAATATCTCGTGCCACATCATGACAACTAAGGTGTGACTTTGAAAGGTGCCATGACACTATGCCCCAAACAAATATGTATTGGATCACCATGACCTTGAAATTGTCAAGATCACTCAAAATAAGACATAAAACCTTTATGGAATCATGTTTTGGTACAAAAATGAAAGGCCTAGCCTTAATAGAACTAGAAATATGAAAAAAGTACACTGAAAAATACACTGTGGTGTAAATTTCGTAATTCTACCTGAAATGGTTTATGGGTTGCAGGTTGTGCAGACCAGACGGACAGACTGCAGCCTGTATCTCTACTATTCCTATGTCCCCAATGCCACCTTTGTTGATGGGGTCAGGATTATCATACTGCAATCAGTTATACATGCATTGAAAGGTGCCATGATACTAATTGCCCCAAAAATATGTGTATTGGGTCACCATGACCTTGAGATTATGTCAAGGTCCTCCAAAATAAGGCATACATAGGGCTAAAACCTCAAGGTGGCAGCTGTGAAACTAGTGCGCAGTAAGACTGGCAACTTTAGATCGATATTACCCATTTAATTTTTTCACAAGGACATTGAACGTATATATTTTCTGATTACTACTTATCCATAGATTTGCATCCATGCCATCTTCAAGGCAAACATCTGGAGACTGCAAATGGACAATTTATAGAGCACCAAATTCATGAAATTTTTAGTAATATTGGTATTCATAAGTATACTTTATCTCTAAACCACCATAACCAAGACCTCTGTGTCTTGCCAAGTCGCCTGATGCAATTGAGTTGGTTTACTTACTAGATTGTTTCCCAAAACCTGACAGTCCGGGTGGCGCCATCTCTTAGTTCCTCTTGGACCCTGTGGTGACTACCAGTGCGCATGATCCCCTGCCGATATACAAATGCATTGCAGGAGGATGTAACATTACTGACCAGGACTGAGAGCTAGCCTCGAGGGAACCATTGGTCCCAGTGAGAAGGCAATGTCTGTAGGGAAAACCTCAGAGGTACAAGGACTTGAGGCATCCAAAGGCAGAATCAGTCTGGAAACCCTCCTTAATGACCTGAATGGGACTGCACTGGGCCACCAGGACATCGCCTGCCAATATGATCGATAGCTGTTCACCACATGAGTAAATGCAGCTGGTTTCTACTCATGTGGTCAGTAATTTCACCGAATAAATGCTCCATCGATCCCCCTTTTTAGTTACAATGTTGATATGGCGATATGAAGGAAATGATGCAAAAATACCTACGTCAGCTGATGGTTTTCATGATTTTCCTATAAATGACTTGATAAAGAAAGGAAGAACAATATTCATGCATGCATTGAAAAAGGCAAGATTCGGTCAACATCAGCAGGAGCTTGATACAGCCGACTTGAGGGGGAAATTATAGGTTAACAGGGCCTGTCTGTACCAAAGGACAGCAAATAGCCATGTCTCACGGTATTCAAGACAAACAAATCATATGTAACAGACTCCCATTTAGTGCAATTGCAGAAAGACAACTGCTGACAGGGTGCTCTGAGACGTCTGTATATAGCTGTGGCAGAGGGTGACCCTGAGACTGGGTGGTCCAACAAGCAAGAGTCGGGAGCCCTGGGGCTTGCCCGACTTCTTGGCTTTGCTGTAACACTTGCCCTTCTCTGATCCCTGCCCTCTTTTCCTCAGATGTTGATCATGACATTGAAGGCAATTGGTGCGAGTCGGAGATCGAGTGGGCATGGTCTGACAGCCATGCTTCAAGTTGGTCAGAGCCTTGGTCCAGGTTTGTTTGGCAGAGCAGGCCCAAAGGTTCTGTGCCCATCAAACAACTTCTGCCATCTCTCCCCTAAACAAGGTGATGGAGAAGAGCAAGGGGCCCCTTTCTGACTCTGTGGAAGATTGAGTCAGACAACTGCTGACCCTGGAGGTAGCTTGGAGTCCCTATGCAACAAACGCAAGTTTGCCTCCAGTGTACAGGTGTTCCTGACCAGGTGGTCAAACGCTCACAACAAGGAAGTCGGAAGCAATGATGCCTGGTCAAGTCAATCACGTACTGCCTCCATGATCTGGGCAGAGTGATGGAGATCCATCAGGACGAACCTCAAGGCTGCCAAAGAGACGTGTATTTGATGCCATAAGGATGGAACCCCTGGCATACTCTTCGAGCCGCAGGCCACAGCAAGATGTGGAGATAGACTTTGGCTGCCGCGTGTCATATTCCTCCCAATCCAAATCCACTAACAGTGGATGGGATGGGAAAATCTGCTCTGAGGGAGTACCACCTTCCTGCAACGTCTGCCCATGGGTGGATCAGTCAGCCTTGCCGCAAATGGCCAGAAGTTGGCAGCTCCAAGGGAACCCGTGTGCCATGAGTGTTGGCCATGAGGTGGTTGTGGAACTCGGCTACAAAAGTTGAAAAGGGGATAGGGGTCTTGTGACGCATACCCTCCAAGGACAAGCCCCAGCAAGACATCGCAACAGCCTTGCGCCTATCCTCCTCAGGTGGGACCACAGCTTGGTCTCCCATCAGGCTCTCAATAAGGGCTTTGAGATGCTCTAAGCCCTGGGGTGGAGCTGTGGTGGTATCCATGTGGACAGAAGCAGGTTCTACCCACACCACAGATGCCACAGAGCTCATCCGCCCAGAGCGGGTGCAGCGTGAAAGACGACCAGTCAACCATGGCCTACATGAACCTGTTGACAGACAAATCTGAAAGCAGGAGCTCATCCTCCGGCTCGGTGGCATATACATGGTCCAAAGACTCAGGACTCAAGGGGAGCAGTGAGACTCGAACAACTGATTGTCCACAGGCAATGGGGTGGCCACTTGTGACAGTAACATGCCTGTCACCATGCCTTGCGAGGGGGTAGCAATGACTTTCACAGAAGTCATTGTATCCTCCACTTGCTCTGCCCACATGGGGCTAAAGAGTAGGGCATCTAGAAGACTTGGTGTAGGGGCCACAGATGCTGCCGACCTGAGAGTCTGCTGGCCAGAAGGCACCTTCTGGAGTTGCGAGAACTCCTGAGTCTCTGGGAGGCTCAGTACAGGGGCCACAGCTGCCGCTGACTTGGAGGTCTGCTGGCAGGAGGGGACCTGCTGGAGTTCAGCCAACTCTGGAGCCTTGGGGCGAAATGAGAGCTGACTCAATGTAGAGGCCGCAAGCTGCTCTGCCAAAAGGGTCTGCTCTCACGTGGCAGGAGTGCCGGCAGGGGAAGGGGATGAAGGGGACATCTCCAGCCGCAATCCTTTTTCCTTGAGGAGCTCAAATTCCCCCTGCCTCTCCAGGGAGGGAGGTAGAGTACACGGCTAGAAGGTGGGGGGTCAGCAGTGATTGCCAACAGCTCTGCCTGGGATGGACCCAAAGGAAGCTAGGGCAGGAGGTAGAGCTGGGACAGAGGTCCGAGGCATCCAAAGTGGCACTTGGGTCGGGTAAGGCGCCACCAGGAACCGAAGGCTCACTGACAGTAGAAGACCCCACCACAGACCTGAGCCTTCTAGCAAGCCTCTTTGGTCATCTATGCATCTCAAGTGGAGTCGCGGGAGAAGACGAAATGAAGTCAGAGTTGAAACCCTGGCATTTGGCTGCAAGAACTTGCCACCTATGCCTCACTTTCTTGCTCTTGGGGCCAGCTCATAGAGCAGCCACGTGTCCTCTCCCCAACCAACACAGAACCCACAGGTTTTCTCCCAAGAGCAAATACACCTAAGTTGTTGGCGACAACCAAAGCAATGCTCTTGGTCATCCCAGGCAGCCATATACGTTGTCCTGTAAGTCTAGCATCTAATGGATTAACACTAAAGGCACGTTGCCAAGCAGCAAGTGTCTGCATTGCGTGCACTGTTTGAGCCCTCTCTCTTTGAGATCGGAACATCGAGATGCCATCTTGAAAACTTTGGTTTCAACTCAAGACAACCAGCTCTACTCTCAACTTTTTCAGAGGTATCCACAGGTCAGATATCAGCTATCCTTGCATCTGTAGAGTCCAGGACTGCTAAGAAAGATTTTCTGCAGAAGGGAACGTGCGTAAAGCACTAGAAAAGTGATGGTGAATAAAAGTTCACTGAGTTTCCAACTCAAGTGAAAAATACGATAAATTTATGTCGACCTGTATGGGATTCGAACCCACTACCTTCGGCACACTCGCCTAGCCAAATGTGAAGTCAAACACGCTGACCTCTAGGCCATCGGGACAACCCCAAAAAAGGTTGACCAAGGACCCAGGGTGATGTTATAGCAGGTGTGGCTTGTAAAAGAGCACACTATGAATGGCACCCAGGGAGGAAGGAAGGACAGGGGGAGCATGCGCACTGGGAGTTGATTACCACTGGGTCCAAGAGGAACCAAGAGATGGCGCCACTGGGACCGTCAGGTTTTGGGGAACAATTGAGTGAGTATAGCAATGAAATCGTGTTGGCGATTTGGCCAGACACAGAGGTGTGGTTACTGGTGGTCGAAAGGTAACGTTACATTACTAATTTGACAATTTACTGATTTTCTGGAGGAAAATATAAATCTTGAATCAATTCATCTGGATTATAGACTACCTCACCAGACAGACTATTCCTCTGAAAGCAACTTCGCAAACACAGTTTAGCAACCATGCAGGATAAACATACACAATCAAAAGGCAAGTGGATCAGAGCAATATTATTCTTATTATCCCTGTTGTAAACTATCAACATCACAGCCAGCAAATAATTCAATGAATTTCTCAATTTGGTATCAACACTACACTTTATTGCCCCCACAATCTAGGCCTACCAAGTATCAATGGCATGAGGTTGACGATGAACTAAAGCACAGACTATCTCCATAACATTTTGGGATAGCAAACAATGTTGGGACACCACAAGATGCCAGTAATGAATTTTCTAAACTTATGTATGACTTCCTGCAAAACAAACCAGAATTCATCAGTGAAATAAAAAAAAATCAGAATACCAAAAGAACAAACCAAAGACAATACTCGAAGCAAAAGAACTTAAAAATGATTTGAGGCAAATGATGCAGAAAAACAATGCTACCCCAGGACCTGATGACTGCCAAAAATTCAGTCAATCAGTAAGATATTGTAATTACCTCCTCCGAGTACAATGTAAAAGACAACAAAAGAATTCACCAGGAAATAATGTTCCGTGATACGTTATGGCAATTATAAAAATGTGTGGCACAAGGCAAACTGGACGAACCTACAAAACTCCCAACATTCTGAAAAGCAATAGCTGACAGATACTACCCAGCAACATATACCCATGCCCCGACATTTGTCCTGACTTCTATGAACTGGTTTCCATTTCTAGCAATGCCGACTTCACTTGCAGAGTTCACCATGTCTCCCACTCACTCAAAAGACGTAGACAATACTTCAACGTCAAAAATCCACATCAGCTCCTGCAGCAGGACTAACATGCTGTGTACTTTGCCACCCACCAGCGTGTCATCATTTCTTAGCAACTTTATATAGAAGGATTCTTATTGAGTGTCCAGCTCCTTCACCCTTTCAGCAACACAGTAACGTTAAACTTATCTATAAAAGAATGCCCCAGCAGGACAAAAAAATGTCCGAATGATTGCATTAATATGGGTTATAGGTAAACTTTATATTGTCAGATCCAATTTTGAATTATATGACAAGTAATAACTAGGTCATGTAAATACATCTGTACAAAAGGCTTTTTATCAGAAACTTCAATGGAACTATTGAACTCAATTAACTTTTGCAAGAAGTACTTAGTCACGCTCGTAGGAAAAAAAGAAACATGCCATTAAGTGACTTTTTCTTTGATTTAAAGGATGCCTTCGGCTCGATCTATAAGCCATAAACTTATTGACCGTGTTTTATGTAAATACCAATTTCCTGAGAATGCACAGAAATATGTGAGATCATTGTATTCAAAATATCAGTGAAACAGGTTGCGGGCCAACATGGAGGTCCGAACTATTCTTATGTAAGCAAGGGCTTTTCCAAGGAGACCCCTATCCCCGCAATATTTCTCTGTTTTCAGTCCCCTCTAAGAATAATTGTGCGACCCGGTTGAAATATCTGACTGCAAAATTAACTGTTTAATGTATGTAGATGATCTGGTGTTCCTGTCTAATAAAAGTGAGATCCTCCAGAAGGCCCTACACAAACTACAAAGTTATTGTGCCAAATGGAAACTGACTGTCAGTTTAGCCAAAACTAGAGTTATGATCTTTAAGGGGGGGGGGCATATCCTGAAACGATGTAAATTTTGCTACAATAATCATGAAATTGATATAGTTGAACGTTTCAGCTACCTGGGTATAGACTTTGCTCCATCAGGTAGCTTCGCCTTTGCAATAAACAAACTTAAAGAGAAATCCTCAGAAACACTTTTTATGTAAGCAAGGGCTTTTCCAAGGAGACCCCTATCCCCGCAATATTTCTCTGTTTTCAGTCCCCTCTAAGAATAATTGTGCGACCCGGTTGAAATATCTGACTGCAAAATTAACTGTTTAATGTATGTAGATGATCTGGTGTTCCTGTCTAATAAAAGTGAGATCCTCCAGAAGGCCCTACACAAACTACAAAGTTATTGTGCCAAATGGAAACTGACTGTCAGTTTAGCCAAAACTAGAGTTATGATCTTTAAGGGGGGGGGGGGCATATCCTGAAACGATGTAAATTTTGCTACAATAATCATGAAATTGATATAGTTGAACGTTTCAGCTACCTGGGTATAGACTTTGCTCCATCAGGTAGCTTCGCCTTTGCAATAAACAAACTTAAAGAGAAATCCTCAGAAACACTTTTTAAACTAAAATATTATCTTATAAATGATAATGTAGACGTATAGCACTGAAATTATTTGAATCACTCATTCTACAAGTTGCCACCTGTGGATGTGACGCAGGGGCACCATACATTATACATGGCTTGAATAATGGTAACTTTATGAGCAAATGTGAAAGTCTCTCTGTGGAGCAAGCTCAAGTAAAGTTTGTAGATTTGTTTTAGGTGTTCACCACAGATCGTCCACAGCTGCAATGATAGGTGAACTCGATTGTTGCCCAATTTTGACTTATGCCTTAGTGTGAAGTAACTGGCCCATATGCAAGAGATCAAGAAAGTCCCATTTCTTATTGTTGTAGAGAAAATCACACTTTGCTTGATGAAAATAATTCTTTTTGGCTTCAACTCTTGAAACCTATTTATCAATATGGGTATGTCTTCATATTGGGAAAATAATGGTGGTATCATCATTCAGAAATACACCCAAAAATTAACTGAAAAATTATGTTCTATGTATGATAGCCAATGATTGTATTTTATTCGAGGTGAATATAGGATCTCGAACAAATTAAGATCATACTATAAGTTTAAAAATAATTTCGAACCAGAAGAATATTTACAATTGAATTACCCTTTACATAAACGGGAAAACTTCACAAAACTAATAACAAGTGCCCATGGTTTGAAAATTGAGACGGTTCGTTACAATAAGATTCAACTTGAATACAGACTTTGCAATCACTGTAATAAGCCAGATATTGAAGATGCAATTCCTTTAATGCTACATTGCATGAAATAGGACATCCATAGAAGTATAATGTTCGACAGGTTAAATGTTTACCATATATCTAATTTAACCGATGAGGAGAAATTCAAATTTCTCCTGTCTGGCTGCAACGGGGATCACTGTGTAATTCACAAGGCACAAAATATGTAAATGCATGCTTTGTTGCAACACGAGGGTAGCCCAACTTTCCAAAGGGCAATATTCTGAGTCTATGTCCATCCTAGAATAGATGCATTGTATATAGAACTATGTCATATATTTGTATGTATTTTTACTACCATGTATGTCTTCTCTCTCTCTCTCTCTCTCTCTCTCTCTCTCTCTCTCTCTCTCTCTCTCTCTCTCTCTCTCTCTCTCTCTCTCTCTCTCTCTCTCTCTCTCTCTCTCTCTCTCTCTCTCTCTCTCTCTCTCTCTCTCTCTCTCTCTCTCTCTCTTACCAGACTGATGTAACTCAGTGAATGTGCAATAAAGATTTGTATTGTGTGACACCGGTGGCCTAGAAAGGGGGGAAGAACAAAAAAAAAAAAAAAAGAGGGAGATGGGGTGGAGGAAACCATGGTAATCCTCATCAGCTTGTGCTGTCATGTTCTACAGGACCACAGTCGAGCCAAAGGGTCCACCACACACTCTGTCACATCTGCATGTGGTTGCATGGCTCCTGGTCCTGGTTATATCCCCCAACACTCATCGCTTGTACTTTCTTCAAATAGAAAAAGAATAAAACTTTCCCTCACACACCCGATCCCTGCCTGTAAGGCTCAGGCATTTCTCGTGGGAGTCCCCACGGGATCCCTTATAAGGACCATCATCATTCCCTTTCCTCCCTGTACTCTGGAATTCTAATTTACCCTGTTTCTGTCTAACGCTATCATTTCATTCTTTTTCTCCCAGCATCCTAGCAGGTAGTCCTGTAGACTTTTACTACCTTTCCCGGCCTGTTTCCCAGAAAACCACGCTTCAAACCAACTCATGCTACACGTTCCTCTTCCTCTAAACACAGAACCTCTGCTAAAGCCTTGTAATTATAATCTTCCCTGTGCCACTTTCTGAAAAAAATCCCATTATCTCTCTATATATGCATCACACCTGCACAACAGCCTATGAGGTGCCCCCTCCCCAAGATTATTTACAGAGCGATCACCCGTTGGTGTCGTCTAACCATCCGCTGACAGGCTTATTAAATTTCTACAAGGGGCTACAACAGTTTCCAATAAAATTAGAAAATGTTAGTTTTTTTGTTGAATTTACTGTGCATTCTACAATTTTCATTTGAACCCCAAAAAACCCTTTACATTATATGAAAGAAGATATTTAAAAATGTAAAATTAGCAACAATTTTTTTTTAACTGTTCAGTCATTAAATCTGAATTAGTTTTTAAATTACATTTTTTTTCATATTTTAAGTACATATATAAACAAAAAAATCACTAAAACACATTTCCAGATAAACATTTGGTTTTGATCAAAATAAAGCATATTGTTGGCTCAAAACTGTATCTCAAATTTTTAATAAAGGGTTTAGTTCCAATTTTAAAGCTTTTTAAATTTTATTCAAATTTTTTAAAATTTCATTAAAATTTCAATGATCTATAAAAATTACCTAAGTCCTCTTTAGAAAATCTGAGATAAGATATTTAAGACACAGTGCTAGCTTTAATTTGATATTACAGGCTAACTTGTATGTTAATTTTTGAACATGCTATTTTTTATTTTAGGTAAATTTTTGCAAATTTTAATCAGAATTAAATTTAAATAAGTGTAATGGGTAAATCTGAAACTTAATAACAAATTTAAATTTAGAAAAATGTTTTCTTTCAGAAAATATATGCTTTTGATAGTCTTGTATGAAAAACTAATGAAATAATTGCACATTTCTTCATGTAAGTAAGTAATTGTATTTGTGTCTTTTTGCCCAGAACCACTTCCTAGTAGTCAATATCCTATTCCGCAGTTCGAACTCTTTACTCTCCATAAGCTAACCTGTCCCTGTCTAACCTGTATATATATGGAATTACTATTGTCTATATTGCACACGTTCCTCTGTAAAATTTTGACCTAGGCTGTATCAGCCCAAATAAGTTAAAGGGTCTTCAGCGGGTAACTACTCAACATGTTTCGGAGCCTTTTACCCGTACACGTCTCTCTGAGTAGCGGCTCCTTGCCTAAGCTAAATATTCAGCAAAGACAACCCACATAATAATGAATAAATATGAACGTGGCAATTGATGAATTAGCTAAATATGTGAAGTTTTGCTTGTAAATGCAGAGCTTCATATCAAAGAAGAATACCTGTCAAACAAACCATAATTACCAAATTTTCATAGTACAGGTTCAGATAAGAACAATTTGACTTACCCCTGAACCAAAATGTACCCTTTCTAGCTGGACAGCTTTTCCTAGTTAAACCATCCGCCAATTCTTTTATTGACTGTAAAGATCATGACTGACCTATTTATCAGGTACTAAGGTCTGGTGATTATCCTTCACAGTGAGCAGAGGGGATATTAAACGCCTTGCATAAGAAAGGTGATTACAGTGACCCGAGTAACTACAGAAGGATCACAATAGTTTCATCTTTAGGTAAACTATCTGAATCTGTGTTAAATGAACGTCTCAAGTTTAAAAATGATATCATGGACCATGACGACAAATTTCAATTTGGATTTGGGACTGGAAAGACGCACAACAGATAGTATTTTTTACACTGTACAGCTTAATAGAAAAGCAAGAGCATCTGAAAGAACCTCTTTATGTATGTATCGTCGATTTTACAAAGGCGTTTGATTCTATTAATAGGTATGCTTGTTTTAGAAGTTAGAACTACTCGAAAGTTACAAAGTGTACTAGCCCCATAAGTCACTGTATGTTTCAAAATCCTCGAGTATTGTTCCAGAGTCTACTCTAGCGCTGTAGGCTCAGAGGCTGCCCAATCCACAACACTTAGTTCTACACTGAGTCAATCACAACTGTTGTTTTTCATAAGTTATAGTGACTCTGAAATTTTGGGCTGAAAGATTCCCACACAAAAGGGGGGGGGGAGAAAGATGACGTAAAGGCTTTGAAAACCTCGATTAGAATGTCCCGTTTCCTAGACAATGATTAAATGGGCAAATTTGCCCACCTGAGTAGAGTCTCATACAGATTCAGATTCAGATTCAGATCAATTTATTCGACATAAAGTAAGATACATTGTAATCAGTAGTTGGTAATAACAATAACGAAAATTCTGTAACTGCAGGTTAAGTTGAACATACAAAATATTACCATACATACATCAAGATAGTCAGGATGACCCAGCTAAGGATGAGGAAACATCCGCTATCGCTTGGGCCACCTAAAATAAATCTACGTGGCAAGTTATACACCTGATTTCAATAGAATGTTACATGTGTACAGTCATTGCATTAAAGAAAATTAAAATAACTTTGACATTGGCATAGTGCAGTTCTTACAAGCAGATTATAGACAGTTATTGCAGACAAAGCAATTAGAAATTGAGCAGGTTTCAGAATATTGATTTATATAAAATGTTTTGACATATCGAGAAAAACCATAATACGAATGCGTGTGAATTTTATCTGTTATGTTTAGGGGCGAATCGAGAAGCAATTTGGGGATAGAGTGTCGAATGCACTTTTCTGTGGAGGCGTACTGGGGTATAGCATAGCGGGGGATATGACGATGTCTGGTAGGATAATTATGGGTAATTTGTAAAGCAGAAAACATGTCATTGAAGTATCCGGGTAATTCGTTTTTAGTATATCGATAAAAGAATTTCAGAGACTTAAGTTTGTAAAGATCTGGGGCTTTTAATAACTTTAGTTCTTTAAATAGTGGGTCAGTATGCGCATTATAACGTGCAGAACATATCAAACGGATCGCAGATTTTTGTAATTTAAGAATACGACCACAATCATAACCCCAAGCGAGTATTGAATAATTGATGTGTGGTAAGAACAGGGAATTATATATTAAAAGTAGGGTATTCTTGGGAAGAAAGTGGTGTAGTCTTTTAAGTATTCCAGTTGTGCGAGCACTTTTGTTTGCAATTTTATTTAAATGAGCATTCCAGCTTAATTTGTCATTAATTATTAATCCAAGGAAATCAAATTCATTTGTCCTTTCTAGTCTTGTACCAACCATTTCTAGATCGAAGTTAAGGTTCAACTTCCTTTGAGGAAAAGAGAATAACATATATTTGGTTTTAGATACGTTAAGTGATAATTTGTTTGCTGCAAGCCAGCTATGCACCTTTTTAAGTTCGGAATAAATGGTATCTGAAAAGTTGTTAATGTTTGCTTGAGCTCTGAAATTGAGAGTAGAAACTGAGTTGATAAGAGTGGTGTCATCAGCATACAGTATAGATTCAAAATTGGGGACAGCTAAATAAAGGTCATTAATATATATTATGAAAAGAAGTGGCCAAAGGATGGAACCTTGAGGCACACCAGTTGTGATAGGTAATGGTTTGGAAGAGTGATCATCGAACTGAACATATTGAGATCTATTTGTCAGATAACTTCTAAACCAATTTAATGGTGTCCCAGAGAGACCATAATACTTCAATTTGTGTAAAAGGATATTGTGATCTAAAGTATCAAATGCTTTGGATAAATCTAAAAATATTGCAAGAGGTGTTTCACCAGAATCAAGAATTCTATATAATCTATCAATGAATTCCAATATGGCAGTTTCAGTACTATGGAGTTTTTTGAAGCCATGTTGACTTCTGTAGAAAATATTATGTGGCACAAAATAATCATAGAGTTGACAATAGACAACTTTTTCAAAAACTTTAGAAACAACAGCAAGCAGAGAAATGGGCCTATAGTTATTAAGAACCTTCTCGTCATCTTTTTTTATAAATGGGTATCACCTTTGCTTTTTTTAAATTATCTGGGAAAATGCCAGTGTTGAGAGATTGGTTTATTATAAGAGATAGAGGTTTAGCTAATGACGACTTTATATTTTTATATGCGAGTCGCATCGAAAGTTTGTCATGTCCAGTGCTTGATTTAGATTTAAAATTATTTATAATTATTTCAACCTCAGCTGGAGAGGTATTTCTGAAAGAGAAACTGCCTTCCCATTGTTGGTTTAATTATGTGCTAAAGTGAGGTAAATGTCTTTGGTCTATTTTGGCAGCCAAATCAGGGCCAATGCTAGTGAAAAACGAGTTAAATCTTTCGGCTATTTCTTTTTTGTTTGATTCCTTTTTGTTTTCGATGATAAAAAAAGATGGGAAATCTTTTTTCTTTTATATAGTCGGAAGAGAAGTCATAATACACGAACTTTATAATACACGAACTTTTTTTCACTTATAATAATTATAATAATAATAATAATAATAATAATAATAATAATAATAATAATAATAATAATAATAATAATAATAATAATTTATTTAACCTCCGCGAACGCAGAAAGTAAAATACAAATAAATTTTCGAAATGATATGACAATGACTCCGTGTGTACACAAGAATAAGAGACAAACCAACATAGGTATAATGACCAAATTCAAACACTTCGAGACATCGTTACATTCAGCTCCCCTCATGCAGGTGATGCGGACCGGGCCAGCCGCGCGTCAATACCCAATGGGTCACGCGCCGGCATCAAGCCAACCCATGACCCGCAAAGCAGCCACGCCGCCTAACCCGGCCACACTCCCCGTGAACACCACCTAAATCACATGTAATATAATGTTGTTAATGAATGGCGAGAGCGCCAACCAGAGCCCAGCAAGATGTAAAAGCCCTGGTCCGCAATCCCGCCATACTCAAAGGGTTAAAACGCTCTATTTAGTAACTTAGTAAGGAGATGTTCATGGTTCCAAGGTTTAATAACATTTTCTTGCATAATTAGATAACGCATACGCACAACCCAAGCATCTTAAAACATGCAGTGGCTTAAAGTGCCCTGGTAGTCACGTTCATCTGTGTTTTCTTTGAACGCATAGGCTATGCCGTTTTAGTTCACTGTCATGGCTCTCCAGTTTTTCCGTTTAACTTTAGCTGATATATCATGGTCTGAGTTGTTAACCTCACTGTGGTTGAATTGTTATTTGGATTTATTGCGTCCCTCGGGATGGGATGTGTCCTGCTGTGTTCTCGGGCTTCCTTTATTTAGATGGATTTAAGATGTTATCTAGGCTGGTGACCTGCGACCATTTTCCTGAATTGTTTCAATATACGGCTCCAGCTGCTTATTTGGTAACATAGCAGGGGAGTATGGGAATAAATGGAGGCTGGAATTCAGTAAGGATAAGAGTAAAGTCACGACTCTTGGGAAGAAGCCAGACGGGAATATATTAAAAAAAAAAAAAGAAAGAAAAAAGAAAAGAATTGGACAGTTCCAAATTCCAGAGGTAGAGTGAGTACTAGAGAGCAGCTGCTCGATATTGGGGAGGTCGACGAGAATGAATACCTAGGCATTAAAGATTAAGATAAAAGCAACGGTAAAAGCATATTTAGGGATCAGGTGGAGAAGATTAAACAGAAAGTGAATCGTACGAAGGGAATGATAAAAGCTACTGCATTGAACAGTTTAAACAGAGCGTACACAACAAGAGTATTATAGGATAGAGTTGCAATACCCGGAATGATACATGGCCTAGATGCAATTTTAGCAAGTGAGGGAGATATCTAGGGATATGAGGGAATGGAGAAAGCACTGAATGAAATGGGGAAATGGATTCTGGGAGCACCACCATGTACAGCAACAGAAGCAATCCCAGGAGAGTTAGGATGGAATAAAATCACAGACAGGATTGCCAAAGCAAAGTTAAAGTACTGGGGGGTATCTACAAGCAGTAAGTGAAGACAGGTGATGCAGGAAAGTTTACAATGAGGTAATCAAGGAAAACACAAGATGGGTCAATACATATATATAAGTTAGCAGAGAGATATGAATTAAAAGGATATGATGAGGTAGATGATTGAAAAGTACATATAGGTAAGACTGTTACAGAGGGTTGGAAAGAGGATTGGAAATGAGGAGTCAGGGAAAAAGTACATGTAAGATATGTTGTCAAGAGGCATGTGAGACGGTGCATCGTTGGCTGTTGTGGTGCGATGCATATAGAGAGCTAAGAGAAGATTTTTTTTTTCAGAAAGTGGCACAGGGAAGATGTTCGGTGTTGAGAGGAAGGGGAACGTGTAGCATATATTTTAGTTTTGAAGCGTGGCTTTCTGGGAGGCAGGAAAGGTACCAAAAGTGTACAGGACTACCTGCTAGGATGCTGGGAGAAAAGGAATAAAATAGGCCTAATAGAGTTAGAAGGCAACAGGTTAAATTAGATTTCCAGTGTAGAGGGAGGAAAGGGAATGATGGTAACCCTTATAAGGGCTCCCGTGGGGGCTTCAACGGGAAATACGTGAGCCTTGGAGGCGGGGATAGGGTTTGTGAGGGAAGTCTTTTTTTTTTTTCAAAGGAAGTACAAGCGATGAGTGTAGGGCCTAGGGGGGTATACCCAGGGTCAGGGGCCCACCACAGTGTTAGAGAGTGGGTGGTGGACCCTTTGCCTCGGCTCTGCTCCTGGTAAACATGGCAGCACACAAGCTGATAAGGATACCCATGGTTTCCCCCGCCTCTTCTCCCCCCCCCCCCACCCCCACTTTTTTTTCCCCCTTTCTCTAGGCCACCTGTGTCACACAGGACCGCGGCAGACAAGCGGAGAGCCACATTATTATTATTATTATTATTATTATTATTATTATTATTATTATTATTATTATTATTATTATTGTTGTTGTTGTTGTTGTTGTTGTTGTTGTTGTTATTATTATTATTATTATTATTACGTAGTTCTTCTAAGTTCTATTGTCTAGCTGACAGGTCACAAGACACATCCCTGCTCACTGATGTTATGTGTATTTTGTACCTTGTCTTGCGCACATGTAATCCCTGTAAGTTTAACCAAGAAAGGTGGTGCTCTGCCCTCCTTGCTTCAACTTATTGGTTATAAATATAAAGATATACAACGCTCAGCCGCCAGACGGCACTTTATCTGTCAAGGTGATCTTGATTTGCCAAAACTTTTTCAATTGGCTGGCCTTCGTGGCTTGTAACCAATCCATGAACATCTTGTAAAAGGCTTTAATCTGTCTGTGTGTCTGTATTTCCGGTGGTCAACCCACTTTCACGGAAAAGTTTTTTTCGTGGTTTCGTTTGAGATCCAGTGTTTTAAACATGTCTGAATGCAAGGCGGAGCAGATAACCTGGGCAGTGAAGAACGGGGACTTGGACCAAGTCAAGAAGACTTTGGAAGAGGTGGGTTCAGTTGTGGGAATAATATAATCGACAGAACAAATTTTATTGTAAAATCACACCTGGCGCACCGGCAGTGTCAAAAATCACCGTCTCCATCTCGTCAGTTGACCGAGACATTACTTCCTTGTCCACAATAACAAATCATTTTGTTACGGTTGCGCCTTCATGATATTTCGGTGAAAAGAATTTTGGAAATTCTTGCTGGACATACCTGGACATTACAAAGCAGGGCTCTGTATCCGCGAAGAGTATCCTCTTTCCTTGGCTTGGAGTCTCGGTCTGAACAGACAGGTTTCACCAGCCGATTGTCTGGCAGCTGTACACTCTACATAGCAGTGTCTGGACTGTTTTACAGTGTACAAAACTGGAGCTGATTGAGTTTGAACTTTGAAGATGGCAGTGTGGATTAAAAGTGGAAACTGGCAATATCACCAATCACAAATATTTCCAGAGAATTCAGACAATGGCAGCAGATCAATCAATCAGACTCAAGAGAGCCTCAGGTGCACTCTCACTTTTCTCAAGTTTTACTTTTACTTTTAGCATGGAACTCAGGTCGGCTTCATTATTTTACATCATATGTGAATTGGTGGCACCATAATTGATATAAAAGCAAGTGCAGCACTCAGTGATGCTAACATTCAAAATGCCATTTCAGGGACATCTAAGTGAGAACATCAGGGACAGAGCAACAAAATACACAAGTTTCAATGCATGACAAACACCATAAATTGGTCAAAATTTTAGCAACACTGCAGATATACTTTATTAGAAAGAAATTATTCAGGACACCAGTATAATGTAACAGTGGTCCTAATTTGACTTAGCCCAATGATATAGGCACTAACTAACCATAGTTATGTCCCAGATAGGATTTCCTTATTTACAGGATCCAAAATTTGGAAATAAGACAGCCCTGAAATAAACAAGGTTCACAACGACACAAACAGCCATGACCAATCAAATGTAAACACTATATACGTTTTATGTAACAACAAGTGTAAGTCTATACAGATATAAAAGGGCTTCAGCAGTTTCCCTAACGATCCCTAATGAGATGAACTAATCATTGAAACTGGTAAGACTATAGCCTCTTGACTTAACAGCCGCTCAGCCTAGTCTAAGCGCATGGAGTATTCGTGGTGCAAGACCCTTCATCCAAACCAAATCAAGGTGATAATGTGACCTTGCTACTGAAAGTTCACAAAATTACTAAATATTATTTGTTACAAATTTGAACAGATGGGTCTAAGTTCCATAGAAGAGTTAACTTTCAGTGTCCATCATGGTAGCAGACCTGTTACACTTGTTTTCAAAAGTCACATGTATCCAAATACAGATACAGGTGATTAGTCTGATGGCAGGGGGGTGCCTGACATATCACAAAAATTCACAGAGGGTCTATGCTGTGTGAAGCAAACCTGTCAACACAGGTAATGAGACACCAAACAGAGTGTTTGTGGACAAATTTTGTCCATCTGCTTGAGACTGTCAAACACTGTGTGTTATCTCTTATGGCAGGAATGATGGGGTAGCATAGCCTAGAGTGCTATGACATTATGCATATAAGTAATGGGTCCCAAAGGGGGAGTCCCTGAAAGTGAAACCTCCACAACAGCATGTGGCTGCTAGTGAATTGGCATGAAAAGTCATAAAGCATTGTAAACAACAGTGTTTAACAATTTGAAGACTGGACTCCCCAGGGATATTACCCATATAACACCACCTGGTTGCTGTGTGCACACACAGGCCTTGTGGATGGTGGGTACCTGGTCAAAACTTACCCAGGTCAGAACGTACCCTGGGTTCATTTCAAGCAGTCAGTATGTACCTGGATCCCTGATTTTTAATGAATTTTTCAATGTGGGTACTTGTTGATTAATGCATGCATTCCTATTAATTACCATGTAAGTCAATGGGGATTGCAATGGAAACTCACATTTTTTACTTCTTCTCATCGCCTAGACTTAGAGTGGGACTTATTATGGGTTGAATGTAGCTGTCAGCTGAGGACAAGCTGTTCACACAACCATCTTGATTAAAAGTAAATAAGCTAAGTGTTTAAGTCCAACAGGCTATGTGGAGTCTGTTTTTTTGGAAAGGGCTTCAAAGGGTTAAAAATGAAGTACATAATAGTAATCAAAAAAATGTCATGTTTACCACCTTTCAACTTTTAAGTTCTGGGGAAAAGCCTGTCTGGGTCACAGTGATAGCCTATTTTTATTGACTACTGTCATTTCAAAATGAGACCTGTGATTAGCAAGGTTATAAATGAGGCAAAGGGAGCATGGATCCAGCAAGCTCTGATTGCCTTTTAATTATACTTTGATAGATCAGTTGAAACCCACTCATAGAATAAAATATATGATTGTATTGTTTGCTAACTGATTTCAGGACAAAGACTTGGTTCAAGCAGTTACCAATGGTAGAATGCCACTACATTATGCTGCAGACTATGGACAAGCAGAAGTTATCGAATACTTAATCTCAAAAGGTGCTGACATAAATGTAAGTACATGTATCAATCTTGTAAATAGTCAACTTTAGATCATAGGATCACAAACTAAGAAATACCAGCCACAAAACTAACATGACTGTTTTGCATAAGAACAATGTGAATGTTGTAAACATGCAGTCTTGTGAGGTAACCACTTTTTAATTGAAGATCTGATTTTCATTAAAGTCCGACAAGCAACATCAGATTTAAACATGTTAGATTACTCTAAAACACTTTTTTCCTAGATGTAAATTGCAGTGTATCAATAAATTTTGTTTCAAAATCATTCCTTTGGAGTATAGTAAGAGGGATACTTGTATGTACATGTCAGTAAATTTGAAAAGATGTTTGCCAAATGAAAGATTGATTCTGTTGTGCATTGCATATATTATTAATGATTACATTACAAAATTTGTGAGTCAGTAATACTTTTCTTGAGATCACTCGTATGAAAGATCAGTATCTGAGGTTTTGAACTGTACTGCTTACATGTGTACATCCCATGAGAGGAAATTTATTTGAAGTTGGTGACTGAAACATATTTTATCTGTGTGGAAAGGATGAAAAATTGAAAGTAATTTTAAATTTAATCCATTCCTAGTTAGAGTATAAACAAGTAAACAGCTTTCCATGGTGCAGGTTGGGGGCATTGTGCCCAACCCATGCCAAGGAAAGCTATTGACCTAGGGCATGCCATCATGAATTATATCACTTACAAATCCTTTGGAAAATGTTTTCTAGTATAGAGAAATGTAAGTAAAAACGTTCAGGCGGACTAACAATGTACATCCAGCATTAATGGGTGATTTTAGCGGCAAAAGATTAAAATATTGTGACACATGGGGGAAAAAGTTGTGTTCTCCTATCTGTAGAAATTCTCATTTATTTGTGGCAATTTGAAATAGCATATGTATACATTCTTTTTTATTCAATTCAGTGTGTGCGAATTGTGATGAATGTGAAAAATGGTAATATACATGAAAAAGAATGATATGTGTATGTTTTTAATTTGGGTGTTTTTGGTTAAAATGTTCATACAGTGTTATACACAGGCTTATTTAGTTCAGGGCTCACTTTCAAAATGCTTTCATTCCTTGGAAAATGACATTTTACTTTATCATCATTTCAGCAAATGTACCATATTTGTACGCAAGTAGTGAAAGATATAAAAAAAATATGAAGGAAGAGTTAATAATTTTTGGCATCTTACTATTATAAAGTTGTTTGGTGCAAGAAAATTGTTTGTTTCATGGCAATGTTCAAAACAAGAAAATGTGACTACCCAGTTAAAAGATTTCTCAATGGAGAATACTGTATGTACATGTATATCACTCAGCTTGGGTGCAAGTTTGATAAAAGTTGACCTTTGCCACTGGTACTAGTATAATTATGCCCTTTTTGTGCATTTTAACCATGTGTCCTTTTTTCAATGCTAAATTTGTAATAAACCATATAATAAACAAATTATGACATTGTTGTGCCAGCATATAACTAACATGTACCACTCGTTATTATCTGATGTCTTTTACTCACTTAACTGCACCCCATTCATAACATCAGGTCACCACCTGATCTACATGCTCAGCCATGTTATAATATCTACATAGTAATAATGTACTTTCTCCTGATACATCTACATTGTGATGATTGATAAGCATGGTCTTTAAGGATACCTTTCACTGTTTGTGGGCTATGCTCATTTCCAAGTTAGAATGATGAGTTTAATCTTGACTTTCAGGCTTGTGACAAGCATGGTATCAGTCCACTGTTAGCTGCTATATATGAAGGTCATGAAAAATGTGTGAAAGTTCTCATATCAAATGTAAGTATAATCTGAATCCATGTACTCTGTACTGTTCTCAAAGTAATTAACGCCAAATTTTTATTTATTTTTTTTTATTTTGGAAGTGGGCAATTAGAATTAAATATATTTACATGCCCTTAAATCTTTGGAAAAGGCAGAAGTACATGTACCACATTCATGGTGTGGCAAGATCCTTAGTCGGGAGAGGATTTTGCATTGTGTCTCGCTTATACAAAATGAATCTTTACATCAGATTACATTTATGTCTCCTGGATAGATCATGCCCTTGACTAGTTGTTTTACTGGATACTTTTCGGGGATGAAAGTTTTACAAGCAAATTCCAGAGTGGGAAAACACGATATGTCTTATCGATGAAAACTCTTGCCTAGTCTGAGTGGGTGAGGTTTAGATAAGAGGTAAATATAGTTTTGCCAGTGTGTCACAAACAGAGCAGTCAGATGGATGTTGTGCCTTGGAAGCATTATACACTATGTAGTGATCCTTACTTTTTGATATTGCAGGGTGCATCAAAAGAAGGCAAAGGCCCAGATGGACAGAGCTATATAAACAGCACAGACGATCCACAAATAAAAGCATTACTGCAGTGAAACTGACCATATTGGGGGCTGGGGACATTTGTGTATCTGAACAATTAAATGCCACAAGGACAGCAGACAGGGAACATGGATATCACTTGTGTATTGTGGCAGTTGTATGAGTTTTGTGGTCTAAACATCATAACAGAATCATAGTATAGTATTTGGGAGTTTGAAAATCAATTTATATGACCAATATTCCTTGGTTTTGAATCTGTGCTTGGAAGAGAAGCTGTAAATCAAATTTTTAAAATGATGGCATAAAAAGTTACTATTCTTAATATTTGAATGGGAATGGTCAAGAAATTTTGAAGTTTATAAGGATATTAGGACATTTTGTACACACTTTTACAAAATATATTGCCTCCTTGTATGGCCAAATGAACTATTAGCCTTGTTGGATCCCATATCAGTCAGTTGGGATATCTGTCTCTATGTCAGCTGTAGGAAGCTTTGGCTAGCTACATGGTCTGCATTTACACTGCTATTAATGTATCTACCATTGGCTTCTGGAACAAAGAAAGAACATGCATACCATGGAAACTGAAGAACCTCTACATCAAGGAAAATGGAAATAGAGAGCTCTTTAAGAAAGATTGTTGCACCACACAAAATAGTAGATATGGTTCACTCAAACCCAAATATGAGAAAACAGGAAAAAATGGTTCTTTCACAAGGTGGTTCCACTGGGAGAATTTATTGTGAGGCATACAGACTCATGTGATGTTAACTTAGTAAATGTATTCATCGTACTGGGTAAATTCTAGTTCAGACAAATGAATATCTGTGAGGACATCTTTGTGACCAATACAATCTGTCATTCATGGGTAAAGGTATTTGGATTTGGATTTCAGCAAACTTGATCAATTGAACTTCACAGCACACTTCAGATGCTATATAGTAACAATAAGGATACCAGTAATTTCTGTATGATGGTGCCTTTACATCAAAATTGGCCAAGTACTTCATTTCAGATCCATTTACAAAGTGAAAACTGTTGGTATGCATGTTCATAAGCTTTGGCAGTTTAGTGGTGGGCTATGATATTACTTACTGGGAAATACATTCTGGTGGTTTGAAATTCCATAAGAGTAGATGTAATATATAAAAATGCAGTGGTGGTAGTGATAAAAATGAGCTATTTGAAATTTTACAGTATGTAGTATTATAGCTGGTCCTTTTTGAACCGTTTAGACAGAATTCTCTCCCACATGAATGTGTTTCCCCTTAAAAATGTTATTTGCACCAGGATACACCAAGGGAATTTTATGTGGTGGATTGTGTTACTGTAATGTATATATTATTCACAAATATATATGTAAACTTAACACCAATATTGTCTAGCTTATATTAAAAGTGGTGAAGGGTTTCCCAGTTTTCATGTATTTTGGGAGGTGGGACCATCTCATATAAAACCTGTACATTCAACTTGTATGCATCTTTGTACAGATGTTGAAAATATGATATCTAAAGCACATCTTTAAAATTCATAAATAAAAATGAAAGAAAAATGGTTGACAGCAAGCCATTGTTGGGGGACGAATCATGCAGCATCAGTACCTAGTCTGTGATGACCAAACAAACAGACTGTAATTGGAAAAGAGTTTTTAGGTATTTAATAATGATACAATTTAAAAAAAAACAGAAAAAATATCAAATTTGGACTGTTATTAATCATGATATACTGACTTGATTTGATAAGTAAATGCTATTCAACTATGACAAGTGCATGTTGCAGGTTATCAACAGTTTATGTATTCCAATGCTGACAGTGAAATGTGTCAGCCAGAACAAGTTAAAAAACTTTCTGGGATTTTTTTTTGCCATGGTAGATCTCAAAACTGCTTCATGATTTATAAGTGTCACGTTTGCCAAATGTGCCTGGTGAATATATACTCCATGATCTTTCTTTGTGCTAAACTGACAATTCTGCAATTAGCACTTGTCATAGATGTTCAGTGTTTAATTCACAATGTATGCCTGCACTTGCTTCACAGAATACCAGTCAGGATGGAATAAGTAAATGTGTACGATGTGATATTTCCTTGGTGACCCATACCCAGTCAAATCATCCAAAAGTGCCAGGATGTAAGCTGTCATCTGCTTCAGTCTTTAAAGTGAATTTTTCTTCAATAGGAAACATGTTCGGTTTAGGTAAGACCTATTATGATAACATACTGGATTTAAGACCTTTTATGATAACATGCCCCAGCTCAACAGCTTTCCTTGGTGCAGGTTGGGTACATTGCATCCAGCCTGCACCAATGTAAGCTGTTTAGTGAGTCCTATTCTTACCAGGAAAGGGTTAACAAAATATCTGTAATATGTATCCTATTATTTTTGTTATACAAGATATTGTGTATGTAAGGTTATTTGGGAACTAGTATGCAAGCCAGTTTTGTTCAGGTCAGAACCATTAGTTATTTCGTTGCTTATGCAATCAGTACAAACATAGGATGGGATTGTGTTGCATCATGTTGGTTTCACTATGCTATTTTTATAAGTAAATCACTGGGTCAATGAAGTAAGCATATGATTCTGCTTCACAGACTGAAGATATTCTGGTCAAGTAGTAACCAGAAGGGAAAGGATTGTTCTTCATGTATCAATTATATATGACAATATATTCCCATGTTATATTTTGTTCTTGTCGATGAAAATTGAGGGCCAAAAAGGTTTTGTGTTTTTTTTTTGTTTTTTGTTTTGGTGCTTTCCTCATTGGTGGAAAAGGGGGCCACATTACTCTAATCATTCTCCACTTAAACTTAAAGTTTGACTTCAAGTATACAGAAGTTTATAACCCCTTCCCCCCACCAAAAAATTTGCCCTGTATTTCAATTGAGGTATCATTGGTTGTCCTTCATTGGTATATTATGTCTTTTCTTCAGGCAAGGCTTGTTATGCTGTATTATGCTTATGTACTTAAAATTTAGGACACTGTCAAGGTGGGAGCCAATCAAATGCAAGCTTGGGCCCATCTGAGTACATGAAGCTGCTGGAATGTTTCATATTGTAGCCACAGAAGAGAAGTGGATCAAAAGCCATTTTTGGTCAGTTTGTGTACAGTAGAAAACAGGCTGTTTGTTTGTTAATTTGAATGTTTTGCATCGGGATGAAATCTGCTACATTTGCATGCAAGCTTTGTCGCAAGTTACGGTTTGTAGACCTGTACATGTATGCATTCTTCTCTGATAGACTGTGCTGTTCAGAGCATCAAGTCAAGAGTTTGGTATATATTTATACAATATTTAATTCTACTTGAGTGATTTTTTATTTTTTTGTATTTTTATTTATTATTTTCTTTTGTGTGTCACTGGAACATAAATATACCATGCTGTTGTCCTGTGTAACAGGCATGCTAAGCCACATAGTAACTAGAATATCTCCACAGCAAAGCTATATATACTGAATGCCCAAGCGTTTGTTGACAGTTGCTCACAATACCTCAGTTCCTGAAAGGGTGAGGTTACACCCAAATTCGGTCTAGCCTATAAGGAAATTTGTGCCTCCCATCACGACACTCGCCTTGTCATTTTAGCTCATAAAATGTCTCCTTGTTTCACCACAGAAGACGGTTGCTCTCATGGCACCTATAAATATTTTTTTGTTTCTTTTATGTTTTTTCTTTTGCTATATGCAAAGTGAGCAAATAATAAATAAAAATGAGCAATACATCTATCAAAGCATTAACCTGTTACAAGCAACGCAACTCTGTGGCTTGTATCATTCTGAAGGGAAAATAAGCTAAAGGTGGTTAGTGCTAGGTCACACAGTTATTATTGAAAATTACATAGTAATTGGACTCCTTAATAAGGTTGATCTGCAATTGTTTGTAAAACCTTTCCTATCGCAAAGCTTGGCCAACTTACTGCATATAGGATGCAACTTATTCCCAGGTTCCAAGAAACAATGTGTGTGTGGACCTCTGTTTCGCAAGGGAGATCTATATGGTATTTTTTCCCTTTGGATGAAAGGTGAACTCTTAAAGTTTATTTTCTCCTGCATCTCTTTAACTTCACATTTGAAAATAAACATGGATTAACACATTTCTGCATACATAGGTGCATGCATGATGTGCATGGTATTGAGATAAAAGTATTGTTTCTATGAATTACAATGGAACAGATCATGAAGTGAATGGGCTGTACCTAAAACTGAAAAGTATTTTACTTCTCTGTGCAAACTTAAAAAGCATATGCAGATGGAACAAAGAATACCTGGTGAATAATTTATGATGAACTATTGCTCAAGTGAACTGATTTCATGATTTTGTACTTGTCATGTTAATAAATCAGATGTAGGTCTTGTAGGAAGAGTCTGCTGTTCAGTTGCATCATATTCCAGAAGATTTAATTTATCAAACATTTTTAGCATAGTCCTTCACACATAGGTCAATCAGTTAGTAAAAGTTTATTTTCTCTAAATACCACATTATTTACATCCATGAAAGTTTTAACGAGAGTTTGCATTGTGGGAGGCACACATTTGCATTTACTGTGTACAAGCTTCATTGGGATCATGCTGGTAAGCTTGAACAAGTATTTTTGTCAAGCATTCTGCATAAATAAAAAAAAAATGAATCCCAAATCTGAAAACATTTAATGCCAGTATAGTTTGTCTCGAGCAGCAACATTACATTCAACTCCAAGAATCCTTATTTACCATTGTCCCATTTATAATCAACTTGAAACACAATATTCACTGACAACATTGTCTACAAAGTATTTTGGACATATCTTAAACTAACACATTTGATACTAGCAATCAGATTTCACCTATGTATCCGAAATATGGTATGTGTTATTTACAGTGTTCTTTGCTCTGATCTAGATGTTGCATAATTTCAAGTATTTACATCCTAAGCGGCTTGGATTCCAGCTGATATTTAATAAGCATATTGAATCTGGTGAGCTGCTGAAAACAAACAAGACAAAATAAGACTTTCAAAAATGAGAATAAAATTTTTTCTTAATATTACCCTTGCACATAAAGCTTTAGTATGCAAGCCAATTGGATAATATTTCTACATTAGTAGTATGTACATTTCCAGCTTTTTCATCAAAATTCAAAACCATACAGAGTTGTGATATTTGTGGTCGGGTAATATGGATTGGAACTGCTCAAGTGCTGTTTGTGCTTGTCAGAAGTGCCTTTCAATGAGTACAACATATGATCAGATTTCTAGAGTGCATGATCAGCAATTGACAGTCAACAAATGTCTGTGTTCTGGACAGTATGTACAAAAGTACTCAATAAATACTGATGCATGTACATCTCTTGATCATGCTCTGTAACATCTGCACAGCTGAATCAGCTTCATTGGTAGGTCCATGAATAAATTTGTTAAGCTCAGTGTGCTTCACATGTGTTGTCTTTATTCCACAAATTACTGTCTGGTTCTGCAGTATGCAACTTCCACACATTACATATTTGTAGGAATTTGTATTGTTAGCCTTGTTCTTACTCGACATATTGGATTTAGTATTTTTGAAACCTAATCTTGGCCACATGTCGTGGACTTTTGTCAGTGTCATTTTTATATGATGGTATATGAATGTATGTTCACAATTTAAAAGGTGATGACCATCATGACAAAAATCATTCCATCCAATGCATTGCTTCCATGACCTTGAGAAAGTAGTTCAAGGTTATCCATATTCTGCAAGATCAAACTTCAAGATGCACATTTGTAGTATATTTGGTACCATTAACCTCGTTCTTTCGGAGTATTGAACTTTGCCTCTTTTACCTAGTGCCAAATGACCTTGGAAAATAGGTCAAGGTCACCCAGAATTTTACAATTGGCCTAATGTATATTTTCTGTAAATCTTGTGATTACATCTAAATTTATTTTCAAAATAATTTAATGTGTTTTTGATACCTATGACAAGATATTCGCATGTCTCATCTCCTTTGTGTGGAGTAGAAACTACCTATGGGTGGAGAGAATGCCTTGAGCTGGGTCCAAGTTGCAAATGGTATCAAAATTTGCCTTCTCTACATTCATTATTCTTCAATTTTGGTGTAGAACTACATGGACTGCTCCCTTGCATAGGTGGATGCAACCTATAGACAGGATTTTAATGAAAAAAATTGAGAAAAAACACTTCTAATACAAGGCATGCATATTAATTTCCTGTTATAACTGCAGAGGTGGTTGTCTTGGTAACCATAGTCTTGCTTGGCCAGATACTGTTCGCTGCCTGTGCGGGGAACTGAGGTACTGCTATTTTGGAAATCAAGACTATTTTACTTCGTACAGGCACATGAAATTTTATTCTTGTAGACCATTTAGGAAGCACTAAATGAATATGACTTTCATATTTATAAACTCAAATTTCTCTAAAAGACATTAATTTTGTGAGAGGGGTAGCTCGCCCTGTCTATGACAGTGATATGCCTGTGTGTGCCCCTTGATTGACTGGCGTGAGCCCTGTGCTCGGTGGCAGAAAACTAATATGCATAGGTCTTATACAAAAGGTCACAAAACACCCCTTTATATCATCTATCAATGTTTGGATACATTTACAGAGGGGTTTGTTTATATTTCTAGTGTTTGAGCGTGCTAGTTACATGACATCTGCTTTCAATCTAAGAACAACCAATCTAAATACAGTTTGATTGTTTTTTACTTAGCGAATACATGGGGTCAAGCTGGCTTGTGACGTGTGGGGGTTCAGTCAGTCTATGCTTGACCTTGGCTTTTCCATTATGTGCCCTATTCAGTTTCCTGTTTGGAGAAGGTACACGATGAACATGATTGGAATAGTTATCTCAGGCGGAGTTGAAATATGAATTTTGTTATTTCTTCTGCATATTAGTGCATATAAATTCTCAATGTCTTGCCACTATAAGCAAGAACATGTTCTACATCATGTATTTGCCATTTTTATATGTTCATACATTCTTTTGAGCCAAAATCTGAACCCAACTGTGAACATTTTCTCGTATGAAACTTGCTATGAATGAAAATTTTTTGATGCAAAGATGTGCAGATCAGATCGGTAGAACAAAATTTATGGTAGTTCTGTTACATATATTAAGGACACGTTACAACATCATAGGTCATTTAAGTGGGTCTCCAGGCACTTTAGGTGCCTTGCCAGAGCTGCCAAAAATTTACGTGGGTCCAGTGCGGATCCATGCTGCTGCAAGGACTGTCCTAGATGTCCTGTGGTGTGTTACAGCACCCCTAGGAGTAGTAATGCATACTAGCAAGTATGCACAGTTTCTTTCTCGGGCGCCCATCGTTGAAGGAGCCATTTTGTTTGAAGCTTATAGTGCCAAAGTGGTGCCTTCCATGGCACGTGTCGCAGCACGTGCTACAGATGTTGCTATCCAGGCACCTGGCAGCTTGCCCTGCAGGTTGATCCTCAAATGAGGCACCAATTGGTGGGGCGACCAGTGTGAACACATCTGTTGATACTGTCACTGGTCCTTGATTGGAGGCTAGGCCTCGAATCGAGGCCCCTATGGGAAAGATGCTGTCTACAGGCGTTGAAACTCGAGTGGACTGTGGAAGAGAGGTCCAGTTCGCAGGTTCCCTCCACAGTCACTTGTGCCCCAGTGAGCATGTCTGTGGGCAAAGTTCCCTCCATCCTGTCTGCCCTGCCGCTCGCTAGTTGGTAGTTGGAGAAAGGATGGTACCTTGGTATTAATATTGCAGTGGGTACCAAGGTGGGGAAAAGTCATCAGGGACTTTAGGTAGAGATAAGGCGAAGTCCTCATCACTCCCTGTTAGTGCTACTCCTCCAGTCTTTCCTCCCTGTCTCCCGCCGGGTCAAGCTTCGGCTGTGCAGGCGGAGGTGACTGCCCAAGTGACTGTGCAAAGTAGAGGCGCTGTTTGCCACAGTCTGTGAAGGGCTGGACAGCCTGGAGCAGGTTTCCTCCGAGGACCCTTTGGTTGCTCCTCCTTCCCCTGCTCACTCAAAGTTGCCTGGCCCTTCTTGCGAGAGTGGTGCAGAGTCTTCTATAAAGTCGGCTGCACCAAAGCCCAAGGTGGCTAGTGTGGTCAGGGCGGTGGGTGCAGCTGTTTCCATGTCTCTCAGGGACCACATGACAGACTGAAATAGTCCTCCCTAGTGAGGGCTCGGCCATTACTGTCACTGTTGGGGGTGAGAGATTGGCTTTGCGACTGGTTTCTCCCCTTCCTCCGTCCTTCTACCATGGAATGAAGAAGAGGAAGAGGTGCCTTGGTACCTCTCCATCACTCCGGCGTTTCATTTGCTGGCGAAAGGCAGGTCTCTCCCTCGGCAGTTCCCAATCTGGAGGGTGGTACAGTGGCACACAGATCGGATGTCAAGGTGCCTAGTCCCACCCAGGGAGTCGATTGGTCCAAGTTGGAGGTTGGGCCATCTTCTCCCACCCCAATGGAGATTGATCAGGTGGTCGATCTCTCTTCTGTTAGGGAGGTCTTTTTATGATTGCGGCGAGTTGGGAGTAGGCTAATTCTCGGCCACTTGTCGCGGCTGCCGAGCAGAAGAGAGTTCTTCTGTCTGCGGCTTCAGCCGAGGAGGCAGTAGATTGGGTTGACCGGTCTCCCTCTAAGGCGGAGAGGCCCGGGTCTGTGTTTCGGGCAAACGTTACCTTTCTGCGGGACACCCTTCCCAGGGAGGCTGTCCGGCAGCCCACATCAGTGCAGCCTTGAGGAGTGCCAATGTAAATCAATGGAGTGAAGCTGGTGCCCGAGTAATAGGTGCCTTTGTCCACTTTCATTGACGGGAAGTTCGTCAAACTGTCGACGGAACTCTCTGGGTCAAGCAAAGCGCCAGAAACAGGATCCTCCAGGGACAAACTAGCCCCTGGTTGGTGTCTAGCTAAGCCAAAAGTCTAGGCTGGAGTTGTAGCATGCTGATTGGGCAACCACGATAGACCTGAAAGATGCAAGTTTTCCTAGTCCCGCACTCTCAGAAATTTTTGCGTTTTATGGTCAACAGAAGAGTGGTTCAGCCTTAAGACCAGGGGGCAGACCCTAGGGACGGATCCCTTCCTCTGCAGGCTTGTCAACAGTTTTTACACTGATTGACCAGTGGAGCGCAATGTGGTGCCTTGCAGAGACCTCTCCCTGGTGCTGGGGGCGTTGACAAAGTCTCCATTCAAGCCTAAACCTTGAAGGTGGTCTTCCTGTTAGCTCTGGCCATAGGTGCTAGGCATGGGGAGATAAACGCCTTAGTTAGGTCCCTCATCAGGTGGTCTGCTCATGAGAAGGATGTTTTTCTAAGGCTGCAGGTGGGATTTTTGTCCAAGACACAAGGGGCCTGTGACCTGTTCTACTGCTCTGATTTGCCCTTTTTCACATCACTTTATCTTCAGTGGAATAAAGAGAAAGTTTCTTGTAAGCTTTACTTCGGCTATAACTTCATGGGGTTGTCTTTACCAAGTACAAGGTAAAGGCAAGCAGCTGCCATCACAAAAAAGCTTGTTCGGGAGTTTAAGACTGTGAAACATCCTTGGTTTCCCAGGGATTACCTATTTATAAATTCATGCGGCTTGAGTTTTCAAACTTTTGAATTGGATACGATATATTAATGTACAGTAGTCCCTCCTTTGGAAGACCACCTCCTTTGACAGACCACAATGGTCAGGTCTCTCTGTAGTACTTTTCATGTTATTTATACCTCCTTTGAAGGACCACATGCTTTATGTGACCACCTTACAGGTGGCACTAGGGGTGGTCTCTCGAAGGGACTGCTGTACAAATTTGGACATTGTGACTGGATTGGTAATGGAGCATAGGGAGATTGGATTGTGCTATTGTTTGTGTTGCTCAGAACTACATGGAAGATGGGGCACTGTTGCTCCTCTTTGTATGATTAGTTCCAATACCACCAGTGGTAGCCACCTTTACATACACATCATAATTTTGCCTGTTTAATGTTCCTGTAACAGCGTATGTATGTTCACAACTTAGCTGCAATGACCATCACAAACAAAAACAAGAGGGCTGTGTGAACAGCCCGTACCTCAGCTGATCTTGACATTCATCACACTTGCAGCTCTATGAACTTGGGAAAGGATCAAGGACAACATGTTCTCAGTAAGTCTGACCTTTATAGAAGACCACCTACATGTGCAACATCAAAGTTCAAGTAATTCTCAAGTTATAATGAAGAGTAAAATTCATGTATGTTGCACTGTGACCCCACAAACGAGGTCAAGGTCATTCATGTACTGTCTCAGCATGACCTTCATACACAATAATTAACATGTGTAGCTAACTCAAAACAGATCTCAAGTTATCAAGTAAACGGTAAATTTTTGTGTCAGTTGTGCTGTGAATTAGCATTAGAATGCCCATTGACTTACGTAGTAATCAATAGGAAAGCTGCATTGAATGATAAGTACCCGAATTGAAAATCCTTAAAAATCAGGAATTCAAAGCAGTGCCACCTAGTAAACAACTGTTTGACCCTTCCACAACAACATATCCATCACATCTCAGCTTAATCTGAGGGATGGTTCTGAGAACAAGTGAAAAATAGCAAAACCATACAAAAAATTCATTTTAAAAATTGCAGCGCCACCTGGTGAACAAATTGGGAACTAGGTGTCCCCGGGAGTGTCTATGTACGATATCAAAGCAATTGGGTGAGCGGTTTCAGAGGAGAAGAATTTTGAAGGTTTGCCCTCCCCCCAAAAAAACAAAAAAATTCATAAAAAATCCAAAAATCAATAGAGCGTGACCATTTGAACACACTTGGTAGAGATCCACCTAAGGCACATCCCCAACAAGTTTGAAGTAAATCTGGTCAATATTATTAAAGTTATGACCATTACAAGAAATTCCAATGTTAAGTTTTCCTATTAAAAATTTTGTAGAGATTTTTTAAAAATAAATCATAAAAAAAATCTAAATTCATTGGAACATGACCATTGGAACAAGCCTGGTAGGCACCCACCCAAGGTACATTGCCAAAAAGTTTGAACTAAATCTGGATGATGGATTTGGAGGAGAAGTCGAAAATGTAAATTAGCATTAGAATGCCCATTGACTTACATGGTAATCAATAGGAAAGGTGCATTCACCCCAAAGGAGCCGAATTCAAAAAATCATTAAAAATCAGGAATCCGCAGCACTCCCACACAGTGAATAACTTTGTTGGGCCCTTCCATTAGGAACATATCCACCACATGTAAGCTTAATCTGAGGGACGGTTCTGGAGAAGAAGTCGAAAATATCTATAACACACAAAAATTCACCAAAAAAAAAAAAAAAAAAAATAGAAAAAAACTGCAGCACCACCTGGTGAACAAATTAACAACAAGGAGTCCCTAGATGTCTTCCTGTGTGATATCGAAGCATTTGGGTAAGCAGTTTCGGGGAAGAAGATTTTTTAAGATTTGCCCCCAAAAAACAACAAAAAAATTCATTAAAAATCCAAAAATCACTGGAGCATGACCACGTGAACAAAATTGGTAGAAACCCACCCAAGGTACATTGCCACAAAGTTTGAAGTTAATCTGGATGACGGTTTTGGAGAAGAAGTCAAAAATGTGAATTAGCATTAGAATGCCCATTGACTTCCATAGTAATCAATAGGAAAGCTGCATTGACCGATAAGTACCCGAATTGAAAAAATCGTTAAAAATCAGGAATCTGCAGCATTCCCACATAGTGAACAACTTTGTTTGACCCTTTTACAAGGAACATATCCACCATGTTTCAGCTTAATCTGAGTGATGGTTCTGGACAAGAAGTCGAAAATAGCTACAACACACAAAAATTCATAAAAAATTAGGAAAAAATTGCTGCGCCACCTGGTAAACAAATTAAGAACTAGGAGTCCCAGGGAATGTTCCTGTGTGATATCAAAGCAATTGGGTGAGCGATTTCGGAGAAGATTTTTTAAGATTTACCCCAAAAAGACGAAAAAAAATTCATTAAAGATCCAAAATAACTGGACCGTGACCATTTGAACAAACTTGGTAGAGACCCACCCAAGGCATATCTCCACCAAGTTTGAAGTGAATCTGGCTGACGGTTTTTGAGAAGAAGTCGAAAATGTGAATTGTGGACGACGGACGGACGGACGACGGACGGACGACGGACCCTCAAAAAACCTCAGCTGACTGACAAGTCAGCTGAGGTAAAAAAATCTTAAAATGCATTCTCTCGGTGACCTTCAGAAAGTACTGTGAATACATTTATTTTCAAGGGCATTTATTTTCATGGTTTTTGCATTTTGGACCTTTCACTGAGACTTTAAATTCACTACTTTCTTCCAATCAATGCCACGTAAAAAACTTTTTTTCACTGTGTTCTTAATTTTAGGTTTTGAAGCATCAGCGAAATAAGTAAAAATAGAGAACACAGCAAAATAAATTAATTCACAGTAGGTCAAGGTCATCCAATATCCACTTTCATGTACAACTGTAGTCTACTTGGTATCAAATACCTCATTCTCAACATACTGAATTTAGTGTCTAAACAACCTGGAAAAATTGGTCAGTCACCTTTCTTTTTTTTTTAAATTGACCAATGGTCTTATGCAGGTTTGGTGTACATTTTGCAGTTCCAACTCACTTGACCATTTTAGCAATGAATTTAATGTGTTTTTGATGCCTATGGTTACATGCAGTTCCAATTAATACCACTGATGGTGCATAGGGACACCACAGTCAACTAGACTTTATGTCTGTGTGACATTCCAGTTGTGGTATATGCATTTATGTTAACATTTTTAGATGTAATGACCATTACAATAAAAAGAATTTCATGAAAGCAATTGCCTTTGTGACCTTGAGACAATACGTCAAACTCAGCCTCATCATGTTATATCAGACTTCCACATGAAACACCTTTGTGCTAAATTTGGTATCATTAGCTGTTTTCTTTCTCAAATATTGTACTTAATGTGTTTTTTAAACATTTCCGTCTGCATCTTCTGTAATGCTGTATGTGGTACCAAATTTTGGGACATTTTCATCTTTTTGCCTGATCAACATTCCTACCAAGTTTCGTGAGAAATGTTTTCGAAAAAGGCATTCTCATAATTTCCAAATTTTGGTCCACATATTACATAATACTACAGTTGGTGCCACCAATATCAACAGCAACATAGATTTTCATACCCTTTGGAAGTCCTCAAATTATACGGAGTAAACTTGAAAACCATGCTCTGTATCCTATTCAGGGATAAAACGTTTAACGATAGACATGACAGATTGTATAAGCTCTTCAACCTTAGGTCAGCAAAGCTTATAAACTATTGGCTGCAAGGCTTTCCAAAATTTTTTGTTTTTTTGTTTTTTGGATGCACCAACTACGCTCTATTGAACCTTTTGGTCTCAATATCATGGGGAAATGAGCTCAATCCTCAGTCTTATGCTAAATTTTTGTTGTCAGAGCTCCCCTCCCCACAATATTATGTACACTCTCATTCCCACACGAGTGGCAATCATTTGGAAACACTGGAATCCACTTCTGGAAATGTGCCTTCACACATTCTTTAGCCCCTATTCAGGGCCCCCACTGTAATATGTTTACAGTAACCATTCAAGCCCAAATCCAAGTTTGAACCCACTAACCCACTGGTGTCGAGCCTCAGTTTTCAACCAATGAAAACCCAGTCGATTCAAAATTCCTTGAATTAAATCCTACTGTGGAAATCAATTTTTTCATCCACTTGGAATCCGCAGCTACGCTACCACAATACACGTGCATACGTAGCAACGGATCCGTTACCCCACAGTATAAATATAGGCCGCTCACAGTGTTCCTAACAGTTCCTGATGAGTTGCAGGTTGCAACGAAACTAGTCGAACTTTAATCTTCAAGTATCATTAGCCACAGCGGCCACTTGCCCTGTTTCAGTCATAGCTTTCCAAAGTAGGTCTGCATGAAAAGCAGTCCTCAAAATTGTCTTATAAACACAAGCGTTTTGGGTGAAAATGTGTTTAAAATTTTAAGGATAAAATGGCCAATCTTGTGCCATTAGGGTCTTAGTACATGCATCTGCCAAAACTTAAGATTTTTTTTCATAGAAGTATCTTGATTAATCCCAAAGGTGATACAAAAATAGGAAAATGTATTTTTGGAAAATCATAGAAGTTTGCAGAACTCTTCATCTTTGATATACATTTAAAACAGAAATAACGATTTAGAAAATCCCTGCTGTGTTTGTGCCTTCACGAGTTTCAGTAAAACAGTTCTTCAAAACCACAGAATTAGTTTAAGAAATACAGATGCACATGGAACAGCTGAAAAGTGTACATTATAAGACTGTATCTTATTAGTTGGAAGGTCTGGAGACCCACCCAAGGTACATCTCTATCAAGCTTCTAGTGAATCCAGCTGACAATTTTTAAAGAATTAGGAAATGTGAAGTGTTGACAGATGGGCACTCACAATGGATGCAGAATAGATAAGCTCAGCTGACTGACAAGACCTGGTCAGCAAAACTAGACTGTTTTATCCATGCCACTGTCGTATTATGTTTTTTCCCCCCAAGTTTTTAAAATTCCGTATTTACATTATTACATTACAGAATTAATGGTGCATGGATATGGCACAGGTAATGCATTTGGCACATGAACATCACACAGAATGTACTTATACCAGGGACCATTATAGCTTCCAGTATCTGGATCAGCAGTCACCAAAATTTATTACTATGCCATTGACCAGTATATGTGGCACATTTACTGATGGGGAAAGCTAGAGTTGCTGGCCTTGTTAATGGTGCAGGGATCCAAGGCGGTTGCATATTGCCAAGTGCACAAGTTAGCCTGGACACATTCTGTACATCCATGAACTTAACACATCCAGGACAATACCAAAATATCCATAACAAATTCCCTACCAAAATCAAATCAGAATGGCTGGCCGGCCAGGGCTAAATTTTTTATGTTTCAACTGAGAATCAGATACAAGTATTGTATTTGTATTTTAAAGACAAAATGGTTCCCAGCTGGGCTCCATGGGCTTTGGAAATCCTGGTCACTATGTTCAGCACGGGGATTGGGAGAGGGCTGGTGTTTCCCTGAATTTCGGATGGAACATCAGCTAACAGTAACTTCAATGTGTTTCAAACATAAGCTGACACAATTTTCTCTGTTGTTATTTGTTTATTTTACCCCAGGTTACAGTCCTGTGATTTAACACATAATGTACATAGTCCACCAGCTTAACGGTAAGACTTTTGGTAGCGAGCACGAGCACCTGGACCACCAAACTTTTTGGGCTCACACCGACGTGGATCTGCAACCAATAGGGATCTATCATAGCTGATCAGAATGTCTTTGATTTCTTTCTTCGACGCTTCATCAACATCTGCAAGTACAGAACATAAATACATGTATACAAGCGACCAACAGTCAATGCATGTACTTCTGCATGCAAATTTTTTTTTAACTTGACAGGGCCCGAATTTTGCGAGAATCTATTTGAATTTTTGTCAATTAGTTTTCATTTTAAAGAAAGACAAGTACAGGAGAATCTTTGCAAGAATAGATTCTCAGATTCTTGCCGAAATTCTGGCCCTGCTTTAGACCCAGGCACTACGTTAACGCAGTGACTGACTAATTATTTAGAACCATGTCTTTATGTGGACTCCCTCGTGCAAGTCTGCCTTCACAAATCAAATACACAATACCTTTGGGCTGCCAAGACATGGTCACATTTTTAAAGAAATGACTCAAATGTGTGCATGCAAGTTGCCATGGATCAGGGCTGTCACAGAGGTATGATGTTTGAACTTAAACCTTCTTAACCATGGGCCACTGCCATTTTCTGGACCTGTAGCTCTAAAGCTAAATTTTAACTCTTACAATTTTTTAACAAGACAATTTATCCTTTAACCTGCAAAGGTCTACTTTTATTAAATCAAAATTATCAGAACAACGGACAGAAAATCTGAAGTCTAATATTCGAATTCAACAAGGATGACTCAATATTCTATGATATACTATTTTTATACCTATGCAGTAGCAACATGCACCACATGTGCTTCCGTAATTTCTTTCAGGCTTTCTTGCAAAAAATAAGTAAAACCAGGCAAGAACCAAAATGAGGATAAGAAGCCAGACTAGTTTTGTATCAAGTGATACTTGTCAGTGACTGTTAGGATCATCGCGTCCTTATGCTAATATATGCAAAGTAGCATTGCTAGCTGACCCTACGTAAATGTCATGGTGGTCATACGTCATGACGCAGACTGAGAATACCATTCAACCGTCAGATTTGACGAGTTGAGGTCACTTATCGGAAATACGGACATTAGGAGAATAAGAACTAAACTAGAAAAGAATATTTGTTTCAAAGCAAATCTGTCTGTGTGCCTTAAAAAGTTGTAAATATTAAATGCTACACCTTTTATCCTTTGGTACTTTCACATTACATTAAACTTATGGCTGGATGCAAATTTCAGTCCAAATGACCTTCACCTTTGACATTTACAGGTCACATGTAAATTGCGCAGTGTTACAATAACCACAATTAAAGCCCAACGTGAACCAAATCGGATGAAAATTGACCAAGTTATGGCAAGATGGAACTTTCAAAGGGCCAAATGCCCTTGACCTTTGCCCTTTTGAGGTTACATATTCTTATAAAAATGTGCAGTGTTTTATTACCTACAATTTGAGTCCAACATGATTAGAATTGGATGGAAATTGGCCAAGTTATGACTGGATGAAACTTCCAAAGGTCTAAATGACCTTGACCTTTGAAGGTCACATTAAGTTTCACAAATGTGCAGTGTTACAATAGCTACAATTTGAGCCCAACAAGATCAAAATTGGATAAAAATTGACCAAGTTATGGCTAGAAGAAAGCCACCATCAAAAGTAGCCTTTGACCTTGAAATGACCTTTGACCTTGAGATGACCTCTACCTGAAGTGAACCTAGCCCTCAAAAATGGCATTTTGGCTTAAAATTGATCTTTGACGGTGACATGACCTTGTTATTTGAGATGACCTTTGCCTTGCTATGATCGAACTCCTATACACTCGGAACCACATCTACTACAGTATATAAGATATTGGAAGATTTAAAAATTTAATTGGCCCTCATTTGCATAATTTTGAAAAAGCATGACCTCTCATTATAAAAAGGCCAGACTTCATCTATAGAAGTATAATTGTGCCAAGTTTGGAGAGTTTGGAGATTCTACATGTAATACTTTTCAGATGAAATGTTGGGACAAATTTGTCTGGAAAGAAAGAAAGAAAGAAAGAAAGGAAGAAAGGAAGGAAGGAAGGAAGGAAGGAAGGAAGGAAGGAAGGAAGGAAGGAAGGGAGAGAGAGAAAGAAAGAGAGAGAAAGAGAAAGAAAGAAAGAGAAAGAAAGAAAGAAAGAAAGAAAAACAATATGTCTGTGTTGGCACACAGACATAATTATGGAAGCTATGCACAAAGTGGGCTCTGTGTCATTGGTCTATGTTTTAGCTTTTAAAGGGAATTGGCTATCCGTGTAAAATAATATAATAGAGGATGTATCACACTGATCACGGAATAAAGGATGCATCACACTGATAGTTTACAAAGCTCTACGGTGTTACTAAAGTCAATTTTGCAGAAAGGTTGAAACAAGTTGTATGGTGCTAAATACACTCAGAACTAAAAATTTAGCATGATACCTGGCAAGTAAGTCTATCTATCGATAACGTTGAGAGGCCAACAGCAACTGCTGTATCCAGTGTCATTCTCTTTTGAGTCTGTGTGACAGTGTACGTGACAGCTCGGGGGGGATGGGGATATGTTCCAGAATATGGATGACTAGTGGGAGATTGGTGGCTGAGTGATTTGGGAGGCAAAAACCCCAGTGGCAGGCTTACATCTTAATGCAAGATGTAAGGGAAATGTTCGCTCATCCTCATTAATATGTGTTTAGTTTGTCTCACACATTGGAGTCCCCAGCATTGACAAGTGAGCAGGTAAACAAGGTGCTTCCAGGTGCTCCCTGGTGGTGTTGTGTAAGAACGGCCTGTGGTCTTACTAGTTACTCTACCTGAGGCATCTAGTCTCAGACAAAAGCGACAGGCCTGGTCTCAAATGGGGTTTTACTCTGTTGTCCCGGAGTCTGCAGCCCAGCTGGCAGACACGGGAAATTTCAGTCTGGAATGCCCAAGTATGTCTTTCCGGGTTTTTTGTTCTCCTGAAGCATAGGACTACTATTTTTTGTCCCAGGTGTCTGTAGCATGTCTTGAGGCTTGAAAGATTGCAATTGCACTGGATGATGGATTTGATAGGAGGAAGAGCTGGGTTGTACTCCATGACACGGAAAAATTGAAGTTCTTCAGAATACAGCACCTGTGTTCTGGAGCTTCTTTGGATTTTACAGAAGTCCCTCCTTTGGAAGACCACCTCCTTTGACAGACCACAATGGTCAGGTCTCTCTGTAGTACTTTTCATGTTATTTATACCTCTTTTGAGGGACCACCTTTTGGGTGGCACTAGGGGCGGTCTCTCAAAGGAGGGACTACTGTACTTTTTTACTTTTTGCCAGAAATGGCTCTTTCCTTTCGGGGGGGGGGGGGGGGGGGGCACAGCCCCTTTTTTCTTAGGCGGGGGGTGACCCCCCACACCCCCATTCGGACTAACTCTTCTCCTACCCTAGGGTGTGGGACTCGAACCCACAATGATGGAACCCTTTCCGGTAGGCCTCCTCTCTTACCGCCTGAGATAGCGAGGACTGTTGGTGAACCGTGCCATTCATGCCCAACTTGATAACTCGAGTAACAATCAATTACAAGGAGCGTCATCTAGAGAGAACCAGAAATACTACTATACCAATATGGCACATAAGGACTACGGAAGCTACTGGTACTATACTTAAGTGTAAAATAACTCCCGTAAATTCTCTATTACAAGCCGTGGCTTCAATTAGAGTAAGGATTTTCAAGAACACAAATTCAGTATCATAAAGTCAGAGTGCAGCTTGTATTAGGGGTTTTCTCCCGAGAAACCTAGTATAATTGACAACATCATGGTTAAAACAAATAGCCCCATATTAGACAAAACACAAGCACATGTGATACATACTTTATTAAAATACGTCATATTTAAAACTGCATGTAAAGACATCAGAATTATCACATTAAAACGGGTCATAATGTCGATTTCAATCATTCCCTCCTTTAATAACTAAAAGCCTACAGTGGGCCACCATGGGATCTACCGTATTCACTCAGTCAAACAATGTACATGGGGCGGTATACCGTCTATATAGGCCTATGTGGGCTAAAAGCACATACATGACATTATCAAAGTTATCGTGATCTTTTTATAAATTCACTCTGCGATATATCGTCGTCACTGTCCGTGTCCGAGTCTCCATGATCTGATCCCTGTGTGCCCCTTACATCTGTTGCACTGGGTGTAGGGTGAACGGTACAAGTGTCTGCAAAGACTTCGTCGTCTTGGGTTCCATCCAAACTATTCGAAATCCCACATTTGAGAAAAGATTTGATAATTGTTTCTGCAGGAAGTTCATTCTACGATTTCAAAATCCATTCGCAAAGCATGGTCTTGGAAGGCGGTCTCCTGTGACCACCCTTGGTATAATCAGGGTCCCCGCCTATCATCCAGTCCTCCCATGACCTACGCACATTTGCTTTAAAAGGTTTATTTATGCCAACGTCAAGGGGGTGAACAAGAGGCGTAAAACCACCTGGAATAACACACAATTTGTATCGTATGATGCCCGCCTCGGACTTGGCCCCATAGTAAGTATCTAAACTAGGCATGCAGCGTGCGATACTGCCTATAGACCACTGCAGACATGTGCGGCCAGTCACTCTTTCAATCAAACTTTTATTCAGGTGAACTGCATTACATGAGGGTAAATAAGTACACATGCTTGTTATGCTAAATGATCAGTGTGTGCAGAAAATTTCCACGAAAGTCGCTGAAGTTAGGGTGCGGCTTCTAATAGGGTTTTTCGTGAATTGGAAATGGCGAAAAATCGTCCCCAGGGAAGGACTCAAACTCAGGGTGCGTCTTCAATTAGGGTGCAGCTTCTATCAGAGAATTCACGGTAATCTAAAGTACATGGATACTAAATTTAACAACTAATATAGCAACCTGCAATAGTTCCTAGTTCCTCTGCAAAAGTTTCTAATAATACACGCTGTACTTTTTTCTATATACCACTGGTGCTGTATTCTGAAGAACGTCCAGAAATTTTTTTCCTGATCAGAGCTAGTCGTGCTGTTTGTAGTGGAGTTGGGGAGCATGTCTGTCCAGCACTCCAGCTCATGTGACAGCGTCACTGAGGATATCTTCAGGGTATCCTCTGACTCTGAGTGTGTAATATTGGAGTATTTTGAGCCCGTTCGCCTCAAAATCCCTATCAAGATGGCAGATATGTTTGTCCTTAAGCAACTAGCTATAGTGGCCACGTTGCTTTGTGTGTTCAGGGTGTGCTGATGTGTAGTGAAGATAGATGTGGGTATCTGTTGGTTTAGTGTAGTAAGTGGTACATGTATACACTTGACCATTGTCACAGAATTTTACAGTGGAAAGTTTACTTCACTGGCTGAAAAGCGGGCTGAGAACTTAATCGTAGGGTGACAGGAATTAAGGTGCTTAATGAATTCCTGTAAATGTGATGCCCCTGGCAAAAAATCAGGGCTTAGTCCAGGAGAAAGGAATATGGAAGGACCGTCTTTTGATACATCACACCAAAGGCTGGACAAAATCAGTTGTCTATCCATAAACATATAACAGCATGGAAGATGAGGCATCCTTACCCTAAGAAATGCAGTGTTTATAGTTTGATAAGTTCTCGAATGATGAAAAACTGAAATTTGCATGAGAAAGTGGTCCATGACTGGCCCACAAAGAACAAAAAAAAAAAAAAAAAAAAAAAAAAAAACTACTTGTTGAAATGTAAATGGTAAACTAGACAGATACTTTTAAATGTATGAACTCACATTTTTGGTAGTAGGCCACTACTGACTTTGAGATTGCCTGTCGAATAGCTGCAATAACATAACAAATAAAAAAAAAAATTAATCCCATCCACATTCAGTTTCACATTTCCACCTTTGATCATAGATTTTCTCTTTGTTTCCAATACAGGAGAAACCTGAATTTATCATTTTATCATAAATAAAAAAATCAAACCGTGTTGAATATGGATATATAATTCAATGTTGATCCAGGCTGTGGTATTGGTACAAAATTATGCTGCTTCTGAAGTCTTAATTATGCTGCTGGAACCTCAGTTACGGCATTAATATGCACTTAAATTTGATAAAAATATACATTTTAGTTTGGGCTTCAAAACAAACAACCCGAACTTGTTGCCATTTCAGATATCTTTGATATACTTAGCACCTTTAACCATACACTACATCAGAAAAATCCATCTGAAACCATTAAAACAGCAAACTTACCATAAATCTGTGCAACATGGCCACCACCCCTAACTCGTACTCGGATGTCAATGCCAGCAAACCTCTCTTTGCCAAGCAGCAGGAGAGGTTCTTGAATCTGGCAAAGAAAAATCCACACACACTGTCATAAAAGCAGTCATATGTTTTTGTGATATAAATATGCAAGGCATGGAAATCCCTATGATCTGAAGCACATGGAACAGTAAAATGTTTAGGCTGACAAGTGACGTATCATTTTAGTTTTCCTTTAACCAAGTTTTAACTGTACTCTTTGGAATTTGTGGCAAGTGTCAACATTTGCATAACCGGTCACCAAGATCACTAAATGCAAGTGACTGCTCAATCTGAACAGGGTGTCGCTGCGACTCTTGAGATAAAAGAAAACTACAAAAGTGTCCAAAGGACACTGATGCCCCCACCTGTCATTACTCTCATCAGCAGTGGAAAGAATATAGCATGTAAATGGTATAAGACATATTGTAAAATCTTCAGCTGGATAATTATTATACACATAGAACTCACATGACAGGTGCATCTTCAAAATTGTTTTTGACAATATAAAATTACCCATTATATGTACACAGATGTTTCCACAAAGTTTCGTGGTTGAACCTCACATACCTTAGTTAATTAATGATTAATTAACAGAATATAGTTAATCCAAGGGAGAAACAAAACCCCAAGTGCACACTTTCATATACTGATAATTGTTCCCACACAGTTTCATGCAAATGTCATAGATAAAAATCGACATTGTCACAAAATATGCACACACTTTATTATATAGGCCTATTTTTGTACCAAAAAAATGAATGTTGAGCTTTATTTACTTTGTTTTTAATTGTTTTTAATTATTTACTCCATCCCAATGAGATTCTTAATCTTACAAGCCCATGCACATAGTTGAAGTTATTATCTGAAAACCCACAAAGATATTTTCCTTTTATTCATTTGTTGTATTTATTTATAATCCAGAAGTGCAAGTTTATATAAAGCTTAATTATCTGGGTTGTATTTTATTTTTAGCGTTTGAATAATTCATTATTTAATGAACTATTTGTTTTATTTATTAACTAAGGTGATATTGTCCATTCACTGTACAAAATATCAGTCTACACTTGTGTAGGCTCCCAAAATGGCTCTTGGATAATATTGTACATGCAAGACTGTACACATTAAAACCTTTGAATACTTCTTTCACTTTTCAATACTCATCAATACTCATTACTTTATTTCATATTTATTCATGAAAAAGTATTATTTCCAACCAGTTTAAAAAGTTCAATAATTTACAAAAAAAAAGAAAAAAAAAAAAAAAAAAAGAGAAAAAAAGAAAAAAGTAGTTTCCAGAGAATATAACAAAAAAAATTCATAGAAAATATTACTACTATACATATAGAGCCATCTAGTGGCACACTATTATACTACAGGACCATGTGGCAGGAAACCAAGCACAGATAACTGATGAGCTCAGAAGCAAAACAATTGTATTTTCACCTGAAGCATGTGCATTTCCTTTCAAGGAAGCACACTGTTAAGATTATCACAGAACTAATGTCTAAACTAGAACAGACTGATTTTCCAACAGAAAATCAAATGTCTCCCGGTGGAACACTTACGTCTCTGAATAAGCTACAGGTGATAACAAATTACAAATGACCAAGTTTGCTTAAAAATTACAATCCTATTTTAGCTCTCACCTGGATACATTACTCTAGCAATTTTCATCAAGTTCTTCAAGACTTATTGCAGGGAAATCAATTTCACATAAATGACCCTGTGACCTTGAAAATTAGGTCAAGGTCACCCACATACAATCTCAACCTTGGTCTTACCTTGATACATAATCCTACCAAGTTTCATCAAATTCCATCCTGTTCTTCATGACTTATGAAACGGACACCAATTTCACATAAGTGACCTTGTGACCTTGAGAATTCCCTCAAGGTCATCCAAATACAATCCCAACCTAGGTCTTGCTAAGATATATAATCCTACCAAGTTTCATCAAATTCCATAAAGTTCTTCATGACTTATCGAACAGAAACCAATTTCACATAAGTGACCCTGTGACCTTAAAAATTAGGTCAAGGTCATCCAAGTACAATCCCAACCTAGGTCTTGCCTAGATACATAATCCTACCAAGTTTCATCAAATTCCATCAAGTTCTTCAAGACTTATCGCATGGAAACCAATTTCACATAAGTGACCCTGTGACCTTGAGAATTCGCTCAAGGTTATCCAAATACAATCCAAACCTAGGTCTTGCCTAGATACATAATCCTACCAAGTTTCATCAAATTCCATCAAGTTCTTCAAGACTTATCGAACGGATACCAATTTCACATAAGTGACCCTGTGACCTTGAGAATTCCCTCAAGGTCATCCAAATACAATCCCAACCTAGGTCTTGCCAAGATACATAATGCTACCATGTTTCATCAAATTCCATCAAGTTCTTCATGACTTATCAAACAGAAACCAATTTCACATAAGTGACCCTGTGACCTTCAAAATTCGCTCAAGGTCACCCAAATACAATCCCAACCTAGGTCTTGCCTAGATACATAATCCTACCAAGTTTCATCAACTTCTGTCAAGTCCTTCAAGACTTATCGCACGGAAACCAAGTGTTGAAGAACCTGAACAACAACAAGAAGAACAAGAAGAAGAAGCGGAAGAAACGGGCACTAAAACAATATGTCCCCCGGCTTCCCCCGGGAGACATAATTATTTCACGTTCTACTGAACTCCTAGAACTGATCTTTTCTTCAGTAGGTAAAATCAAAGACCCTCGATGGTCTTTGGTAACATACACCAATTATCCCCCCATCTTGCTTGACTTTTCACAAATTAAATCATTTGTAACTTTACTTTATGTCTGGTTGTTCTATTAAATCTTATTTTTCATGAATGTAATCTATTCTTGGTATTATTGTCCTTCTATGTAGTTATTTTAAGGAGAATTAGTTGTTTGTTTGAAGTTCTGGTTGTGCCAAACAGTTGGTTGCCTGACCTGGAGTTTGGTTTGTCTAAGAAATGTGTTACAGTTGTGTTGCCTGCGTGGAAGTCTTTGCTTTTGTTGCCATGTTTCATGTCAATAAACTTGCTAAACTAAGACATGATGGACAGCAGACAGCAAGCAGATGCCTGAAGAAGATCACAAAATGACGTGGCAACTCTCGCTCTTGACAGCAAGGAAACCACAGCGTCATGTAGTGAGTGACAATTGCAAAAATGTTCTAAACAGAGTTCTGCTTGCCGACTGAGTACAAGTAACTTATTTTTGGCATAAATACATGCAAATTTTACTGCCGTTTTAATAGATTATCTTATGATACACAGTAAAAAGTCAAAATCTCCCGCAATAATGAACGACTTACGGTAAAAATTGAAGATTAAGAGGAAGTCGAGATAGCTTAATGGGAAAACTCTTAGATTGTCGGCTGAAATCAAAGCTTAACTGGACCGTAAAGCTATGAAGCTTCAGGGACAATCCTGTTAAATCATGCTATAAAATTTGAGCAAAATACATGGAAGTATTCTGGATATCACAGTAATGAGCCCTAACTAACATATAATTAGGCTGCCATTTGCTCAAATTAGGTCATGGTGACATCAAAATCTTATCAGTTCATCTTGGCATGATATGGAATTAGACATTTTTCACCACGTGTCATAATTTCTGACAAGTTATAGGTAGTGCCACCAGTATCGTAAGCAACTGAATGCTTAATTTTATGAACATCTATCGAACATTAAGATGCTAGTGTTCACAAGATTTTCACATTTTGAAGCATATATTACATACCAGTGTAAGTGGCACTACCAATATCGAAATCAACCTATTTTTATACACTTGCTAAGACCTGAAAGTTGCATGAAGTTATTAAGAAAACTGTGGACTGTATCGCACTCGCAAGCAAAAGTTTGTAAATGGACAAGACTGACTGCATGAGCTTTGTGACCTTTGGTCAGCAGAGCTAAAAATTGTTTCTTCAAATTGAGGTCAAGTAAATTCACCTGCAGGACAAGTAGAATTTAAGTACCCATTGTCGGAGTCCTATGGACAAGTGCTTTTGAAATTTTTATGGTCTTGACATGGTTTAAAAGGATGATACTCCCCCCCCCCCTTACTGCATGGAAACTGGCCACTACAACATTGTGCCTCATGCCAGTGTTAGTTTGCTTTGCACAAACCTCCTTTCACCAGTACTTGTTCACTTTGTAGACTGACCATTTGATTTTCAAATGTCAACCTGCAAATCTGTGTACTTTTGTCATGTTCATTACTCATGGAGCTTTTCCCACCCTCCATCCCCACATATGCTTCACACTTTTCAAGTGAACTCAACTTCAAGCCTGTATAGGTTTTAAAACCTAATTATCTTGTCCTCACAAAATGGATTGCAAGTTTGACAGACTTACCTTGGAACGAAGGGTCATTGGTTCAATCTGATCCACTGGACGTCCATTTATTTTGACAAGGCCATTGCCTCGCTTGCAATGGGCGACTGCAGTAGCAGTTTTCTGCAAAATATATATACATACATATATATATTTATATTTTTTCAGACGCATATATTTGTCCCATTCATCATACTTTGGTCAATTGTAATTTCATAGAGGTACATGTCTTAAATATCAAGATGCATCAATATAACATAATTAGGTCTCTGTAAGACAGAGTTCATCCATATATGATTGCACAAAATTCAGAGACGAGAATGGAGAATGGTGAAAGAAAGAGAAAATGCACCCTATCAGATCCTTCAAATCCAGATCTCTTCAAATTTGTACATTTCTGATAATTCTAAATTTCTTATTTTCAAAATACATTCACCAAAAAAGAGGAATTCTTCTGAAAAGAGGAAGATTCTCATGCCTTGGAATTTTCCAAGCTTTCACAACCATTCATAAGTTTTCTGTGCTAACAATAACACCTTTTAAACATGAGTATATTGTACTATGTATATTACTGATGTACTGAAGTTTTAGACCAAATAAAGCTTTCAACTGTCACCTGTCATCTCTCAGGTGCAAATAATTTTCATTTAAGTTCCAACAATCTTTCATTTCAATGTGCACTTGTGCCTTTAAAACCACATTAAACATGGCACAAGAAAATGAACACATTTTGATGGGATATTTTTGAGGGTTGTTTTCGTACAAAGCAATACCTGATACTGTGAATTCACTTATTTTCGTATGCAAGAATTTTCGCACTTTTTCACTTGAGGAAAAATTTGCGTGTTCTTAAATTCGCGATTTTAGTTCTTTCAAAAAAAAAAAAAAAAAAATTGCCAGATTTGTTTGTTTGTTTGTTGGCAAGCAACTGTTCACGTTGTTTAGCATGAAACAAAGAAACGGCTTACACAACACAAGCCAGTGTAACGAGAGGCGAGTACATCGTGCATATGTCACCGAGCTGAATTTCCACAAGCAACAAAACTTGCCTTGTCCGAGTATTCGGAGTAAAAGCTGTCATTCTGTACAAATTAAAAATAAACCTACTTGGATTGTGTCATACTAGTAGTATGTGAATACAAGTATTAGTAATTCTTTTCAAATCGAGTGGAGTCCATCTATGCCGGTCTCAAGCTGTCATTCTGATTACAAAATAAACAGCGGTGTCAAAGGATTAAATCGACGACCGGCCCGGGCTCACACGAGGGAGCGTCTCTGCAAATAAAATCTTGTATCATGTGCACCTTCTTGGAAGTGATCGTCTCTCATTCAGTGCAAGTTTTCTCAAGCAGCAAACATGTCTCTCCTGAAATGGTTAAAATCGGCGAAATCGCCCACTTTACCAGGCTTGCCAGATCCAAAAAAGTGCACCACTGTTTACGATGCTATCGCTACTGAAGCGGCAAATGATGCAGCTGAAGAAATACTGCTTCTTGGGCCAAGCACTAGTTCCAAGAAGCGCCGTGGGGAATACACTTTCTACAATGCTGAAACGCGTGCCAAAATCGGAAAATCTGCAGTTGAGATCGGAGTTGCAAAGACAGTGCCCAAGTTTACAATGCTACTTGGCAAGAAACTCAACCAGTCGACCGTGCGCAGTATGAAAACGTCCTATGTCAACCAGAAAAGGAAGATCGGAGCTGACTTGAACGAACTTCCGTGATGCACACGTGGCCAGCCTTTGATGTTGGGCGACTTGGATGAAGTGGTGCAAAACTGGGTCAGAAAAGTCCACATTGCCGGTGGGGTGATCAATGTGCGTATTGTTAAGGCTGCTGTATACAGCATCGTCAAGAAGCGAGACAGAAAAAGACTTGTGGAATTTCGCGGATCAATTCAGATCACAAAGGCATTGGCTCGATCTTTGTTGAAGCGGATGGGATTTGTGAAGAGAAAAGGCACGAAGGGCGTGAAACAGTTACCGGACGACTTCAACTTGATCAAGGAGCAGTACACTGCCAGGGTGACGGAAGCAGTAAACAAACACGACGTGCCTGATGAACTGGTGATCAAAATCGACCAGACTGGATGCGATCTTGTTCCCGGTGGGGAATGGACGACGGAGAAAGAAGGATCAGCGCAAGTAACGATCACCGGAATCGATGACAAACGCCAGATCACCGTGTTGCTTTCCGTCACGAAAAGTGGGCACGTGCTCCCGCCACAGGTGATTTACACAGGCAAAACAAACAGGTGTCTGCCGGCTGGCGTGCCTTGGCCAGAGGACTGGCACACAACGTGCACAGAATCGCACTGGAGTAATGCCGCGTCAATGGAACAGTTTGTGGACAAAATTCTTCTGCCGTATGTGAGCAAAGTCAGGACAGAACTAGGGAAACCAGACCAGAAAGCAATCGTTTTGCTGGATGTTTACCAGGCCCACCGTGTTGAAACTGTGCAAAAGAAAATGGCGGACAATGGACTTGTTTATCTGTATGTGCCAGCGTGTTGTACTGATCGTTTGCAGCCACTTGATTTGGTGAATGGCCCACGTCTCATTTGTTCCAGAAGACTTGCTTTTGAAAAAGATGCCACCTCATGTACCATGGCTGTGGCCTTGGATCGGCCACAAGCGAAAGATTTCGCTATTACGGAATCTTGAAACACAGTTTTGCATATTGACGTTATTTTATCCATTGTGGACATTGGCAGGTTCATTTCGACACACATATCGACAAAAGATATTTCCGCTAATGTTATATTATATTTCAGCTCTTCAGTTCTGCATAAATTCTCGTTTGTAGCCCTTAAATAATGCGACATATTAGATTTCAACGAGTCTTTTTCAAGTTTTGCATAGTCCTGGTGTTTTTTCGACCGCACGTGGCGTCGGCAGTCATCTTTTCCACCATGTGCGATGCTGATATCGCTCCTACAAAGTTTGCAAAATGCGTAGGTTTCTCCCTTGTTACTTGACACCAAGCACGGCCATTCATAAGAGTATCTTTGTAAGAAGCTTTGAACGCTTGTCTTCGCTGGTTTTTGCATAAAATCTGCTGTAGAAACCCCTTCATGGCTTCGTTTAGCCATGGCATGTCAGCTGAAACGTGTGGTTTCTTCCCGCGGCGGAAGTTCCTAAGGAACCTAATGCGCATGCCCAGTAAACGGCCTGGCAACAAAAGGGCGTATTTGATTTTGCACCGCTTTTTTTTTCCCGTAGCAATAATTTTTTTCCGTAACATCGTATTTTTAGCAAAAAAATCGTACGAAATACGGACAAATCGTAAAAGTAGGCATCTCTGCTTGTGGTATTCCGATGAGGTTAGTGCACAAATGGACGCTTACGAGAACGAAAGTGGCGAGGAAGCAGATACCTCTTGTGTCAAAGTGGATTTGAAACTCGCGCGACTGAAGCCTATCCATGGCAACTGGCTAATCACAGCGATCGAGGCAATGAAAGGGCATCCAAACATCATTATTGACGGGTTCAAAAAAGCCAGACTTGCCTAAATTGTCGGACTACATTTTGTGAAATGTGTATGGATTTTACATCGCGAATGGAAGTACTAGTATCATTTAGGTATGAGGAATTACCGGTAGAAAGGTCGTAGAATTTAACGGACAAGCCACAAGGTTGGTGCGTGTGACTATTGACTTTATCAGTGTTTTTTAACTCATATCAACAAACTTTCAGAGCTGAACTTCTTCAAATACCAGTACATATGATGGACGAATCTCATTAAGTCGGACTTCGAGCAAAATTGACTGTTTATAGGTGGAATGTGTTCTGAGGATGTTGGCGATTTTTGGCACGAACTTTATGAAGCCGTGTTTGATGAATGGATATTGTTCCAAGCTACTAAAGTATTTTTTATTTATTGAATGTCAATAAAACTTGTAAATATAAAGTTGTCTTCTGTTGTTGTTCTCATATTTGTAGGTTATGTTAGGAATGTGCAATCATTTGTTTCCGCCCGCACTTTAACGTTTGTGTATTGGTAACATTGTCATTGAAGACCAGCTGGGTACTGGCACTTTGAAGTTTGGTACCCTATTTTCGCCCACTGAACTTGCGACAATATTTAGCGAAGTTCTTAAATTCGCAGTTTCATAACTACCGCGAAAATAAATGAATTCACAGTACACGGCATAACCTCAGCAAACAACACAATACAGAAAAACTTTAAGTTATAAGTACCTAAAACATTGCAAAACAAAAAAAGAGGCCGATGGGCCTAATGCTCTGCTGGTACCCTGGCTATATTGTGCCTGTGCATTTCAAAGTTGGGAGTCCTCAAGTGACTTCCGCACATACAAAGTTTATGTACATTCAATGTATACAATGTTCACCAGAAGGCACTTCGCTCCACACGTAATCATAGCTTATTTGTGCAACTCCTGTGATGGTTATTGTTGCATGTGCCGAAAACAATGAGAGAGTCCTGAACTTTATGTCCAAAAGTGACCTTGGGACAGAAGATCAAGAGCACCCACACTATGCAATACACAAGGGTCATTCCATGTCAAATTAGGCAAATTCTGATATAGCCCCAGCCCGACCCAATTGGATTTTCCTCAAAATTTACGTATCTGTAGCACAACCATTCTGCAGATGTTTTACAAAATATTAGGCCCTTCTGGCCACTGGTTCAAATTTTATGGCCCCTGGGGAGGGGTTATCTTTAAAAAAAAAAGTCTGTATTTTTTTTGCTATTTTTAAAGCTCTTTTACAGTGAAAGTATTCAAGCCACATTTATAAATTTTTCTGATGTAATTCTTCACTCAGAAAGTAAAAAAGGCACAAAATAAGATAAGATAGATGGTGATTTCCAGTACTCGTGGTGGTACAAAAATGGCAAAAAACACAATTGCAAATGACAAATTCTGATTTTCAGCTATTAATTTGACCCATTTATTGACTTGCTACAATGCTAATTAGTTGTATATTGGATATTTATGTTGGGTACTTGTGTGTAGGACAAAGATATAAATGATTGAATATGTAAGTATAAAAATATTTGGCCCTAAAGTTGTACTTTTTGTCAACGGGGAACCCTTTTACCAGGGTATAACTCAGTCCTGACAGACAGCACCAGCATCAAACTTACTTAAATAGTAGAACAAGGTCATAAAAAAAACATATCCAAAAATCATGATGGTGTCTCGAGTCCTTCTTACAAAATTTTATCAATGATTTTAAAGGATAATGGGCATTTTGTTAGAGACATTTTACTGATATTTAACCCTTAAAGTGCCAAATTACTGCAAAGAATGGCTTATTTTTACTCAAATTCACTGCTGTAGTTTTATTGGAAGGAAACAAGACACCATCACAATTTTTGGATATGTTGTGTACCTATGTCTGTTCTACAATATCCCAAAGTTTGATAGTGGTGCAGTTTGTCAGTACTGGGTTACACCCTGGTAAAGGGGGCCCCCGTTAACAAAAAATGCAACTCTGGAACCAAATATTTTCTCATCTGCATATTCATTACGTCATTTCTTTGTTTTAAATACAAGTATCTTGGTTCAATATTACATATACAACTTTTCAGCGTTGTTGCAAGTGCATAAATGGGTCAGATAGGTGACTAAAAACTGAAAATTCTCAATGGCTATTATTTTTTTTTTTTTTTGCAATATTTAGATAAATACTGAAAGCTGTCTCCTACCATAAGTTCTACTACTTTTTAAATTCTCTCTATATAGAAGAATAATTCCACACAAAGTTACGGATGTGGCTTTAATACTTTTACTACAATGAAGCTTAAAAAATGGCACAAAATTATAGGCATTTTTCCTTTTTGCAATATTTAGACCACCATAAATACTAAAAGCTGTCTCCTACCATACCTTATACTACTTTTAAAAATTCTCTCTATATAGGAGAATAATTCCACAAAAAGTAATGGATGTGGCTTCAATGCTTTCACTACAATGGCGCTTAAAACGTGGTGCAAAATTTTAGGCGTTTTTCTTTTTGATGACCCCTCCCCAAGAGCCCTAAATCATGTACCAGTAGTAAGAAAGGTCTAATATTTTGCAAATCCTCTTTATAATAGTTAGTTTACACTTGTGTATAGTTTGAAGAAACTCTGAGATGGGTGAGCTGGGGCCATTGCCCGAGTTGACACGGAATGACCCAATAGGCCCATGGGCCTGGTGTGGTGCTGACATTGCCACTGATGTCCAAGCTTCACCCTGTCATTACAAAATCACCTCTTTACACTTTGCAGGCATGGTGACCTCACAAAAATAGGTCAAGATCACTGATATTATATCAAATTCTAGCTTTGTACACTGTCTATATATCCTATAAATTTGGCAAGTCTAATCCAATTACTTTTTAAGACATAGAATTTGATATCTTAAAACACATTTTGGATCATAACTTCAGTCAAACTATAGATGGCGCCCCTAATACCATTAGCAGATTAGACTTTGACCCCTCCCCAAAATCCCACTGAATTTCGGGAAGATCTGCCAAAAATTAAAGATGCTAGAGTGCTCACAATATTTTCATATTTTGACCCCTATATATTCATAAGATCCTAGATGGCACCCCCAATATCGGTACGATGCTAGATTTTTAAAACACCCTATTAGTCCTAAAATTTATTTTGGGCTAACTTGAAAACTGTGGACGGTATTGCGGTCAAAAGATTTGAACATTTTGATCAAGCTACATCCTGCCATTACAAAATCACCTTTACAACTTCACAGGCATGGTGACCTCACAAAATAGATCAAGGTCACTGATATGACATAAAATTTTACCTTAAGCCATGGTCTATATATCCTATGAATTTGGCAAGTCTAATCCACGTAGTTTTCCAAATATGGAATTTTACATCTTAAAAGACATTTTGGCTCATAATTTACCTCAAATTACTGGTGGCAACACTGATATCATTAGCAACTTGTTGTCAAGAAGCAAGCATCAAAATTGATAAGCAGATCATCATGCACCACTACCACTGTTCACCTTGTGACTATGTTAGCAACCACCCAAGCATGCCACTGAGGCTGACTAGGAGCCAAGAGCACAGCAAGAGCACATACCATGATACCAAGCAAAGCCAATTCTTCAAATGTAACGCTGCTCAACTGTATATACATTCAGTTAAGTGTGTATACAGTTGTGTAGTGCTTCCATTTGAAGATGATATCATGGATACAGAATGTCCGATCTGATGTACAAAGCTATCGCTCAACAGACACACTGTGTGTTTGATCATTTTGTCTCTAAGTTCACCAGAATGAACTGTTTTAGTTGCCAATTTTTTTGTTAATTTCCCACCTTGGGAGGGGGACCCCCCGCCCAAAGCAGCTCCCCCCCCCCCCCCCCCACCGACCCATCACATTGCTCCCTCATCAGCGACTCGTAACCCTTTTCATTTTCTGCCGGAAACACTGGAAGTTGTCCCCAGCCAACTCATCCCCATGTCAAATTGTCCCAAAAACCAACTCATCCCAATGCTAAGTTGTCCCATCACCAACTTATCCCACTGTAATATGGTCGTCCCGCCACAAGATCATGGTTTCTTCTACAATATATTCTAAGGACCGAGCAAGGGTCACAATAGCTAGAAGTTGTAGGAGAAGTTCGACCGGTTTCGTTGTGTTTCACAACTCGTCAGGAACTGTGGGCTAACCGACGTTACGTCTGATTTTTATGCCGAGGGGTAACTTTCTGTTGTCACGTAAAACACGCTATTGTGATTGCGTAACACAGAATCTCGGTTCTACCAAGACGTTATTGTCAAGGTGAATTAGATTCAAAAGAATTTGAATCCTGGCAGGCCAATAAAATAAGGACTGCCGTAAAAACAATGCTGGGGGTCAGCAAGTGTAATTAATCAGACATCTAGGTGGTGGTACTACCGTACCACAAAGCCCTGAACACAGGAGCTTGGGACTGTGTGTGAGAGCACAGTGTGGGTGCGTATGTGCGGTTTCCCTATGGGTTGCATAGGTAATATGCTACCCAAAGCAGAATCTCATGGAGGGATGAACTCTGAACATAAAATTTTAGCATTAGACCGAGCAAGAGAGCTCATCTCCCCATGATGTTGAGACCGAAAGGTTCAATGGAGCGCAATTGGTGCATCCAATGTCTTTCCCTGTCAAGGCGCAACTGTCTGGTGCGTTCTAGACGGGGGGGGAGTGCGGATATACTCTAAAATGTGCACTTTTAGAGCAAGACCCTGGTGGTCATTTTGGGCAAAATGTCTGCCCAGTGGCTGTGCAATGACTTTGTTACTGATGTAACGAAAGTGTTCGCGCAATCTGTCTTTGAGTGGGCGCATCGTTTGCCCCACATACTGTTTGTTGCATGTGACACAGGTAAGTAGGTACACTAGATTGGAACTTTCACAGCAACCTCCCTTGGGGACATGGTATGTCCGCCCAGTTTGTGTACTGGTTACTCTACCTGAAGTATCCAGACAGATACAGTATTTGCAATCAGCTCGATTGCATTCGTTACTGTGTCTCTTTCCAGATACAGCTGGATTCAGCTGTGTGTCTGTGTGATATCTGATCCTGCTATGGACCAGCATGTCTTTCAAACTGTCTGCCCTTCTGAAACCCACTATAACTTCCTTGTCGATTAAGGCTTCTGCATGCAGCGAGGCCTCAAGTGTTCTCCAGTGACTTTGGATGATCTGTTTTATAGGTGGAAGTGAGGGGTTGAATGTTGTGATCAAGAAAAGCTTTTCTTGGTCGGTCTCGGTGGTTGGCTTGGGAGCCAAAATTGTGGACCTGTTTACTGAGTCCACAAAAAAAAAAAAAAAAAATAAAAAAATTTCTTCTACAATAAGCACATGCAAGCTTTGTTCAGCCAACATTTGTAGAATTTTTAGTGTCAGTGGTACATTGCAGGCCTGATACTGACCAGAAATGCAACCTACCTGCAGTACCCTCAAAGTTACAAGTAGGTAATATAGTCTGACATCTATTTAGTGGCAAAATTGACTATTTTCTTTGGTTTCATGCTCTTTTCACAAGAACATCCCAGTCACACGTCTTTGGGAGTCGATACCTTTGTGTACCATGACTGGTTATGACCAAAATTAAATTTTAAATACTATCTGCTACAGTTCACTGCATCTCGCTCATCATGTCTGCGTTCTCATTTGATGATTTGTTTAAGATTGTGTCCGATACACAATGTTCCTGAAGTTCCGACACTGAAGTGAGGAACCCAGCGTCTGCTCCAAAAAAAAGCTGGAATCCCACGAGCGATATTGGGACAACTTGTTAATAGGACGAGGTGGTATTGGGACGACTTGGCCATGGGAAAAATTTGCATGAGGTCGAGTTGACCGTGGGACGAATGGTCATTCAGCGTACACCGGGGGTGAGCGATGTCATTGACACGGTCAATCGTAATTTTTAAGGAATTTTGCTGTCATTTCTTCATTTTTGCAAAAAATATGAGACCTAGATATAAGCAGTTCACTGATCTCAGACAAGTCCATGAATTATAGGCTGTTGCCAGTGATTCTGGCTGTCAACTTTGGAGTCGCTGCATGTCAAGTTTCCACGCTGCCCAATGAGTGCAACAAAATGGCAGCCTCCATTTACCTTGCGCCCAAACACTTGGACAGACTGTAGTGGTCCTTTCGTCGGCATTCTGAAAATAAGTTGAATATCAATGTGAGCTGAAGACAATAGATTTTCGCATGTAAATCTTTAAATTTCACATTTTGGACTTAATACGACGTTTATTGGACAGTTTCTTTCAGTATCTTACTTTGTCGACCACACGGACTCGTAAACCGGAAGAAGAGGAAGTACTACGGGGCCATGCTTGGAATTCACGGTGGACAAATACTCTCCAACGAACTAAAATAATGATACGGTTTTAAGAAGGATTTTGCACCATAAAGCTACAGTATATTTTATTCTTTGAAAACATTTATGTTTCTGAATTGCAAATTACACAATTCAATATTTACAATGAGCATTTTTTCCCCAACAGCCGGAACAAGATGGTTCCCTCATTTGAAGAACTATCTGCTGGGTACCAGACTAGAATTTGGCGCCAAAATCGAAGATACCGCGGACGTGGTGGAATCAAAAAAACTTGTGAGCTGCTGTTTTGTTACATTATGATGGTGATCAAGTGTGGTAAAGGGCTGTTGCAATTGTAAATCGTAGTTTTGTGAGGAGTGAAATGAGGTGGCTGATTGATGTTGCAATGATTTGCCACTGGTAATTAAGGGCGGGGATAGGGTGTATGAGGGAAGTTGTTTTTTTGTTTTTCTTTTGTTTTATTCAGTGAGTAGGCGCGGGGGTGGGTGGGACCTACAAAAGCGATGAGTGTTAACTTGAGGGATATTGCCAGGGCTAGGGGCCTACCACAGCTGCGAGAGAGTGTGTGGTGGACCCTTTGCCTCGGCTGTGGTTCTAGAAAACATGGTAGCACGAGCTGAGTAGCCTAATAAGCTCGCATGCATGTCAGGTGGCCCAGGAAAAAGCCCAGGGGGAAAAAGTGAAGGAAAGAAAAGAAAATTAGATCAGGTGGAGGAAACCATGGTTATCCTACTAGGGTGGGCCTAATTACCGGTTTTCAACGGATTGCACAGGATTGTACCAGATTGAACAAAATATTAGCAACATATTAAAATATTAAAGTACAATGACATAAAGAATGAAGAATTATACAATAGATGTTCCGTATCAAAAGGAGGGTAATTTTTAGATGGTAACTAGTGTGTTTAATGCATATGTTCTGCTATAGGAACTTTGACAATGAAGTATCATGAAATTCAATAATAATAACAACAACAAAAAATATATACCTTATTTCTCCTAGAATTATCATGCAGTGGAAGACTTTTATTCTGCGTCATTGGAAAAGGATGTCTTTAAGTTTAAAATAGCCTAGGCTATTACATACATCCTTCTCTCTCTCTATCTCACTCTCAGCAGAAATATTTGCTGCTAAACCCATTCATGTGAAGTTTTCAGCATTAATTCCACATTTTTGGAGAGGTAACATCTTTATCATTATCTGTACTTTGATGTAGCGATCCAGTTTAAAAAATGGTTAGGCTTATTTTTGTAAACTTTGTCTTTTTTCATCTTTATTTTTTTAGAAGAACCAAAACTATGTATTTTGTGACAGAGCACAGCATTGAGAACACACTGATGGTAGGCCGAACATTTTGCTTACTTGTATATTTAAGAGGTAAAAAGTATAATAATGATAATAATAAGCTAATAAATTCCTAAAATAATGATGTTAATTATGATAAAGATGATGATTATCATAATAATAATAATAAAACCATCACCTTGAAAGCTAAATCAGTGTGGTGGCCTCTGCGAATATACGTTCTAGAGCACTCTTGAAATCAAATTCACCACATTTTGAAAGTTGGCAGCTCTGACATACCTAAGGAAGTGAAGACTTGTGTAACCACATGAACTGGTCCATTGTAAATTTGTCACACACAGTGTGATACCACTTGTTGCACATCTCACACAGAATAACACAATTGCCACCACAGAAAAGCCATGGTAGATAATTTGAAACACGCAAAACTTATGTCTCACAGTCTGGAAACTATTTCTCTGATGCAACACGATGAACGTAGTAATCAAAGAATGATACTCGCTATGAATTGGGGTTTCTTTCATAGCAAAATGTCTCAAGTTTATTTGAAGTAAAGTGTGAACATGAATATTATGTCCGAGTAATCCCCTGTGTTGTAAAGTGTCAACTTTTTTAGAATACCCCAGAAATGATTAATTGGGCGCGACGACTACAAATCGTGTTCAGTAGTGCCGCTTAAATTAATCCCCCTCTCAGTCTGATTGTTGTTCTATCTATGTTTCCGCGTTCGGTTGTATCGGGTTACTTACATCCGGTGTGCTATTGTACCAAGTTCAAAAACGGAGAGTTTTATGCGTGCGCAACCAGTCTCAGCGTTTGAATCCAAACCATGCGAGTCCATCGATGTGTTTTTCATTGAAATCGGCCGATAAAAGGGCTAGTTTCTGCATTTTTTCTGTCCAAAATAATGCAAAGTTAGACAACTTGCGTGCGTAATAACTCCTTACGCCGTAATCAGCAATAAAAAATGTAGTTTTAGATGGATAGTGCATGCCGGTAGGATCATGATGGTGGTTTCATTTCTTGTAGCTAAGTCCGGTGTAACGCTGAATTTTGTCTTTAAAATTTGGAACACAGTGAAAAATTTTGCACATTTCAGTCGGTGACGCGATTATTCTCGCCTTTCATCGCGTGACCTGGCCAACGAGACTGCCAGCGGCCAGCGCGGACCGTGGAGTTGTGTTTGTTCAGCACTGAAGGTGCTCGCTCAAACACCCTATCACTTGAGTAGCGGCAACATAGATGGTACAAAGGGGGCCCCGCCATTGGTAGTCCATCTATAGTACGTCCCTGGACATATCTACCATTAGCGGTTAGTAGTCAGTGCTAGAAATAAGGAAAAATTTTCACTTGTCCGCCAACCAAGTGGAGTCTTAAATTCTAATTGAACTGTATGTAAATTTTGGACAAGTGCATTGGCAATTTTACTTGTCCGTCACAAGTTTCACTTAGTACGGACAAGCGGATAAGCCCTATTTCTAGCCCTGGTAGTCAACAGCTGCCTCAGGGCACTCTGGGCATTTTGCAACCAGAGCAATCTGAGAAAAGGTGTCAACTCAGACTACAAAGTGTTGAAAAAATAGTTTGTGAAATTATATATGTCTATGTACTTATTGAGTGTGTGCAGAGTCCCTGAGTTGGCCTGCTTTATTGGGGTGACTGTCATGATTTTGTAAACAGTTGGAATAAGCTAGAACGCTGACCAACATTCTTATGGGGGATTTCCTTGTGTGATCCACACAGGTTTCAGTGAACTGATGTGTGACTAATTGGAAAACTCTGGAATAATGGTGAGATTTCTAAGCCTGAGTATATATAAAGCAGCTCCTTCATAACTGGGGGAGAGAATTCTGAGATCTTACAGGAACTATGTGACTTCAACCCACTGGGACTGTGAACCATTGTTATTGCCAAGAAGATATTCATTTATATATTATACCTGTGGAGTGTGGACAGTGTCTTTGAGTGGACTGGTATATCTGGTGTTAATTGTACCACATTGGAAGCAAACTGCTCCTCTCTGGGATTTAGATCAACACCGCGTCTTTGAGTACCACATTGGAACTAAACCATACATCTGTGGTATTTCTACCAGACTATTTGGCTCCTGCCATAGGATTTGGAACTGTTGGACAGTACCTGTGGATAATCTCTCACCAGGGATTGGGATTTACCTACAGTACACTCTTTTTTACTGTTGAATACCAACCTAGCTATTTAAAGTGCACAATTTCATTTCCCAACTTTGTGCTGATTTTTTATTGGTAAATATATTGTTATTGTTACAGTTTTGTGATCGCTGTCAATGTTTGTTGATGTCTGCTGTGCTCTAGAATATTCAGGAGGGGGGCATTGTAACAAACATTTTAAGTTTATGTATTAAATACATAAACTTAAAATGTTATCCAATTTGCATTTATTAAAAGCCTACAACTTTGGTTTATGGTTCATTGGATGAGACAATGTCATGTGCATATCAACAAATTGAAGTTGGAATGACACCTCTATCTATAATAGGTTTGTACATGAAATTAAAATCTTGAATAACATCAAAACCATTATACATAATAGTTTTGAAGTTATTCAAGATTTAAATTTCATGTATTCATCTCAGGGCAAGACAATTCTCTCCAAGGTCTACTTGTGCATGTCGAGGGACAAGTGCTCATATCTTTAACAGGTTTTCGCAAATTTTGCTTGTCCCCCATCAATATTCACTTCTCCCGGACAAGAGGCCATACAAATTGGTGAGCCCCACATCTTATTTGCATAAATTAAAATTGCACAATTTTGGTTCATGGTTTATTGGATGCGGCTCTGTCACAAACCCAGAAATTGAATTTGGAATGGCACCTATCTATAATATTTTTCAAGCTATTCAAGATTTAAATTTTGCATGTTCAACTCATTTGCATAAATTAAAATCCTACAACTTTGGTTTATGGTTCATTGGATGCGGCTTTGCCACAAACCTACACATTGACGTTGGAATGGCATCTCTATCTATAGTTTTTGAGATGTTCAATTTTTCAATGCCCTTTTTTGGCATAATTTGAAATTCTACAACTTTCATTTACTGTCCATTATTTTGGCAGGTGTCACAAACATAGCTATGCCCATTAAAATTTTGTGTCTATCTGCAATAGTTTGGAAGATATGGAGCTTTTAAAATTTTGACTGGCCCTAATTTGCATATAATGTTAAACATGTTGATTTATATTCCAAATCAAAGAGACAGCTTCCCTACCAGCTCTGTTACCATGCCAAGTTTAAACATTGCAGCTTGCATGGTGTCTGAGAAAAGCTCCGGACAAATTATGTGGCGATAAGAAGAAAGAAAGAATTTTGAGAAAACAGCATGCCTGGGTTGGCACTCAGACATAAAAAAAGCAGAGGAAAAACAATGTTTGGGTTGGCACCCAGACAGAAAGTAAGAGAAAAAAAAAAGAATTCTTGGAAGAACAGAATGTCTGGGTGGGAACCCAGACAGCATTAAACCACTTGATATAAAATATTTTAACAATGAGGTCGTAATTGGAAATTCAACTGTATCTTGATAACACATGATGTGGCAGGGGACATCGATCCTTTGGATCATTCACAATTAGCTACATGTTTCTACCAACATTGGAGATTTTTCTTTTTAGCTCAGCTGACTTGTCAGTCAGCTGAGCTTTTGTGAGGGGCCGTCAATCGTCCTTCGTCCCTCCACAATTCACATTTTCGACGTTTTCTCAAAAACTGTCACCTAGATTCACTTCAATCTTGGTGGGGATGTGCCTTGGGTGGGTCTCTACCAAGTTTGTTCAAGTGGTCATGCTCCAATGATTTTTTGAATTTTTTATGAATTTTGGGTAGCAAACCTTAAAAAATCTTCTTTAAACCGCTCAACCAATTGCTTTGATATCATAGAGGAACACTCCTAGTTCTTAATTTGTTCACCAGGTGGCATGTAATTTTTTTTTTCTTTTTTTGTTTTTTTATGTATTTTTGCTAATTTTGACTTCTTCTCCAGAACCGTCACTGAAATTTAGCTGAAACGTGGTGGATATGTTCGTGAAAGGGTCAAACAAAGTTGTTCACTAGGTGGCGCTGCTATGGATTCCTGATTTTTAATGATTTTTTTTCACTTTGGGTTCTTACCGGTAAATGCACTTTCTCTATTGATTGCCATGTAAGTCAATGGGCATTCTAATGCTAATTCACATTTCGACTTCTTGTCTGAAACCATCAACCAGATTGACCTCAAACTTGGTACCAATGTATAAAAGACTCGGCAAGTGCCAAGGAGGCGAATGTGCCGGTTTACAAATAAGTTTGCTCTATTACTATGTAGAGGCCTAAATATATTGAATGTACACTGGTTTAATCAGGTACGACAGTCTGACCGGTTTCGTCCTTAAAACGGACTCTTCAGAGACTGGTTGTAATGGACACAGACACCGGTATTTATACCCTAACGTAACTGGCCTTAGTGACCTATTGTTACGTTGTGGTGTTACGCCTTTTGGAGTGTGCGTAACGTTGGCTGGCGGTTGAATCAACGCACCAGCCAGTGGCCCAGATATCATGCGTAAACTGTCAACAGAGAACATCACGTGATCTGGGTGATGACATAATTCTCATAGGGGAAGCCCATGCTCTCCCTGTCATTCTCCGTGGTGGGGATGCCCCACGGATGGGGGATGTCCATGAAATATATGGACATTATAAAGCAGATTATGTGTGGTAGTTACATGCATTCTGATGTAACAATTGGTTGGGAGGAAGAACAGTCCCAATGGAAGTGTGGTCCGTATACAGACAGATCTAAATAAACCTGTTGATTATTTGTAAAACCATGTCAAAGGAAAACAAGCAAGGGAACTGAGAAATTTAGCATCATACTTAGCAAGTTGGTACCAATGTACCTTGGGTGGGTCTCTACCAAGTTTGTTCAAGATATATATGATATAGTATGATGTGATATGATATGATGTCATATGGTGTGACGTGATATGATATATGATGTGATATGTGATATGATATATGATGTGATATGTGATATGATATATGGTATGATGGGATATGTTAAAATGATATGTATATATATATATATATATATATATATATATATATATATGATAACTAGAACATGTGATCTTTTGATTCAGTCATATATAGATCATTTATGTGAAGGATGGATCCGGTGATCTGACTGATGAGTATGCATGATTTTTCCTATTTCTATTAGAATATTTGTGACAATGACCATGATGACTTGTTAGCTGTAGACCCTGAGAATTGATCGAATAGTATATATGATTTCTTTTGAACATATTTTCTGTTGATTAAATATGATATACAATATGATAAATACATTGTTTAAAAGTGAACTGCAGAGCTGAGATCTGTTTGATTGGCACTTACCCAGTACATGTAGGAGTCTGTATACATGTACTTATATGATACATGATATATCAGTAAGACTTCAACTTATTCATCCTTATTCTAAAATGTAAATACACATGTACTGTATCTTTTTCTGTCTGAAATTATACATAACCATTACCATGGTCATGGCTGGCTAAAACACATAATCAGTACTTTTTTTTTTTTTCTTCAATAATTTGCCAGATATGTACTGAAACATCATACTGGAGTATCTCACTGCAATAGATTTCAGTCGTTTTATTGTGCTGAGATATGAATCCTGCCATTTGCAATCTGCTATATATATATGTATATATATATATATATATATATATATATATATATATATATATATATATATATATATATATATATATATATATAACTTTATTTTCAGAGGGTAGCTCAGTTAGTATATTGGGTATACTAATCTTCCCTGAGGCCCTCTCTGGTTCACATACACAGAATATACAAAATACAGTGTCCATCAAAATCAAGCTGATCGATACATCAAGATAGTTATATGTTATTTCCCCTTGTCAATAATATGTGTTTTGTGCGCTTTTTCTTAAATGATGCTCGAGTTGGAAAAACTTTAACATCATGTGGCAGTTGGTTCCAAATCACAACTCCATCATAGCTTAGACTTCTTTTTATGTATTCTGACCTTGGACGAGGTAGGTGTAGCATATCATTACTAGTTGACCTTAGGTTTCTACTGTGGAAATCTCTGACATGTAAAAACATATCATTCATATATTGTGGTGCCAGGCCATTTAAGGCCTTGTACACAAGGACTTCCTTACAAAATACAATACGTTCATTTACTGTCATCCAGTTCAATTTTTTTATCATGTTCATATAGCTATTGAACTCATTTGCGTTTAAGACCATATACGCAGCCACTTTATGAAGGCGTTGAACTTTCTTAATAAGAGACTGACTACAATTTCCCCATATAGTGCAGCAGTAGTCGATGCATGGCAGTATATATGCATTCACAAACATTTTTCTGACATGGAATGGTAGATAGTGCCTTATCTTTTTTAATATATTCAAATTTATAGCCATCTTTTGACAAATTTTGGAGACTTGGGTATCCCACGACAAATTCTTATCAATATAAATTCCCAGCATTCTTAGTTGATTTACAGTTTCCAGCATTTCGTTTCCCAATTGAATCTTTAATCCTTCATTTCCTAATAATCCTCCCTTTCTCTTAGAGCAGACTAACATGACCTTTGATTTCTTTTGATTGGCAAGTAATCTATTCTGGGTGCACCATGATTCTGCTTCTTGTGCTTTCAGATTCAGGTCTTTTTCAATTTCTTTGATACAGGTACCAGTGGTATGAATGGTTGTATCATCTGCATACATATTAATTTGATCATTGTCAAAATATAGTGGAAGATCATTTATGAAAAGAATGAAAAACAGTGGACCCAATATAGATCCCTGAGGGACTCCATACCTCACTCTTAATGGCTTTGACATAACCTTGTTTATACATGCTGTCTGATAACGATCAGCCACATATGATTCAAACCATTTATAAGCATTACCGGAGCATCCATATAGGTTGAGCTTTTGTAATAGAAGTTCATGATCAACCAAGTCAAAAGCTTTTTTGAGATCAAGTACCAGTGTTCCGACCATTTGACCACCATCCAAGGCCTTGTACCACAAATCCATTATTTTGTTAAGACTGGTCTCACATGAGTGACACTGACTGACATGAACATAATAGACCATACCTGGTTAGGAAGAGGTAAAAAGCAGAATGGACATGCCTTTCAAGTATTTTGGATAAAGCTGATAGACACAGATATAGGCCTGTAGTTATTTACATCCAACATTTCACCATCCTTATAAATGGGAGTAACTTTGGCAATTTTCCAAGCATCAGGAAATACAGTTTTCTCTATGCTAAGATTCATAATTTTGGTCAGTGGTTTCCCAATAGTATGTGCCGCCAGTTGAAGCAACTTTACATCAAGATTATCAGTGCCTCTGGCCTTTTTTGGATCAAGGGTTTTCAGTGTGGTTATCATATCTGACTCTTCCATTTTGGGAATATTAAAACACACCCCTGGAGGCAGTTTATGCCCTATGAAGTCCTTTAATTTTTGCATCCTATCATCAAACTTGTCGGGAGCAGTAAACACAGGTAACAGTTTCTCAGCAATCGATGTGAAATGTTCATTAAAATAATTGGCAATCAACCCATCGTCAGTTACAACATTATCACCTATTTTTAAAGAAGATGGCATAGTATTTTTACTTTTTCCAGTGAGTGCATGCAAAGATTTCCATAACTTACGAGGATTTCTTACATTCTCAGTAATGATGTTCGAGTAAAACAGTTTTTTGGCCTGATGAATTTGCTTAACCACCCTGTTTCTCCAAACCTTGTACATATCAAAGTCCCCTTTGGTTTTGTAGTGATCGCGAGTTCTCATGCATCAATAACCTCCTCTGTTACCCATTCAGGTTGCTTGAGGTGCCTGACTCTATGAGTTTTAATGAGTGCATGTACATTCAATACTCTGAGGTAATTTTCCATGAACACGTTTACAGCTTCATTTGGGTCACTTGCAATGCACAATTTTTCCCAATTCAAGTTTTGCATATCCTGAAGAAATTTATCTGCCTTGAAGTTTTTCATACAACGGTACCTTATAGCAGTATGGCCAGGATCATTGCAACTACCACCACTGTCATTTTTCAAAACAATGCATATTGGGAAATGGTCACTGATACTAAGTTTTGGTACAGTTACTTGTTTGACACACTTTTGATTTGACACATAGATATGATCTATGAGGGTACTTGTTGTTTTTGTTACTCTGGTTGGGTCACCTACTACTTGAGATAATTGGAATGATGGTATGCAATCAACCCAGGAGTTTTTATCTGCTATTTTGTACCAATCAATATTGAGATCACCAAGGATGAAGAATTCTTTGTTTTGGGTATAAGCATGCTCTAATTGCTTTTCAAAACCCTGTATCCAGCTTACTTTAGCACTTGGTGGTCTATAGATAAAACAAATCAACATGGGGTTTGAATTATTTTTTTTGATTTCTAGCCATATTGATTCAATTTCATCATTTTCCATATCCTTTCTGTGAAGAAAAGGAATCTTCTCGGCTATGTATGCTACCAGACCACCTCCTTTCTTTTGTTTCCGATCTTTACGGATCATATTGAAGCCCTGAATCTTTAATTGACTATCTGCAATCAGTTCATGCAGGAATGTTTCCGATATACCCATAATATCAGCTTCAGGATTTGATTTTTGGAGCATAACCCCCAGTTCATCCAGTTTTGGATGTAAATGACATATATTTAAGTGGGCTACTTTCAGGCCTTTGCTGGTCATGTTCAGGCTAGGGGGTAATATTTCAATTTTCATGTTTGACTTCACACTGTTGTCCCTATTTTTTGAACAGCAGGAAAATAAATCACTTTCTACACTATCTAAACATTGTTTAAGTAGATAACTTCTAATATCAACAAATACTATGATTCCCGTTGTAGTGAAATTACTACTCATTTTTTTGCTACAACAAATGCCCTGCATATAATTTTTATGTACCCTTTGAGGCACTGGACTCTGGCAATTGTTAATAGCATGATCTGAGTCATGTTTGGTGCAGACATTAGAATGAACATTCCTTTTACTCTTGTTTGATTCCTGCTCATGTCCATTCTGTTCAAGAAGAGTCGCATTGCTAGACAGTCCATTGTTGGAGGGCTGGTTTGTTATACATATTTGGCTGGTCCTGTCAGCAGGGTTTGTTTGAGATGTTTTGATGTTTTTCTTGTCCGCACTTACAGTTTTTGTTACTTGGTGGAGATGTACAGTATCTGAGCAACAAGCACACTTTTGCAACAGACTGTTACATTTGTCACATAGTTTACAGAGCACTTCATATTTGTTTTTATGCACATATGCGGCTCTCTCATCATGGCCACCATTTCAACACTTGTTAGACAGAGGACATCTCTTAATTTTGTGGCCTAACCTTCCACACTGAAAACATTTTATAGGACGGCCATGACGACACCTGTCCCTGAGGTGGTTTTCCTCGCCACAATTATAACATGCCTTGGTAGTTTTGTGGACTTGATGGGTGTGACCATCACTTGACAGAGGATCACTGATGTATACAGGTATCCTGGCATATCCTGGGCTCCATGGTCTTGCTGTGTCACCATCTACCTTCTTCAGGATGGGTATGACAGCATGCAGGCATTTAAGTAATTTCCAGTTGCCTGCCTTGTTGAGATGGTATCTGTCGGCATGTAGGTATCTCCTTATTGCTACACCTCCTTGGCTGAGCCTATGTCTGTTCTCAATGAACTGGTACAGGTCTGTTTGATTAGCAGCCACTCCCTGCAGTACCTTATTAAATATGTCCACTTTACTTGAATATGCATCTGCTCTTGGACAAATACCTGATAAGAAAATCTTGCCATTGAACTTCAAAGTGAGAGCATGCAGCATGAGTTGATACCTCCATTGGAACTCATTTGGGTCCATATCCAATTGATTAGTCCCAACATGAACAATGACTGCCTGAAAGTGCTGCAGTCTAGTTGTCTTAAATATTGCTGCAAGTTTGTTAGTGGTAGCACCCCTCACACACCTAATATCCACATTGACAGCCACTTTTCCTCGTGTTATGTATTTCAGCTGAGAGTCACCAATGATCAGCACCTTTTTACTGGCAGAGTCCAGGTATGAATACCTGGGTGGTGGCAGGCCATCTATGGTAACATCACCCTCACTAACTTCTGTGTCCTGGTAATCAATACTACAAGTATCCAAATTTACAGAGTCCTCTCTGCATCTATAGTTGGGCTGAGATTGCTACTTGAGGAAAGTCATTGTTGTTTACCTCAGGCTCTGGGCTCTCTAAGGCACTGGTATCATTAACCTTGTCATAGCCAACTACATGCTTTTGCTTCCCCTCAAGTGTCTCTATTTTCTCCAAAGCCTCTGTCAACTGTTTCCTCAGATTACATATCTCAGCCTGTAGTGCATCTATCATGCATGAGCCTAGGCTTTGATCCTCTGCTGGTCCATTTTGAGGGCTGAGCCCCTGCTCAGCAGGCAATATTGTTGACAGGCTTGGGGATGCATCATAGTTTTGACTGTGATGTCTGCTTGTAGGGACAGGGGTGCTTTCTTTGGCTGGCAGGGAGTAGTCCATGTCTAGGATGCTGCTGGTGTCCAGTTGCCTGGCTACAGGAGTGGAGGGCAGCTGGGTGACCTGGTGCATAGTTGAGTTTGCTTTGTCATGCCCCAGTGAGCAGTCCTCTGGGGTGTTATTGCTCAGCCTGCTAGCTGCTCCCTGTTCTGGGCTGCCTAATGCTGAAATTAGGTCATCAGCTTCCTGACTGATGCTGATGCTGGCCAGAGGTGCAACCTGGCTGGTTATGGGTGAGAGCTCTGAATCTGGGTCACCCATCCTGACAGTTTGCCTTGAGTTCACATCCATATTATCTCCATCCTCACCAAGTACACTGTCTTCTGGAAAATCATAAAATATCTCTTTGTCTCTTCCAGACCCAGTCCATTAAAAAGTGCCTCCAGGGTTGAATTCAAAAACTTACTTGGTAGCTCTATCATAGCTTTAATTCTCCCAGATCTCAGCTGCATTTTTCAGATTAATGTGATCAGTCCAACTTCCTGGAATATACCAGTAACTGTGTATTTTCAATCTTTCATATATATAAAAGGTACCTGGTATGTGTCACAGTTTCCTGGTATGTGCCACAATTCACAATCAGCTCTTCACTCACAACTGTACAGGTGTTTATCATTAATGTAGGCACATGTTGAACAAATCCATTTGAGTCTATTTATAGTGATTCTCCATCTTGGCATTGTTCAGAGCTTCCAGCAGCAGCAGCAGCCCAAAGTCTGTCTCTGAATGTGAATAATCTCTACAAAATAATCCTATGCAATGTTGATCAGCACAGTCCCTGCACATTCATAGGTCTTGACACAGGTTTTAGAAGTGGAAAAAATTCTACAAACAGTGTAACAACTTTAAAAGTCACAGCAGCTCTATATCAGTTTCTTCACGTTGATTAACTTAAATTTACACTTACGTCCTCAAGTATATGTTACTTATTATGTAAAGGTACATGATAATGTTATTATAATGTGGAAATAGTCACCTATAAATTAAACAGTTTATTGAACTTTCAGTTTATTATGTAGCAGGTTATACTAATAATGGCCTATATCACTAGGAATATGAAAGCTACATCTTGCAGATGCATGCATCAGATGAATTAGTAGTCAGCATTTCAACATGTACTTGTATCAGTTCTCTGAGAGAGGAACTTAGGATTTCTTAGTTACACAGGTTAACACAACCCTGGAGAGTCAGGAAGGAATTTTTGAGAGAAACTTAGTTCAGGCTGACTTATCAGTAATTTATAGTATGAAATATGGAATTAGGGGAAAAGGTGCAAGGGGGGTATGGATGGGAAATAATGATTAATTGAAAGTAAATTCATTGATAGTTGTTAATTGACATAGGGCAGTTAGGGAGTGGCACTCACTGACTGGCGGCAGATACCCCCTTCGGGCTCCCTACTGCTGTAACCACTCTGGCGGTGGCAGAGTCAGTGAGGTGACCAGTGCTTCGTGCCGCAGTGGGGAGTACAGTTGGCTTTGGGGTCTGAACTGGTCTGGGTGGGATTCTGCCACGCTTCTTCCTCACTGCCTTCTAAAGAGATTTATCCTTTTTTTTCTTCTTTTTTTCTTCCTCCCTTCCAATTGACATTAATATTGTGTAGCCAAAAGAACAAAAAGATATACAGTTCTTGTTCTGAATTGCTTAAGCATTTTGAATTAAAAGACCATTAGGTCATTTAGTATATGACAATTCTAAAGTAAATATTCACCATTTTTCTTCCTAGCTTCCTCACTCTCCTGACTAGTTACCATCATACTCCAACCAAGAGGGTGTTTGAAAATGTTCAGTTTTCTCTGCCTTACAATATTAGTAAGCATGGTTTTCAATTTTTTCGCTTTTGACTTTCTTTTCTATTTGAATGTTGTGTATGAAACAGTTTCAAAGTTGGTATTGACTGAAAGGCATATGTTGATTTCTTTTAATGCACTGAGTAAAACATTATTGATTATGACTATGTGTATTGAAACATTGAGTCAGGTATCGCTCACACTATTTGTACATTGTACTATTTTCATAGATTTCATAATCTTGTGGATTTGTCATGTGATGGACCTTAGTTACACTTACCGGTATTTTGCTAATACTGCTAAAACCCATGTTGGTCTTTTATGGCCAAATATACATCATCGGTTACATACATGTGCATTTTGATTTCTAGAGTGCATGGCATTTAACTTTCATTTATCTTCACTTAATGTGAGAGGTTTAGGTGACACTTTTAAGCGTAGGGCTATATTTCATTGGTTTCGTAAATTTCATGCAGGCATATGTTTTTTACAGGAATCGCATAGCACCATAGACAGTGAAAAAATATGGAGAAGTGAATGGGGCGGAAATATAATTTTTTCTCATGGAACAAGCAATAGTCAAGGAGTTACCATTTTACTTCCAAACAATTAAGATTACTCAATACAACAGGAGATTGCAGATTCAAATGGAAGATACTTAATTTTAGATATTGTTATAGATAGTATCAGGTTCATTTTGGTAAATATTTATGCACCCACAAAAAATTATGAAAAAGAACAATTAACCTTTTTGGAGTCACTGTATAAAAAAATAGTTGAATTTTCTGGAGAAAACATTATTATTGGGGGAGATTTTAATACAATAGTAGATTTGAAAGATAAAAGGGGCGGGGGATATATCACCTATTTCTAAATATGCACACAGTATTCATAATTTGTTGATAGAAGAACTAGATTTGATTGATGTTTGGCGATCAAGAAATCCAGACGATTGTTTTTACATGGCAGCAACGTAACCCTTTAATACAATGCAGATTGGATTTTTGGTTAATCTCCTCTTTCTTATTTCCAAATGTCACTGATGATAGAATTCGTCCATCTATAAAGACAGATCATAGCTTTATATCTTTACAAATCCAAGGAAATCTTTTTGAAAAAAGAGGACCTGGTTTCTGGAAATTTAACTCTACTCTGTTAAATGATGAAGAATATGTTGGAAAAATTAAAGATTTGATACAAGTATGCAAAGTAAAATATAAAGATTTAGAAAATAAAGGTCTTATTTGGAACACAGTAAAGAGTGAAATTAGAGGAATGTCAATAAAATTTTCAAAATTAAAAGCCAGAACTCAAAGACAACAAGAGCAAAATTTACGTAAAGAGTTAGAGAATATATACAGAAATCCAATATTAAGTGAAAATGAAGAAAGTAGATTAAGAGAAATAGAAAAAGAGTTGAATGAAATAAATGACAAACAAACTAAAGGTGTTATGCTACGATCCCGGGCGAGATGGATGGAACTTGGGGAAAAAAGTAATAAATATTTTTTAGGTTTAGAAAAAAGAAATTTCAAAAGTAAGTGTATTACAAATTTATCAGTGAATGATGTAGAAATTACAGACCCCAAAGAAATTTTAACTGAAGAGAGAAGATTTTATGAGAAATTATATACCTCTTGCAATTTACAGTGGGAAATATTGAGTGATGATGAAAAAGTTCAATTTTTAGAAAATTCTTATTTAACAAAATTGACAGAAGAACAAAAACATAGTTGTGAAAATTTATTGACCATAGAAGAATGCGGTAATGCCTTGAAATTGTTTAAAAATGGAAAAAGTCCAGGTGTTGATGGTTTTACTGCTGAGTTTTATAATTTTTTCTGGCCAGACATAAAGAAATTAGTTTTTGAAAGTTTGAATTATGCATTTCAATATGGTAAGTTATCAATAGATCAACGTAGAGGAATAATTTCATCAATACCAAAGAAAGGTAAACCTCAAATATATTTGAAAAATTGGCAACCTCTTTCATTATTGAATATAGACTAAAATTTTAGCTAATGTTCTAGCCCTACGATTACAGAAGTTTCTGCCTATTTTGATTAGTGAAGATCAGACTGGATATGTTAAAGGAAGATACATTGGGGAAAACATCAGATTAATTTCTGATATGATACAGTATTACAAGGATCGAAATTTAACTGGACTGTTACTTTTAGTTGACTTTGAAAAAGCTTTTGATACTATAGAATGGAGTTACATAGATAAAGTATTATTATCGTTTAATTTTGGTACATACTTTAGAAAGTGGATTCAGATAATTTACTCAGAAGTCAGTAGTTGTGTCATTAATAATGGCTATGCATCAGGGTTCTTTCATCTATCCCGTGGTATAAGACAGGGTTGCCCTCTCGCCCCCTGTTTATTTGTTTTAGCAGTAGAAACCTTAGCAGAACTGATTAGGTCAAAGGAAGATATTACAGGTTTAATTTTTGGTGAAAAAGTTGTTAAAATAAGTCAATTGGCAGATGACACCACTTGTTTTGTTGCAGACAGAGAATCTGTAAAAATGCTGTTTAATGTTTTTGAAGATTTCAAGATATGTTCAGGTTTAAAATGTAATATAGAGAAAACTGCAGTGTTTTGGCTTGGAGCAACAAAGTTCTCACAAGATTGGGATCTCCCAGTTTTCTGGGAAGAAGGAAATTTTCATACTTTAGGCATCACGTTTGCCGAAAATGAATTGGAAATGAGTAAACTTAATTTTGAGGTGAAATTACATGCTTTTAAAGAAGTTTTAAAAGTATGGAGAATGCGTGACTTGTCTTTAATAGGTAAAAATGTAGTTGTTAAAAATCTTGCAATCTCCAAACTTATGTATCCTGCTTCACTGATATAAATTGAAGATAATTTCATTAAAGATGTTCAATCTATGATATGTGATTTTGTATGGAATAAGTCAACTACAAAAGTAAAGAGCTCTGTTATGCATCAGAATTTGGACAAAGGAGGATTGAAAGTTATACATTTTAAGACTCAGGTATATTCTCTAAAATTGAGTTGGGTTAAAAGGTTGTATGGTTTCAGTGACGCTAAGTGGATATCAGTATTTCAAGAATTTATACCTTTTATTAAGATAGAAGATTTATTTCTGAGCAGATGTGATTTTGATTTTAAGAATTTAGATTGTCCTTTATTTTACGAAAAATTGATAGATACTTGGAAATCATTTCAAAATTATTTTCATCCAAAAACCGTAAAAGAAGTTCGTAATGAATTTTTATGGTTTAATCCTTTTATTACTATTGACAAAAAACTGTACTTCATAAATATTGGTATTTGAAAGGTGTTGAATTCATTAATGACATTGTTGATGGGAATGGCGTATTTTTGGATCAAGAAGTTTTAGAAAGAAAATTTAGTATAAGGATTAATTTCTTGGAGTATTTATCACTTAGATTATCAATTCCTGGACATTGGAAACATTTACTATGTAGTAAAGTCATAAGGACATTTGAACCATCTTTAATACCTAGATTCAGACTAAATGGTAAACTAAAATTCATATCTGACATTACTTGCAAGGAAATTTATTGGTGCATTGTTAATAATGAAATATCTGATTCTCCTACTTGTTTAGAAACTTGGACACCCATGTTTAATATAGCTGAAAATAACTGGCCTAAAATATTTACTTTATCTTTCAAATGCACTATGGAAAGAAAAATACAAGCCTTTCAATTTGCAATTCTACATAAATTTGTAGTCCATAAAGCAAGATTATTCAAAATGCAACTTGTAGAATCAGAAATATGTGACAATTGTTTAGAAAAAGATACAATTTTACATAGATTTTGGGAATGTCATGATATTAATGTATTCTGGAATGAAGTTGAAGAATGGTGGAACACATTGTATCCTGATAATATTATAAATTTATCTGCTGAATTCATTATTCTTGGTTCTTATTTGACTAAAGGTAACTATTCCCTGAATAATTGTATTCTACAAGCCAAATATTTTATTCACAAACAATTATGTAACAAACGACAGGTGTCATTTGATGGTTTTCTTTCATATTTTAAGCTCAAAATATCAGTAGAGCAACAAGTTTTATACTGTCAAGGGAAATATGATTTGTTTGTTAAAAGGTGGTTAGTCATTTGTAATAGTTTAATATAATTTGTAAGAACAATTTTGAAATGTTCCTGACTCGAAGTAAATTATATTCAGTTACTTTATTACATGTATGTATGTTTAATTTAGTTGTCAATACCATGTATTACGTGTATAGTGTAAGACAATGAAATAAAGTATTATCCAAAAAAAAAAAAAGTTTGTTCAAATTGTCATGGTGCAGAGATGTTTGGATCTTTTTATTATTATTATTATTATTATAACTTTTTTTTTTTTGGTTCTTTTTTGGCCAATCTTAGAAAATCTTCTCCTAAAGCACTCACCCAATTGCTTTGATATCACACAGGAGCACTCCTGGGAACTCTAAGTTCTGAATTTGTTCACCAGGTGGACCTGCATTTTTGGTATGATTTTTTGTGTATTTTTGTTATTTGCAACTTCTTCTCCAGAACCGTCACTCTGATTAAGCTGAAACTTTGAGAATATGTTTCTTGTGAAAAGGTCAAACAAAGTTGATCACCAGGTGGCAAAGTGCTGTGGATTCCTGATTTTTAATAATTTTTAATTTGGGTACTTCTCAATAAATGGACTTTTCCAATTGATTAGGATGTAAGTCAATGGGCATTCTAATGCAAATTCACATTTTGGACTTCTGAAGAAACTGTCTGTCAGATTGACTTCAAACTTACTGACAGTGTACAACAGGTGGGTGTCTACCAAGTTTGTTCAAATGGTCATGCTCCAGTGATATTTTTATTTTTTAGGGAAAATCTTAAAAAAAAGTTTTAATTGGAAAGTTTACAATGGGAATTTCTTGTAATGGTTATAACATCAATAATTTTGGCCAAATTTGGTAGGGATGTACCTTTGACAAGTGTCTACCTATTTTGTCCTATCCCAAGTTCACAGAACATCAAGTGTAATGAATCTCTAGGTCAGCTGAGCATGGGCTGTTTAGACAGGTAATGAATCTCTAGGTCAGCTGAGCATGGGCTGTTTAGACAGGCCTTTTGGTTTTTTTTTTTTTTTTTTTTTTTTTTTTTTTTTTTTTTTTTGGCTATATACCATAGCGTCAATCATAAAAACTACTATCCAATGATAGTACATATGGGTCAATTCATATCCAAAAGTCATCATCCAAAATGCACAATTTTAGAATTGGGTTAAAGTAATGGTTTGTATGTTTATTAAAAAGCCAAGTCCTTTGAAATCAGTAAAGAAAAAGTATTTTTTAATTTATGGATATGTTAGTTTAAGGAATTGCAATAAAATAAGAGATGTATGGGGAATAGAAAATAGCATACTTCATTTTTCTTGTTTCAAGTGAAATTAAAACTTTACAATTTCCATCCATCTGACGCTGTACATTTTTTTTAACTTGTGACGCTTAAACTGTAATTGGGTTGAATATATTTTGGAATTTTCCAGGGAATAGATTTAGAGCAGAAATGTGTGCCTATAACATATATGCAAGTGGACTGTGACAGTCCTGTACTCAGCTGACCTTACATGCACAAACTGAAGTGGTCCTGTGAACCTCAGAATGATATGAAGAACACTTGTTTAAGACCATCATCACCATTCCTAACATGAACAAATCCCCTTGCCAATTTTTATGAATTTTGATAACTTGTTAAAAATCAGAAAATGACAGCACCACCATGTAGTGAACAAATTTGTTTGAGATCAAGTCCACATACGTTCCCAGTAAGTCTGAAGAGGATCCAACTTGCAGTTTGGGAGCAAAAGTCAAGAAAAATTATAACACACACAAATTCTTTTGCTACGTGTTGAACAAATTAATGTCTAGAGGTTCCTAGAAATGTCCCTATGCAATTTCAAACCAATTGGCCTTGCAGTTTTTCAGACACAAATAAAAAAATTTCCAAAATCACTGGAGTGTTAGCTTGACCATTTGAATGAAATTAGGAAAGAAGAAGTGAATCTAGTTGATGGTTTTGGAGAAACATAAAATGTGACTTACCCCTGCAATCCCATTGACTTACACTTTAATAAATGGGAATGTATGCATAAACCGATAAGTGCCCAAACTGAAAGAAAATTGAAAATCAGAGATGTGGAACATCATCACCTATGAACAACTTAGTTTGACCCTTCCACAAGCTGCAGTTCCTTCGTGAGTTTTGGTAATTTGTGGAAAAAAAAAAGAAAATGACAACACCACCATGTAGTGAACAAATTTGGTTGAGATCAAGCCAACATAGGGATCGTATAAAAAAAAACTTTCCAAAATTCAAAAAAAAACATCGGAAATGGGGGATGTTAAAATAAAATTAGGGATTTTACCCCCCCCCCCCCCTTTTTTTTTTTTTTTTTGAAACATCCATTAAATTGCCGAAAGGAAAAAAAGAATTGCCAACAAGGGACAAGTAAAATTGAAAATTTACAAGCCTGAATGGACAACCAAATTATTTGGCACTTCTAGGACCTCAAATGATACATTTAGTCTGGAAAACTACTGCCAAGAGAGAAAATATCTTGCAACCACAAACAACACGTAGAAAATCTAATAAAATAAACATTTAAACAGTGATTCTATTATCACATTGCTCAACAAGAAAAGAAAGCAACGGGCGATAATAGGAGTTTTCATGTACCGAAAAGCTTCACTAGAGCTTCAAATTTTTGTTTTTACGTACAGAAAAGGTTTACTTATACAGTACTCCATTTTGTATGTTTATTGAACATATTTTCACTAAATCATTTCTAATGTATAATCTTGAAACTCCAACAAGGTGGCTGTATTTCTTGACATTCACAACTTGAAGCACATGGCATTTTCTGTAACTCCTCGAAGTGATACTAGGTGAGTGGGCTGGGAGGATACACTTACCTCACAATACTTTGATCTAGTTATAAAGTCTGTTATATCTCAGCAGTGTTATCCACGGACCCATTTAACAGGATGACCCACCCTGTAGGTTGTTAATCTCACTGACTATGCACTTTCTTTCTTTCTTTCTTTCTTTCTTTCTTTCTTTCTTTCTTTCTTTCTTTCTTTCTTTCTTTCTTTCTTTCTTTCTTTCTTTCTTTCTTTCTTTCTTTCTTTCTTTCTTTCTTTCTTTCTTTCTTTCTTTCTTTCTTTCTTTCTTCATTTCTTTCTTTCTTTCTTTCTCAGACACTATTATTCCAAAAACCACGAAACTTGCCATGGTGACTGACATAATCAGTGAAATTATGCATCTCATTTGGAACAGTCATGATGTTTAAACGCATCCAGTTTTTTAGAGGCAACAAAAATTTATAAAGCACCATATCTTCCAAACTATTGCAGATGGACTCAAACTTTCAATGTGCATATATACCTTTGTGACACTTGCCACTATAATGGACAGTATAGTTGTAGAATTCCAAATTATGCTAATTCTCGGCCTCACCATCCTGGCACTTGCACAGCTGAGCCAATCACAAGTTGTGAACAGCTGACCAGCAGCCACACACAACCAGGTGATAATACACCCTTGCAACTCTGTGTAAAATAGACTAAAACATGTAAAACGCCCTTCTCAAAATCCACCTTTTTGCCAACATGATGTTTCTAAAAATAGAAAACTTAGGACATTAGATCTTCCTGGCTTCATATCCTTAGTTTGGAACTCATGTTGAGAGTCACAGTCTGCAAATACGAGTTTTGAAAGTTTGAAGTTTAACATGTAAGTCAATTGGAGGCAAGGACTGCTTTCACCTGGTTTGGGCTCAGCTGTGATGTCACACTGAGGAAGAGAATAAGGCTCATTGAAAAATCTAAAAGTTGAATATCTCCAGAACTATTGAACATAGAGATGCCATTCCAACTTCAATTTGTAGGTTTGTGGCAAAGCCGAATCCAATGAACCATAAACCAACGTTGTACGATTTTAATTTATGCAAATCAGGTGAATATGCAAAATGTAAATCTTTAATAGCTTCAAAACTATTACAAAGGTGCCATTCCTACTTCAATTTATGGGTTTGTGGCATAGCCCCATCCAATGAACAATAATCCAAAGTTCTTCTAAGCTTATAATTCATGCAAATTAGGCAAATACACAAAATTAAAATATTGAATAGCTTAAAAACTATTATAGATAGTAGTTTCATTCAAGCATCACTTTAGAAGTTTGGGAGATAGCCACATCCCTTGAACCAAGAACCAAAGCTGAGCATTTTAATTTATAAAAATTAGGCTCATACACAAAATTTAGATTATGTTGAACAAAGGCAATGTGTATCATTTCAAATTGTTTTCATTTTGAAGGCACCCAGACAGATTTGCTGTGAAGCAAATCTTCTTTTCTAGTGTTCATTTATGTTCGGAATGAGCGAGACTGAGACTTGCAACCTTTGGCACCAGTTACCTAGGTGAAATGGGAAACACACATATCCACTTGACCAAATCCCCATCCTTAAGAAAAAGAATAGTTCAATGGAGATAGTTATGTGCTGAGTCAGCATTTATTTCCAGAACTGGGGACTAGCATTAAGGAAATGCGGAAAATATATTTCATGTTGGGAACAAGCAAAACTCAAACTTGCAACCTTTAGCACCAGTCGCCAGCACCAGTTTTACTATTTCTGCTTTTACAATTTTAGTATTTGCATGAAGCATGTGCAAGGTTGTGAATGTGTGGCTTTGTAATTCAGTAGTCGGGTAATCTGGGGATGTGGGTTTAAATTGCACCGATGTTGTAATTAGTCTCTCAACACTGCACTTTAGCTTTATTCTTTGGAGCCCCAGGCACCTGTAGGTACAGCTCGAAGCTTCTGTGTTGCAAAACTTCATACACAATACACATCCACTGCACATTGAATGCAAATACCTCATAGCTTATAACTGAATCTCAGCCATGTTAACAGCTTCAGTGCCCATATTTAAAGAATGGTACTGCACTGCAAAAAATCCAAAAAATGTTCAAAATGACCAGATCTTAACAAATTATCTGTTGAGAATATACTGCTCACAATCTGAACAGTCACTACTGGGAACAGATTTCCTCCATTGTAATATTGCCCAACATTCTGAAAATCCTGCTTCCTAATCCAGACCTGTATTTTATGGAACATATAGGGTAATTAGCGTTGTAATTGATGTGAGTTATCCAGATTAAGAATGCAGACATTGCGAGGTGAGACTGTGCAATGTTGTTACAAGCCAGTCACAGCTTATTGTCTGAGCGGCAGGCTGACTGTGCACTGATTGATGCGGATAATAGGAGATATGCATATTAAGTTCCCGCCCCAACTGCATACCTGGTTGTCTAGTCTCACTTGGTGAGTTATGGCGAGATACGGGTCGGCATCTTGTGGAGACAAGCGGGATATTACTAATATTTTGGAAATACAGACTTGTTATTAAAGGCATATGGAGGTTTTTCTTATATATGGCCCGGGAAGTACTAGAAGAATACCAGTTTGGCATTTGTGAACTTAAATTTCTCAAGAAATGCTAATTTTGGGATAAATGAGTATATAGCCCGTCAGTGACAGTATTGCAACTCGCACGTCCCCCGTGATCGCCACATGCCAAACCCGTGCTATATGGCGAGTAATTAATATGCATACTGCGTATTAGCCCTATGTTTATACAGTCATACAAATTTTTATTCAAATTTCAGTTTATTTTAATAATAAGTTCAATAAATTTAAATACCAAGTAATTTCTTTCATATTACAATGTAATTACCAGGGGAACTTCAAGTAAATGAAGGCTGCATTCAGGCCATCTTGAGGTAAAATGATGTGCTTGAGTGTCAGGAATAAGACTGTTCAAGTTAAGAACAGATACATGCCAAATAAGCCTGATGCGTTTCCTCTTTAACTGGACTCATCAGAAGCTAATGAGTGTCCTGAAACTCTAAATTGACATCACGACCGTAGCCAATCACAGGCCTCCCAGTTCTGTAGCAGGTAAATGAATCACATCTTGGGCATGTTCGCTAGACACTGTGTTTTTGTGTAAATTTGATACACAAATATTACAAATGTTGAGATTGAAACCTCAGATCATGTTCAATTTCAGTCCTCACTCAAATCCTATTCTTAAGCAAGGTCATTAAGAGGTCAGTTAGTTAAATCTTTTATGTAATTTGTAAATGAACATAGCTAGGCTACAATGATGATGAATCCAAGGTATGCTTAATTGAATATAATACATGATACCTTCCCAGCCCAGTATTAGCCGCTCAAAGCATTCATTATTCAAGGGAGCATACTGATAATGCTGTATTGCACAGGTCTGGGGACCAATATATACAATCAGTGCATTGCAATCAATTAAAAAGTCACCAGAGTTTGCAAATGCAAGGTCTCATCAAGTTCAGACGCTTACTTGTCCTCTGTGTTAATACCAGCCTCTCAGGCCTCTTGAATACTAAGTTATATGCCTAAGGCCAAACAAAAAAACCCCCAAAAATGATTTACCACAACATGCCAAAAAAACAAAACAAAAACAAAAAACACTGGGGGGTGGGGGGGTGGGGGGGTGTCAGAAATGACATTTTATTTTCTTAATATTTTTATTCCTGCACAGTCACCTTGCAGCATGAACATACATGTACTTCTCCATGGATATATTTGTTGGAAGAGTTTATTTAAATTTTCATGATAAAGTTTTCCATGGTCAATGAATTTCTACAACGGTCAGATGGATTACCAGAACTTTTTTTAAGTCATAAAACACTCTAGGATATATAAATATATATATGATATTGCACCATGGAATTAAAGTTCGTTTGTACTGTCTTTGTCTTTCTTTTTCTTGGAGTTGTATAATTTGGTCGCAAATTTTTACTTCATTAAGAATTAATAGAGTTTTAGGGACACTCCAATTCAGTTGAGGCAAGTCAGCTTGATCCAATATGATGCTTGTCATGCATAATTCAGTAACAAATTAAAACTGGGAATATATCTTTAAGTTGATTTAGGGCTTAGGCTTTAGGCTGGGTGTTTTTAAATGTAACATGTCAGCCCCCCTCATTATTTTGCCAAAGGCACAGCTTTTCAATTTTTTAAATGTAAGAAGGAAACAATGGGATTTTGCCTTATTTGGTGTAATTTTTCTCGTTTTCAGACAGACAAGAATGCAGACTATTTACAGATATGTATGCTGGTATGCCATAAATTTATTAAGTTGTGGCTTCCAAAAGGATTCAAGCCCCTGCATTTGTTCCATAGAAACACACAGATGCAAATAGAAAAAAAGATTTGCTTCAAAGCAAATCTGTCTTTGCGCCTCAAATAGTTGTAAATATGGCTATATGAAATTTCAAAGTCCAAATGATTTTGACCATTGACCTTTATAGGTCTCATATACATTCCAAAAATGTACAGTATTGCAACATTTACAATTTGAGCGCAACGTGACTGAAATTGGATGAAAATTGACCAAGCAGTGGCTAGATCAAAATTTCAAAGGCCCAAATGACCTTGACCTGTGACCTGTAGAGGTCACATGTAAAAAGAAATTTGAAGTGTTGCAAAACCTAGAATAAAAATTCAACATGATTGGTTATGGCAATATGAACTTTCAAAGGCCCAAAAGTCCTTGACCTTTGACCTTTAGAGGTTACATTTAAATGACAAAAATGTGTAGTGCTGTAACAAGACAGTGGGAACTGCTCTAAAGACCACCTCTAGTGAGATACCACATTAGTTTTTAAGAACACCCTTTTAAAACATTGGTCTTTTATTTCTTTTTTGATTCACCTGCAATGAAAGACTGCCTCTCATGTGGCCACTTTTGTTTGGCATTAGGGGTGGTCTTCAATTGCAGGTACCACTGTATCTATAATGAAGCCCATTATGAACAAAATCAGATGGGAATTGACCAAGTTAAGGGTAGATGAAAGTTTCAAAGGTCCAAATGACTTTGACCTTTAGAGTTTACATGTAAATTACAAAAATGTGGAGTGTTGCAATGCCTACAATTTGAGCTCATCACGACTGAAATTTGATGGAAATTGACCAAGTTTTGGTTAGAAACTTTCAGAGGGCCAAGTGACCTTGACCTTTATTTTTTTAGAGGTCACATGTTAATTATGAAAATGTGCAGTGTTGTAATACTTACAATATGAGTTCATCGTGGTTAAAATTGATGAAAATTGAGCACGTTATGGCTAGTTAAACTGTCAAAGGTCCAAATGACCTTGACCTTTGACCTTTAGAGGTCATGTAAATTACAAAAATGTGCAGAGTTACAAACCTATGAATTGAAGTTGATTTGGTTACCTGTTCCTATAATAGTTTTGGAGATATTCAAGATTTAAAATTTCAAATGTCTCTAATTTGCATCATTTTCAACATAGGTTTCTTCCTCTTTTAAATATCAAAAGGCACAAATTCATGTATAGACCTATAACCATGCCAAGTTCAAAGTTTCTGAGTGTACTAGTGTTAAAAAAAACGGGCTAACAAAATTTGGCCGTTAATAAGAAAGAAGAAATAAAGAACTCTAGGAAAACAAAATGTATGTGTTAGCACACAGCTGTAATGACTCACTGGAGCTAGGGAAAAATGAATACAATTTTGTGGCTTATGTTCACCACATCCCCTTTTATCCCCACTGTCAGGCATCACATTTCAAGCTTCCAGGCAAAGTGGAGATGAGAAAATTCATATTTGCAGGAAAGCATGAAAGAATCATCAAAATAAAATGAAAATTATGGATTTCCTTGATGACAACTGACGTCAGAGAAACTTGCATGATGGCGAGAAAAGAACAGTAATAAATTGTGGATTTTTTTATGGGGATAGAAGTTGGAGAAACTTGCATCACTGCAAGAAAAGTTCAGAAAACTTGCATCAACAACATGCCACTGCAACACGCAGTGAAACCAATTTGCATATTTTGCTCAACAGATACTACTGTTCACCAACTTTTGAGGAAACCTGGATAAAATCATTTTTCTTGTATAATATGGACAAATTAAGGTGTAGGAGCCCCCAGAAGTTTGCCTCTTAAACAATCCCAGACAGGCTATTGCTTTCTTGGAGAATGTTTGTTGGGAGCACATCAGAAACAGTATGTCAATAGCAATCTAGGGAGGTCCTATTTAGGTAACCCAAAAGTGCCCCTATGCAACTTTAAGGCATGTCAGCATTGTAGCTATGGGGATAGCAGCAAAACTAACATTTAGCTCATATCTTGGTAATGGAGGATCCTAGGCCCATGGTTAGTATTACACACTAAATAGGAAAGTGCCTATGGGCCTCCTTTTTGATGTTTATTTTGACCTTGAGTGACTGAGTGGTCAAACTGACATACATTATTGGCTTATATGTATATCTCAGTACCGCTAGATCCTAGGTCAATAATTACTGTCAAATGCTACTTTTAGGAAAGTACCTAGTGGGATTCTTTTGATGATGTTTATTTTGACTTGGGACCTTTTTTCTGGCATATTTATAGTTAGGCATTGACTGCAACAATGTGGAGAGTATGGAACTTTTTACTTGCTGAATGGATTTTAGGTACCTGGATTGATGTTATGAAAATGTTGCAGGACATTTCATTTGCTGAGATAAATTTGATGGCTTCTGATTAGATTTTATAGTGTAGTATGATCAAACCTTTACTTTTTTTAAATTGCAGGGAGGCATAGTTAGGATCATTGTCAGTGATGGAAACCGAGATTTGTTCCCCTGTAAAAGTCCTTCCTCTTCAGCGTGTTCAGAATGGTGTAGAATCCAAAGAAAATCAGGAAAGTTCAGAAAATATCAAGAGACTGAAAGTAGAGAAAAGGTAAGTTGACCCATAATCAGATAAAATGTGAAGTGTACAGTACATTGAATATACAAAGGGCTTACCAATACACATTTCAGCTGGCTGGAAACAAGTGAAATTTTGTCAAGACCACATGTAAACTTTCACAGCAGTGAGTGCTTGCTTAGGCTTACAGGGCAAACACAATTTGAATGGATGGACAAAGAAGTTAGAACATGGGACAAGTAAAATATCGACAGAACTAGCCCTGATTACTAGGGCATAAAAATTGAATCCCAATTCCAAAAGATTTATCAGCATGGGTGAAAGTTCTCAGTTTTAAAAACAGAATTCTGGTTTGAGCAAAATTTCTGCAAAAAAATATTAATTAGAGTATATTCTAAAACATGCAAATTTAGCAAGACATGACAGCTGAAAATTTTAGAGGGGGGGTTTTCTGTTTTGCAAAAAATGTTGGCTTTCACCCATGTATCAATCAGCAGTGTGGTATGGGTCTGTACCTGTCAATCATTTTTTTTTTCAGCTTCATATTTTTAGTATCATTTTTTTGGGTGAAAACGTTAGAAACTACTATTCAAACCAAACGACTTGCTTTGAGGTGAGTTTTTGTGTAGGAGCATTGAAACAAGACAAATGTTTTATTTGGGTTCTGTAAAGGGCTGCCATTTAATGGCAAGTTTCAACACTGATTATGTTTCTCACTACTCCTGTGTCTAATATACCACACTTTGGAATAATGTGTGGACCGATCTGGTCCCCATATTTCTCAAATTTAACTTATGGATGACATATAAAATGCAGACTTTAAATTTCAATTTTGGAAAATTACTGCCACTGCTTGTCACCCATGCTAATATGGTGTGTCTGGTGTAATATAGAGTAAGAAACTTGTGGAGCAGCATGTTTGTGTTATGTGGGCTACATCATGACATTGCAACAGTTAAAACATGATCCCAAGACTACATGCAGATGACACTGATGTAATGCCCAAGGTCACGGACTGGTTCAAAGAGGACCAATGTAACTTGGGAATCAACAGCATGTCCTGCAGACTCAGTCAAGAGCATACTTCCAACAGTCAAACATTACCTTTCATTACGCATCGATGTTTAAACCAAGAGGTCACAGGCAATGTCATTTTCATCTCTGTGATCAGATATGCATTATAAACAGTGAAACTGGGATTTGCTATAACTGTATGTTTATTCAGTTTTGGCAAAACTACATGACAATTGACACATGTAAAAAGTACACATGTTTTTAATAGGTCATTTCATATGCATACAATAATCACAAATATTGCAGAAATAAAACAGGTGAGTGGCACAGTACTACTGTTGCATCATATATTTTGAAGTTTAACAAAAAAAAAAGTATCGTGCATTACTCATCGTGTTGACTTTTCTTATTATTTTTCGATCTGTACCACAATATTTACAGAAGTTATGTTTTTCATAAATTTTGATCTATCTTCATTGATATAGATGTCTGCATGAATGATAACAGTTGATTAATTATCTTCCTGACCCTTCAAACTTGCAGATTCTGTTTAATGTATTTCAGACATGATGAATATAAATACTTAGATGCCATCCAGGAAATTATGGATCATGGTGTTCTGAAGGGTGACCGGACTGGAACAGGGACTGTGTCAATATTTGGGATGCAGTGTAGATACAGCCTCAGAGATGGTAATGGCAAAATTTGACCACAGATGATTTTAAACATGTACCATATTAGCCCTGCTGACTTGTCAGTCAGCAGAGCTTATAGAATCTGTTTGTGTCCGTCAGCCATAATGTTCCAGATTCATAGATATCACAAAAAACGATATATGCCTACTTTCTACTTTTGCTGTAAACTCAGCTGACTAACTAGTCAGAAAAAACAAAAAAGTGATAGGCCTACCATTGTTCTTTTTTTATTTTTGGCAGAAGTGATAAAATTTGGATTTTGAGTGGTTGGGCCTATACATATTGGAAACACTATAGTCTGTATTTAATGAAAAATGTTTCAAAGGTTGAGAGGACTGGTTTAAAACCACCAGTTACCTTTTGTGGGTGACTGCCTGCCTCAAGTCAGGAGTGAAATTTGCTTCTTCACATTGGTATTGGAAGATGAATGTTGATTGTTTGGTAAATCTGGAATCTCTTTGCTGTCACTGATGGGTTTGATATTTATGAATATGGGTCATGTTTTTTCTACATAAGTGTATTATACTGGAGACGTTCGTCCGTTGATCCATCTGTCTGTCGTTAGACTTTTTACATTTTTGTCTTCTCCAAAACCACTGCATGGAATGTTTTGATTTTGCACATGGATGTTCCCCAGGTGGACCTCTACAACATCTGCGAAAGAGATGTTGATGCAATAATTTTTTCTATTTTTTATGAATTATTTAATTTATTTAGAAAAAAAATTTAAAATTTCTTCATCTCAAGAACTACTGGCCAATTGCTTTGATATTGCACATCAGGTCACCTGGGGTCACCTAGTCCTTACTTTGGCCACCAGGTGGTGCTGTAATTTTTTTTTCAAATTTTGTCATGAATTTTTGTGTGTTAAGGCTATTTTTTACTTTTCCAGAACAGCGAAACAGAATTGCTTAAAATTTTATCAGAATATAGTTGACTTCAGACATGAAAGTTTGTGAAAATAATGTGGATATGCTAAGTTTTGACAAAGTTATGGGATATCAAACTTTAAAAACTTAAGTGAGTGCTGCCATTGTATTAATATATATGGCAATACAGTGAATGTATTGCACTATTGTATTTAGAATTTCGACTTCTCAAAAACCGATGCTTGAGTGTTAGCACTGTACATGTATATAGCTATACAGACTGCAGTGCATGTACTGCAATATTGTAAAAGCAGATTCCAGTCAGCAGAGCACAGGACCAACATGATCCTTTGGTTTGTTTTCAGAACCCCATCTATATTTTTTGGACAAAAAAATCTGAAATGATGTTTCTACATGTGTACTTTTGACATCATATGTACATATTGACATTAGTTTCAATTAAATTTCTTAAGCACCTAAGGGACTTACAAGGAATGATAATATTTGTACTACATGTAAATATTGTATATGAAACAAAATCATTTCATAATTACATCACTGCTGGGCCCATATATTCCAACATGTCAGATGTACATGACATTTAATAAGCATGTCAGCCTGGCTGACTCGGTTTGAACTTGTTTTCACCACAATTTAAATGTTACTAATGGCATATTTTTGTTCCTAAAGCTGATTTTTGTGTGTTAGTGTCTAAACAAGCTTCATACAATCAGAGTCTGATGTTTGTGTATTTGTGTGAATTGTGTTCTGTGTGTTTTACTTCTGTAAAGCCTTAAACAACTTGTCTGTAGACTTGGATGACAGAAGCAGTATAGATAAGTCATAAAATGATAATTGATTTCTGTGTCATTATATGCTACCTATTGGCTGTAGTGTGCATGTTAAGTAGACTCTCATTTGATTGGCCACTACAAGAACAGGTCCAAAGTGGTCACATAAAACAGTATGATAAACGAGTCTTAAAGGCCAGTGGTTTCTCAAAGGAGAGTTAACTGTACTACAACATCTAGTTTGCAGTCAAACTACATTGTACCTATGTAATGAATAGTAAGATTTCATTGTCCTTTGCCTGGTAAACAGACCATCCATTCTGAGAGGTGAAGGTGCAGGACAGCAACAGGTTTTGTTGCACTCTGAACTTACCTTCCATTTTTATCAGGCATCTTCCCTTTGCTGACCACCAAGAGAGTCTTTTGGCGAGGTGTTGCAGAGGAACTCCTCTGGTTTATCAAGGGATCCACAAATGGCAAAGAACTGTCAGAAAAAGGAGTGCACATATGGGATGCAAATGGCTCACGAGAGTTCCTGGACAACTTAGGATTTACAGGCAGGGAGGAAGGTACTGCGAATTTCAGTTTTCATCTAAGATATGTTAGTCCAGAAAATTCACTTGTAGTTAATGCAGTGGTCCCATTAAGAATGAGCCTCTGGCTAGTTCACTTAAGATTTTGAAGGTTTATTGGATCCTGTTTATTTTATGTTTCCACATTTATGCATGTGTAAAGCTTGCCCTACAGTTATGATAAAATGGTCACGTGAGACACATCATGTTAAAACCCTTGAACACTCTACTCTCTTGTACAATTTTCAGCAATGTTGTGACCACTGCACATGAATTTTCATGCTTTTATCAGATATACATGTATTCAATTCCATTTAACTTGTATCACCTTATCAGTTTACTTATCATCATCATCATCATCATCATCATCATCATCATCATCATCATCATCATCATCATCATCATCATCACCACCACCACCACCACCACCACCACCACCACCACCACCATCATCATCATCATCATCATCATCATCTGTAGTCCTAGATGTAGATTATTAACTGCATGTATGAAGTGTGTTAAGTAAATTGTGGCTTAATTTTGTTTCTGGTGATATTGCCTTGATTTGCAAAATACATGGATGGTTCACGGTATCATCCTTTGTCGTACAGGTGATCTGGGACCAGTGTATGGCTTCCAGTGGCGGCATTTTGGAGCCGAGTACAAAGACATGCACACAGACTATACAGGACAGGGGGTGGACCAGCTGAAGGATGTTATAGACAAGATAAAGAATAACCCTACTGATAGAAGGATCATTATGTCTGCTTGGAACCCAAAAGGTTAATTTAAGCAGGGAATCTAAAGGGGAGATTCTTGTTCAAACTGTGTGTTTTCCTCATTTGTCTATACATTCCAGCATAACATACTGGCAACAGTTGCATCTGAAATTCTTCTCAAGACGACTCTTTGTTAGTTTCGGGTGGTACACTGTTCTTACTCACACAAAGTGCATTCCACACTTTTCCGTATTATCTGAATGAGCTGAACAAAATTTATATGTGCATCTAACTACTAGATTTACAGAAAATTTGAAGAAAGGAGTCTTTCCTTTGAGGAAGCACTGCAAGGGCAGGTCCAAAAGTGGTCCTATAAAGCAGGTGGTCTTAAAATAGGTCAAATAGCATGGAAAAAATAGCACTAGGGCCCTGATAAAAGTAGACTTACAGGGAAGGTAGTCTCTGATTGAGGTATCTCAAGAGGGACTGTTGTAGGGTAATATGTAATATTTTTATTGTTGTTATCTTTGATTCTCATGTCATTCCTGTTGTAGAGTCTTTCAAATAATCTTTCCCTTAAACTAGCTTGTAAATGCTGTGAACTTCAATGTGCTTTATTGAAGTTTGTTAATGAAAAATAGTTTAGAAAAAAATGTACCTGTAGGTAAAATATGTAAAAAAACATGAGGTCAACAGCTTTCCATGGCATAGATTGGGTAGTTAGCACTCAGTTTGCATAGAGGAAAGCTGTTGACTCAGCTTTTAGCCAAGGGAAAAACATTAATATTGCGAGAGGGGAAAAACTATTTAATGAACAATATTTGCTAACATGCAGTGCTCTTTCATTTACTAAAATATATGATGGGAACATGTATGTTGCAGATCTACCCAAGATGGCCTTGCCGCCTTGTCATGCCTTTGTGCAATTCTATGTGGCCAATGGAGAGCTGTCCTGTCAACTGTACCAGAGGTCTGCAGACATGGTAAATTTAAAGCTCCTCTAAGATATAACAATTTTATGCTGAAAGCAGTACACAATGGCTGATAGTTTTTTAGCCTAACTTTTTCTCCAGGATTTATCTTTGGGCCAATGCACAGTTGTTTGTTGTTTTTTTTTTTTTTGTTTTTTTTTTTTGTTTTTTTTTTTATATTTTTTTCAGAATGTTTGTGATTATGCAAGATGACCGGGAACATCATTTGAAGCAATACTTGTGAGGTTTTTTCCAGTGGGACAAAGATTGGAAATAAACCATGAAATTTGTGCTGGACAGAGCAGGTTGAATTTGCCATGATTTTGTGACAGGGCACAGCTGTGACTATCAGCTATAGCCTCAAAGATTGTTGGACTCGAAGCTGCATCTAAACCTTAATTTCAACATTAAATGCTTAAGTACAGTGTGGAATATAAATCCACTAAATTTCATTATATTTTCATTTTTCCTTTTTTGTGTGTGTGTGTGTGTTTTTAGCTCAGCTGACTTGTCAGTCAGCTGAGGTTATGTGATGGGTTAGGCATCCGTCATCTGTCTGTCGTCCGTTGTCCACAATTCACATTTTCGACTTCTTCTCTAAAACCACAAGCCAGAATCACTTTAAACTTGGTGGGGATGTGGTTTGGGTGGGTCTCTACCAAGTTTGTTCACATGGTCACGGTATAGTGATTTTTGGATTTTTTATGAAGTTTTTTGTTCATTTTTGGGCGAAATCTTAAAAAATCTTTTTTTCCGAAACCATTGGGCCAATTGCTTCGAAATTGCACTGGGACCCTTCTGGGGACCCCTAGACGTTAAATTGTTCAACAGGTGGCGCTGCGATTTTTTTCTATTTTTTATTGAATTTATGGGGTTTTTTTTGCCATTTTCGAATTCTTCTCCAAAAGCATCACTCAGATTATGCTGAAACTTAGTGTAAATGTTCTTGGTAGAAGGGTTACACATGTTTGTTCCCTAGGTGGCGTTGCTGTGGATCCCTGATTTTTAACGATTTTTTCAATTCGGGTACTTATTAGCCAATGCATACATTCCTATTGATAACTATGTAATCAATGGGGACTGCTGTGGTAATTCATGTTTTCGACTTCTTTTCCAAAACGATCAGTCAGATTCACTTGAAACTTGGTGGGGATGTACCTTGGGTGGGTCTCTACCAAGTTTGTTCAAATGGTCACGGTCCAGTGATTTTTTTATTTTTTATGATTTTTTTTGTTCTTTTTTTTGGGCAAGTCTTAAAAAATCTTCTCTGAAACCGCTCGTCCAATTGCTTTGATATCACACAGAAACACTCCTAGGGAGTCCTAGTTCTGAATTTGTTCACCAGGTGGCGCTGCGATTTTTTTGTTATTTATGTTTTTTTGTGTGCTACTGCTATTCTTCTCTGAAACCGCTCACCCAATTGCTTTGATATCATACAGGAATACTCCTGGGGAGTCCTAGTTCTTAATTTGTTCACCAGGTGTCGCTGTGATTTTTTTCTAATTTTTTATGAATTTTTGTGTGCTACTGCTATTTTTGTCTTCTTCTCCAGAACTTTCACTCAGATTAAGCTGAAACTTGGTGGATATGTGCCTTGTAGAAGGGTCAAACAAAAATATTCACTAGGTGGTAATGCTGCGGATTGCTGATGTTCAACGATTTTTTCAATTCGGGTACTTTTTGGTAAATGCACCTTTCCTATTGATTACTATTAAAGTCAATGGGGGTTCTAATGCTAATTCACATTTTTGACTTCTTCTCCGAAACCATCAGCCAGATTGACTTCAAACTTGGTAGCAATGTACCTTTGGTGGGTCTCTACCAAGTTTGTTCAATTGGTCACGCTCCATTGATTTTTGGATTTTTTATGGGTTTTTTTTGTTCTTTTTTGGGGCAAGTCTTAAAAAATCTTCTACTCTGAAACCTCTCACCCAATTGCTTTGATATCACACAGGAACACTCCTTGGGGAGTCCTAGTTCTTAATTTTTCACCAGGTGGCGCTGCGATTTTTTTTCTAATTTTTTAATGATTTTTTTGTGTGCTATTGCTATTTTTGACTTCTTCTCCAGAACTTTCACTCAGATGAAGCTGAAACTTGGTAGATATGTTCCTTGTAGAAGGGTCAAAGAAAGTTGTTCACTATGTGGTAATGCTGCGGATTGCTGATTTTTAACGATTTTTTCAATTCGGGTACGTGTTGGTCAATGAACCTTTCTTATTGATTACTATCTAAGTCAATGGAGATTCTGATGCTAATTCACATTTTTGACTTCTATTCCGAAACTGTCATCCAGATTAACTTCAAACTTTGTGGCAATGTTCATTGGGTGGGTCTCTACCAGATTTGTTCAAATGGTCACGCCCCATTGATTTTTGGACTTTTTATAAATTTCTTTGTTCTTTTGGGGGGCAAATCTTAAAAAATTGCAAGGGTATATGTGCATGTCAGCTGAGCACAGGACTGTCACAGTCCTCTTGTTTTGTTTTTTGATGACACAATGAAACAGCATTGTAACATAGCTTTAACAGGTACTTTACAATGTCCAAATGGGTGAATTTTATACTCCTGCCTAAAACACGGAAAACTGAAACTTGCATGTGTGAAAATAAGAACATTAACATTTGAAAGATTTAGGCCCTGAGTAAGGTTAAGCATGTTTGGATCATATGGCCATATTTTATGTTTCTAGTTGTCCAGCATAATTTAAAAGAGACATCTTGTGTAAGGAATGCAAACTGATGCTGGGAGATGTTAGATATATAGTGTATTTTTCAAGTTTCAGTGGCAGAATGAAAAATGGAATTTTTGTCATTATACATTACCTATCCAGTACGTTTGTTATGATCTATGAGATTGTATCTACTCCAAAATTTCATCCCATCAGAAAACGTTTCTTTCTATATGTTCCTCTTGACTGGAGGCCTATGATTACCCTCTAACAGGTGACCTCCTGGCCCCGTACTTGACCTCCAGTATCGATCAATCACCACAGTTTTATCTCTCTAGCTGCTTCTGTGCCATTTTGCAGAATGGCACAGAAGTAGCCAGAGAGGACTTGCAACTTTGAAATGAAAGATGTAGGTGCAATACAGCCCAGTTGCCAGCACATTATGCCCATGGGCCTCTTGTTTTACCATATAGCTGTGTATTGTCACTGGATGTGTAAAACGACCTGAAACAGACCTTTCTTGTTTGTTTTGGCGTGGTGGCAGTATAGCAACAAATCCATGTCCATCTCCTGCCCATGTACACAGCTGATTAACCAAAGCTCAGTTCTCTTCCCAGTGATCAACGTGGTATCACCTGTTTGGTGCCCATCCAGTTCCCCTATTATTGTCCAGCACAGCTTTGCATGGACATGGCAAGTGTGTGTGTGCCAAAACAATGGCAGTTGATCAAAAATGAGACTATAATGAGTTATGAAAGTTGGAGGCAAAACCTCATATAAACTGTTTACTTGGATCCTTGTTTTACACCCTGTCTAACTGATGGCTTTCAATGGAGAAGAAACTGCTGCCAATCCATAAAGAGGCCTGCAAAATGCTGGCAACTCCATTCCTGAAGATAGACGCTTAACCAGGATTCAGAAAAATGCCACAATGGATTTAATGCTAGGTCAAATTGTGAACTTTTGTCCTGTTATTGTCAGGAACTCAATAATAAAAGGTTCTACGTCCTTCAGGGACATTTGGTAGAATATGTGACAACATTTTGGGTTTCAAATGCCTGACATCCATTTCTTGGACCTGGCCTCCATCACAAGATGAGAAACCAGAAGATTTGTATCAGCAACTACATGCCTTTTTTAAGGCAAGCCGCTAGTCAGTAACTCAAACATAACCCACCGTGACGATCATACCACCTGTAATATGGTTAATATGACCCCCACGCTTGAACATGCTATTGTGTTGTTAGGGCTTCAGCTTACACATACAGGCCTACCATGACTCGATAGACAAAAGTATGGGACCAAACTCAGAAACCAAACACTGACTTTGTGAAACCAGAAATCTCACAAGCCCTGCTGTCACTTTTAGATGAGCGCTGTTCCATTGAGTCCACCATTATTCTAGGTCGAATCTGATGTTTCAGCACTATTTAGAACCACTCTACACAAAACTGCTGCGCTCAACTGTTGACCCTCCTAGAACTGTCCATGCTTTGTGATCATTCTTGGGTGCCTACAAAATGCTCAGTAGAGTTCCTAAAGGTTATGCTGACCTCCGTGCCTTTTTTTAAGTGGGCTGTCGCTGGCAAGCAATTGCAAGACCTCATACCATAGATGGACAAGCTGAGATATCACTTTCATGCCGCTCAACAGGCCCTTGATATCAGCAAGATGGTTGTGTGAACAGCCCACGCTCAGCTGACCTAGAAATTCATCACACTTGTGGTTCTGTGAACTTGGGATAGAATCAAGGTCACCTATGTACTGAGTAAGTCTGACCTCTAAGGAAGAACACTACCATGTGCAACATCAAGGTTCATCATAAAAAAATCCAAAAATCACTGGAGCAAGATCACTTGCACAAAATAAGTAGACTCTTATCAAAGGTACATCTCTACCATGTATGACACAAATCTGGCCAAAATTATCTAAGTTACCATTACACGAAATTCCCATGTTAAACTTTCATATTAAAACTTATTTAAAGATTTGCATTAAAAAGTATCATAAAAAATCAAATCACTGGAGCATGACCATTTGAACAAACTTGGTAGAGACCCACCCAAGGTATATTACCACCAAGTTTGAATTCAATTTGACTGACAGTTCCTGCGGAGAAGTCCAAAATGTGAATTAGCATTAGAATGCCCTTTGACTTTGATAGCCATCAATAGGAAAGGTGCATTACCCATTAAGTACTTGAATTAAAAAAAAAAAAATTGTTAAAAATCAGAAATCCAGAGCAGTGCCACCTGGTGAACAACTTTGTTTGACCCTTTCACAAGGAATGTATCCACCAAGATTCAGCTTAATCACTGTGATGGTTCTAGAGAAGAAGTAAAAAACGGCGAAAACACGAAAAATCATAGGAAACAAATTGCAGCACCACTTAGTGAACAAATTAAAAACTAAGAGTTTCTAGGAGGAGTGTCCCTGTGTGATATTAAAGCAAACAAGTTGAGTGGTTTTGGAGAAGATTTGCCCCAAAAGAGAACAAAAAAAAAATCATAAAAATTCAAAAGATCACTGAAGTGTGACCATTTGAACAAACTTGGTGAAGACCTACGAATGGTACATCCCCACCAAGTTTGAAGTGAATCTGGATGAAGGTTTGGGAGAAGTCGAAAATGTGAATTGTGGACGGACAATGGACCATCCTGTAAGCTCTGCTGAATGACAAGTCAGCTGAGCTAACATAACGACCTGCCACACCCAGATGATACACTGGATTGTGATCGATGCTGTGATTAAAAATGCTGGAACAGCCACCACTCTGTATATAGTATGCAACAACAAACTGTTATTGGCTGTTTTTTTCAATGTCAAGCTGTGGAAACACCAAACTATGCGAGTTAGTGGCCCTGTGTATTGGAGTAGCTGTTAAACACAGCTCAAACACAAACCCAACCCCTCCACGAGACCTGATAGGAATGTCACATGCATTGAACGTCACGAGGTGCCACAAGCAATCTAAATTGGTCCTGTGAGAGACTGGTATAAATATAGTAATAATTACTTCTACACATACACTGTTGATAAATGGCGACAAGCATCAAGATTTGTATGAAGGTATCCTTACTTTGTATGTTGAAATGTGTGGCCCTGGCAAGACAGGTATTTGTCTTCATACTAATCTGGTTCTGGCCTTGTTCCATTGAAGGATAGTCCTTTCCTTAAGGAACATGGTATCAGACTTGTCATAGGCCACAAAAAAAACAAAGCAACAAAATCCCTGTAGCATAATGTGCCATGGGAGAGCTTGGTCTCAAATTATTACGCCTTGACCCCAAAGTTGGTCCAACCTCTAAGCTGTCATTTGCCCTAGCTACATCGAATATGAATGCCACAGTGTGATGCAGAGGTCTTTCTTCATGTGAACTGTGGATTCAGAGAGACAAAATAAGTGGAGATCAGTTGCCTATTACCGACCAACAGGTTATTCAAAGAGTTCCGCATCAATAGGCAAACCATTCAGCCAGTGCTCCGGGTAAACTACCTATGCCTGGTCTGGATGTTTGTATAGGTAACCTTGTCTACCTGAAAGGTGACCGTGATAAGACTTGTGAACGCAAGAGACAAGTATTTGGTTGTAGCTGTGTCTGATAGATCATGTCAAGTGCGAAAGTTTACTAAAACTCAGTTCAGGTCCTAAGCCTATGACATGCACAAGTCTGACGCTTAGCCTGTTGTGCCTACCACACTAGCCAAATCCCCGCATGAACCAGTGTGCGGTATTGACACCCGCCACCTCCCACCCTATCCTCCTCCCCATCCCCGTACACCAATTCTGAACCAGAAACCACGTCTCAGGTACCTAAAGGCTTTACTCCACCTGTTATGCCTACAGACCTACCTAGCAAGCTGATCCAACCACCACATAACCCAGTTGACAATAACCCAGCAGTGCCCGGCAGGGACAGTATGCTGCCCCCCTGTAACCCTGCTCCCTCAGTAAATGATGCCTTGGATCCCCCATGACAGAGGTCCTCCAGACAAAATAAAGGTGTACCACCCATGTGGCTCACTCCAGGTATTGTCAATTTTTGTTCTCATGGCCCACATCTCATCTTTGCATGAGAGCACGTATCATAAATATTTTTAATGTACATGTACATGCAATGCGAAATGTAGGCCCTACTTCTTATTTGTTTTTTCTACCAGAAGCTATTATTTCCTGTAGGACTGGATATATGTGTGCTTAACCTGCCAACATGTATGGACTGAAGAATAACATAAATATTTTGCTTGATGGATAGACATGGAAGGCACATCATGCCACTCCCATGTGGTAAATGTGTTGAAGTTATTTTGAACATTTTGTTGAATGTAATGCTTGTATAGACTTGCAGACTTTCTTCAACATGTAGCAGAAGGGACATCGACATCTTTCCTCAATGAGACCTGTTTTTGGTTCTCGCTGGCCTACAGTCACTAGTTTTTGAGCCTAAGAACATGGACTCACTTGGGTTAGATTACCTACCTTTTTTTTTTTGGTTCTCGTTGGCCTACAGTCACTGGTTTTTGAGCCTAAGAACATGGACTCACTTGGGTTAGATTATCTGTCTTTTTTTGGTTCTCGCTGGCCTACAGTCACCGGTTTTTGAGCCTAAGAACATGGACTCACTTGGGTTAGATTACCTGTCTTTTTGGTTATGTTGGCCTAGGGGGCCATGAGAGGTGAGATTGACATCCTTGACCACTCTAGGTTGGGCTGGTCAAAGGACCACACAATACTATTTTTAAAATCTTACCCATTGTTCATGAGTAAAACATGCTTCTGATTGGCTGATTACTGCCTTTGTGGGCTTTTCCATCAAAGTTCTGTCAGCTAATTGGGATCAGCAAGATCCTATCAAAATTGCTTTGTCCAGTTAGAATGCTTAAGTTCTATTTCAAAAGAACAGATGCTATTAGCAAAGGTGGATACTTGTTATCCCTACCTTTAAAGAAAAAGACTGCTTTTGCTGGATTGTCCAGGAATCTGTGCAATCACTGTCTCTTCCTGGGTTACCAAGGCAACCAAATTGGCCTTTGTAGCTGCAGATGAAATCCTGGGACTGACAGTTGCACAAGACCACGGTTCACAAGGTCTGTCAGGGTCATCGCCTCCTGGATCCTTTGTGTTGATGGCGTTTAGCAGACTAATGGTGGCATATAGATAGAGGTGGCACAATAATTTCTCTGATTTTTATTTGAGGGATCTGTCCTATCCTGAGGGCCAACTTCTTGCACTTAAAACCATACCTATACCCTCAATATGTAAAGCATGATCTTGTTTTAGGATCATCTGACTATACTTTTCCTCCGGGAGCTGGTCCTTCATGTCAATGCAGTAAGTTTTGTCCCTTTAGGGGATCTGGATTTTGTTTTTTGTTGTGGTATTTTTTTTTCTTTTTTTTTTTTTTTTTTTTTTTGAGTGGAGTGTTTTGAGGTATAATTTCTTTGTCCTGGAGTTTGAATAATCTCCTTCCTCCCTTGGTTGGTAAATATACCAAATGTAATGGTTAGGTAATTTATTATTACACAATTCTGGGATATTTATTATAATTTGCAAATTTATTAGTAATACTTGTCCATCCACTACACAAAAGCCCTTCCAGCCAGTACCCTGTATCAGATCATTCCGAGGTTAGTCTCTTGTGTATGGAGTTACAATTCACCGTAAAGGGATCAAACAAATATGATGTTTTGTGTAATTGTTTCCAATTTTGTGCTTCTTAAAAAGATACAGCATGCATTTAACATGTTACTATCATATGGAATTGTGTTCAGATATACACCGTACACGCTTTCAAATTTTTGAGAGACCACTCAAGGGTAGGTCTGGGAAAAGCCTTTAAAACAAGTGGTCTCTATAGGTAGTGCAAGGTGGAAATAATAGGACACAAACCTCATGAATGTGATCTGTCAGAAGAAAAACTGCTGCAAGTCATCCTTGTCACCTGTCAGATTCATAATAGATTTTGATTTTCAATATTTTTCTTCAGGGACTTGGTGTGCCATTCAACATTGCCAGCTATTCATTGCTGACCTACATGATTGCACATATAACAGATCTGAAGGTAATTAATATTAGACATTTGTTACTTATCGTCAGTATGTTTGCCTCACAAATATTGAAGTATTTTTAATGAAAATACTTGCCATTAAAATACTTGCACCCAGTTCTGTATCATCATTTTAAATGTACATGGAGTTTGCAGTTGAAGTGAACAGAATCTGCCAACTTTAACTTAACAATAGTTGATGCAAAAGCTTACATATGAACAATTCATTAAATGTGAACTTACGTAAGTTAGATGCAATTGACTAATGAGAGAAAGTATCTTTACAACTGAAGGTAACATCTCTGCTCTCTTTCATTCTGTTTTGCCAAACTAAAAAGAAAAAAGTGAAACCAGATCCACATGATATTTTTAAGTTTACATTATTCTCTGTATTATTCATTTATTTATCATCTATGTGAAGGATACCATCTGAAAGGCGAGTGCCTTATAGTAAACATGGGTTTCATCTGTCTCTCCATCCATCCATCCGTCCAGGTGATAAATCAAAAACTTTTTGAGGTAGGACTTCCAAATTGGACATGATTATTCACCACTGTAAGACCTCGGGTCAAATTTAAATATGGGTGATAGTGACCCCTTCTCAAGGTCAGTTTTTTGTTTGTTTTTTTTTCCCCCCTCAAATTTGGTTTCTAGATCATAACTGAAGACGTTTTTGAGCTAGGACTTCCAAATTGCACATTATTATGGACCACTGTGACCTTATCCTATTTTCAAATTATCAGGGCCGGTTTTGTATATTTATTTTGGGATGATAACTCAAGAAACCTTTGAGCCAGGTCTTCAAAATTGCACACAATTCTGTACCATTGTAAGGCATAGGTCCAATTGAAACATGAATGACTTTGACTATTTTTCAAGGTCACAGGGTGATTTGATTAGAATTAAGTTTCAGGATCATAACTGATGAAGATTTTGAACCAGAAATTTCAAAATTGCACATGATTATACACCATTGTAGGACTTAGCTTAGTCTGAACATGGGTGACCTTTACTCCATTTTCAAGGTCACTGGGCAGTTTGTTTGTTTTTTTTTTTTTTGTGAATTTGGTTTATGTATGGTAACTCAAGAAGTTTTTGAACTAGGTTTTCCAAATTGCACACCATTAATACTGTAAGGCCTACATTAAGTGTAAACATGGGTGACTTCCTTGGTATACACTGGGTGATAAGCACTCACAGCAGCCAGCAGCTGTTGCTCTAAGGTATACCAGCAGGGATTTGACTGGTTCAGTGGAGGCTCTTCTTCTGAAGTTATAATCTTGTCGGGGTTGTAACTCCTTTATTAATGCTCAGATCTTCAAAATTTGCATGGATATTCTCTGTCATAAAAGGGTGTCATGAAGCAAGTGACCTTGAGCTATATGAGTCAAGGTCACAGCAGATGCTTGTCTTGTACAGCTGCTATTGGCACAAAATCAATAATTTCCATTTTGTCCAAACATCATAACCCCGAAAAGAAAGTGAGGGAATGTATACTTGTTCAGCTACTATCTTCATTTTTGTGAAGTTTGTTCATTTGATCAGCAGAATATATCCTTCAGTTGATCATGGTTGTTTATACAGCCCTCTTGAGCTACACATGAGGGCTTAGGGGAATACTGAGGCACAGTGAATTGCGGTGTTGTGTGTGTGTGTGTGGGGGGGGGGGGGGTAACCAGTATGTTGGCAAGGGCTGTTCTAGTTTAGTTGGAATGTAATGGTGTCACAATCTGTTGAAATGTGATGTAACCAATCAGTAAATCGCCCAAAACCAGAACCCTTCCTTTTTAATGCACATATATGAACTAACATCATCACTGAGCCTCCATTCCCTAATGATAAGGCCAAGGTGTATGGCTGAAACATGTTTTTTTTGGGGGGGGATCTTTTTTCAACACAAGAGAAGCAAGTTAAGGGTATGCATCATGAGTTTTAATCACATTATATTTATTTTGTTGGCAGCCTGGTGATTTTGTGCACACAATTGGAGATGCACATGTATATACCAATCACTTTGATGCTCTGAAAGAGCAGGTGAGTCTTGGACCAACGTCCATGAAGTTTATGTGTCTAGCCATGCATGATCAATGATATGTAACATTATGTTGTAAATATAATAATAAATTGACAGGGCAAGTGTCAGTGGAAACTGGTATAATTTACAGCCAGTCTTAAAATAGTTGGTGTGTCCAGAGCTCAACAGGGACCAAGTAGAAAGTTATGGTAAGACAGGTAGTTCTTATGTAGAGAAGCACTTTTGAGACATTGTTTAAGACTATTTTATACAAGCTGAAGTTTGTGTTTACAAGATTGTAAGCAGGTAACTATTTAATATACATCACCAACTTAGTTGCAAGAGTAAGACTCCAGGGATATTTCAGCATTTCAGAGACACTGGTTTTGAACCATTCTGCTCCTCAGGACAAAATGACACTTCAGCCTGTACAAAACTGTTTGCAGGTTTTGCTGTAATACTAATAATGGTAATACTTTGATGATGCATTTAAATAATGATTTTGTATTTATTTGTTTGTTTTTGCAGTTACAAAGAGAGCCTAAGCCTTTCCCCAGTTTGATTATCAAAAGAAAGGTGGAAAATATAGATGACTTCAAATTTGAAGATTTTGAAATGAAGAACTATCATCCACATCCAAAGATAAGCATGAAGATGGCTGTGTAGTATTGATCAAGAACTGAACTTGTTTCCTACACATGTACCTTCAAACTGAAGAGCTGTGGCTAATGCCCAAGACTGTGATGCACCTGGTAGAAATACAGTGCAGTATGACTGAAGTAAATTATTGTTTCCAAATAGGTGCACTGAGTAGTGTGATAATCTAACAAACTCAGGTTCTTCAAACTTGATGGGTTTAATAACTTGTAATACAAACTGTGCTGCCACATGCAGCATGGCGATGACTGGTAATTGCCTAAAAAACGTACTTCCTGTATGGTTATACAGAACAGGCGGAATCCGCATAAACAATGCGGAACTTACACGTGCTTACAGAAATACCGGAACATCCAGTCCATGGCATGTCATGACATATAATGTTCTGATTATGTCCACATACAACACCTCCCCTCAACTTTTTTGTAAGCTTTTAAACGCAAAATTAATCTTACTAAAAGTTCTCGACGTCACGAGTCCACCAGGCTTCCAAGTTATATGCTTGAATTAAAGTCCATTTAATGTGCATAAATTTTAATTAACACATGGGGGGAGCACTTTTAACGTTTAAAGTCCAGGTTTACATAATAACACTAGGGACTTAAATTGTCTCTATGAGTCATGTAGGTGGCCTCCTGTCGAGTGCTTCTCCGTGGTTCGGGGGCAGTGTCCGCTCCTGGGGCCGCGCTATCTGTTGTCACAGGTTGACTAGCATCACGGTTCACTGGTGAAGTCACAATTGGATAGTGTTTTCTCAAGAAACGTCTGTTACGACGCCACACGCGGCCACTTGGTAATTTAATCCAATAATCGCGATTGTCACCGATCTGCACTATTACTCCACACTTATCCCACCATTTCGTAAAATCGCCATTTGGGTATCCTTATCCTTTTCCGACAGTTTTCCTAGGCGTGCAAAATCGTCCCACGACATTTCCATAGCCTAAAGGCCTCTCCCCTATCAGTAGATAAGTCCAATTTATTGGGAAGAAGCTGGGTACTTGAGAAAGTCCGCCATGATGGAAGCGAAGATACGCACGTCGTCAGTGCCAGTGAATTACCAGTCTTTCAAAGTTCAATTCTGACGTGCTCACCCTCTCCCAGGACCAAATAACATCACCAACAGTAGCCCCCAATTGTCTGAAGTGTCGACTGCGCCATGTGATAATGTAACAAACTCAGGTTCTTCAAACTTGATGGGTTTAATAACTTGTAATACAAACTGTGCTGCCACATGCAGCATGGCGATGGGTGGTTATTGCCTAAAAAACGTACTTCCTGTATGGTTATACAGAACAGGCGGAATCCGCATAAACAATGCGGAACTTACACGTGACTTACAGAACTACGGGAACATCCAGTCCATGGCATGTAATGACATATAATGTTCTGATTATGTCCACATACAACAAGTAGCACATGTAGTTTTCACGGTGTTGTAATTTGGCAAAGACCAAGTCTTCTGATGTACATAAATATTTGACAAACTTGCCATAATTCCTGTTAAAGGAGATTCCACAAGTCTTAGAAGCCAGCAAATACAAATTTTGAACAGGGACAGTCATACTTGAAGGACTTGCTGCAACTGCTGTAAGTTGAAACATAAATGAAATTGAGGCCAGCTGTACACTGCTATAGAGTTGCTGACAGACATGATGCTGAAGGGACTCCACAGGTCAGCCACTGCATATAAATTTATATAAGGAAAGCTGCACTTGACTGAAGTCCATGTGACTTCTGGAACATGGATGCAAACTCTGGGATGCATTCAAAGAATGGACACTACTGTGAGCTTGTAGCTACACTGTAACTTTCGAAAGATAGTGCTTTTCCATTTTAATCTACAAAGCAGAGGCTTTACTCCAGGGGAAGGGAAAAATAGAAAGAAAAAGTAACTTATTCACTTTAAATTACAATAAAAAACAATCATGTTGTACCTGTTACAAAATTACAGCGTCTTCCCCCACTTCAGTTAGCATAACAGGAATATCTCTGATGGTGGCCATGTTGATTTATTCTATGTTTGAAGGTGAATTATCATTTTCGAGAGTGATATTCAAACACAGGTAGTAACTCGCTGTAGATCACTTGACCTAAACATTGTTACAACTAAATTGTGATGTGCCTGCAACAGTGATGCAGTGCATGAACACAGACATATAATAGCATACACAAGGTATGTTTGATTATATATGTCACATGTGATGTTGAATAACTATGACAAATGTAAACCAATATGGCACACTGGGTCATCCTTGAAAGCAGGCCTAGGGCATATATTTTTTTTTTTCTGCGATGAATGCCCAATTAAACACAGAATAAACAAAATCTTGCATTGCTGGAGATTGAGTTATTATATTCTCCACCAACAATCATCACTTGTGAGAGAAAAATAATAACTCACTCTCAGCCATGGTAGATTATGACAAACAGAGAATTTCAGCTGGTGACTAAGAAGACAGAATACTTCATGCCCTTGAAGGGACCATAATTCATGCATATGTGAATAGACATTTGACTGAGAACATGGGATGTTTTGCTCATCACTGCCAGATTTTGTACACATCATCACTGCCAACTTTTGTAAATGATCAACTTGTTTTACTGATATGCTTACAAATAAAAACATCTGTATTGGTAACAGTATTTTCGTATATATCTTGTATACACTTTTCAAGGAGTGGGTTGGGTTGGGAATGGGGGGGGGGGGGGGTCGAAGGTCAGTTTGGCGTGCTAAACTGATAATCCCTTTCAGTCTCTTTTGGCAAGATCATTGCTGTGCATGTAGTTGCATTGCTGACTGCTTTTCTTGCCTTTGTACAAATGCAAACAATTTTTTTTTTCTGGCAGAAACTTTGTCACTGTACTTCTGTTCTAAGTTGCGTTCTGCCTCTCCTTGCTAAACTTAACTGGATTTTTAGTTCAGCTGCTGGTAGGATGGTCAGTCAGTCATTTTCACATTTACTCTTGACTTCTCAGAAATTTGGCTGAATCCTCCTCAAACTTGGGTGAATCTCTCCCAATTTTTAGCTTTGCTGACTTGTCAGTCAGCAGAGCTGTTGAAATCTGTTTGTGTCCATCTGTCTGTCAGTGTGTCCATTTATCAGGGATGAGAATTGGTTGCCATTTGGCAACTTTCAGCCAAAACTGCTTTCCTTCAACAAAATAAAATGTTCTTACTTTGGTGTAACTGCTCTTAAACTGTTAAAATCTGTGAGTTAGGGCATATCAGGTAGCCAGTTTGCTCTTGGGGTAGCCAAAATGCACTCTGACAGTTCTCATCCCTGATTCATATTAATCTATAGATTTAAGTAAGGCTAACATAGAAGTAGTGGTAGGGCGCTAGTTGGTATACCGTAAGGTTAACTTAAACCCACCTGGGAATTTTCTCTGGGCTATCTACAGGCAGAAACCATATTTCATTGTCAATGCTTCCTATTTCATCACTTGGGTGTAGAGGTGACTATTTTCAATTACCTTATACACTCACTTCAAGATTATTGTTAGTAAATAAGTGCAACATACTAGAGACATCCTTTGTTAGACGTTTTCCATTTTCAACTTCTCAAAAACCGCTGCATGGAATGTTTTGATTTTGCACATGGATGTTCGCCAGGTGGACATGCACCAAGTTTGCGAAGGAGATGATTATGCAATAGTCTTTCTATTTTATATGAATTTTAATTTATTTTTTGAAAAAAATAAAAATTTCTTCATCTCAAGAACTACTTCGCCAATATTGTTTTTATATTACATTTCAGGTCATCTGGGGTTACCCTAGTTCTTATTTTGGCCACGAGGTGATGCTGAAAGTTTTCTGATTTTTTTTTCTTTTTCTTTTTTTAGATTTTTGTGTGTTAAGGCTATTTTTGACTTCTCCAGAATGACTGAGCAGAATTGCGTAAAATTTTATCAAGAATATTATTTGACTTTAGATCATAAACGTTTGTGAAAATAATATGGATATGTTAATTTTTGAAAGTTATTGGAACTCAAACTTTGCGACCATCGATAAGTGCTACCACTGCATAGTAAATATGGCTATTGTATTTACATTTTTAACTTGTCAAAAATGGGTGCTAGGAGTATTTTGACTTGCCACATGGATGTTCCCCAGGTGGACCTCTACCAAGCTTGTGAAGATGATGCAATAATTTTTTAATTTTTTATGATTTAGAAAAAAAATACTCATATCCAGAACTAATTGTGCAGTTGCATTGACATTAAATATAGGGTCACCTGGGGTCACCTAGTTCTTAATTTGACCACCAGGTGGTGATGCAGGTTGGTTTTTTTTTTTTTTCGTTTTTTTTTTTTTTTTTTTTTTTTTTTTTAAATTTTTGTGCTAAGGCTATTTTTGACCTTTTCTGTAGAATGGCTGAACAGATTGCTTGAAATTTTAACGGAACATAATTTGACTTTAGACAATGCTATGGATATGTTGCAATTTTTTCATGAACTTTTGTGTGTTCAGGCTATTTTTTCACTTCTCCAGAATGGCTGAACAGAATTGGGTGTGTTAAGGCTATTTTTTGACTTCTCCAGAATGGCTGAAAACTTCAATGAAAGTTTGCAAAAATGACATGGATATTTTTTTTTTCTACCTAATGTTGGTTACAATACTATGGATTTGTTACCTGGGGGTATATGTATAGACAGCTATGTTTGTTTGCGCAGAAACACAAGCTAGTGAGCGTTAAGTCAGTCCCTGATGCGCCCCATTGGAGGTGAAATATGTCGAACTGCTTGCTGCTCTATAATTTTTTAGAGGCATATAACTGAAAAACACAATTTAGTAGGGTTTTTTGAGCCACCAGGCCCTAATCTGGTTCTCGGATATGTTAATGGTCACTATGGATGGGTTACCTTGGGATAAAGATGGCTATGGCTGTTTGTGCCTAATCAAACACCAGCTAGTGAGCATAAAGTCTGTTTCTGATAAGCCCCATTGGAGGCGAAATATGTAGAACTGCTGCTCCATAAATTTTTAGAGAATGAAAAACACATTGTTTTAAATATGAATTAATCATTTAATTGAACAGTTTTCTCTTTATTCATGTGATGCAAATTTATGAAAATTTCAAGTCATTAAGAGAGTGCGAGTTTACCACAAGGGGTTGGCCAGTGACAGCAAGTACTGAGCAATAGCAACGTGCAAGTTGTGAACGCTGCAGCGAGTCACGAGCACTACAGTGCACCTACTCGCACCTCACTTTAGCTGGATGTTTGAGTACTAATAGTTTGTGGTTTATTGGATGCGACTTAAGTACAAACCTGTCATTTAAATTGGGAATGGCATCTCAACTTATGATAGTTTTGAAGATACACAACAATTAAAACTTTCAAGGCCTCCTAATTAGCATAAATTTGAATTCTACAACTTTCGTTTGTGGTTCATTGGATGTGCCTACAGCACAAACCTATGAATTGAAGTTGGAATGGCATCTCCAGTTATAATAGTTTTGAAAATATTAAACTTTGAAGTTGTGAAGTGTCCATAGTTAGAATAAATTTAAATTCAACACCTGTTGTAATGTGTCTAATAGATGCGCAACCCCAACAAATGTACCAATAGAACCGACATTTGCGCCTTTGTGTGAAACAGTTTGGAAGCAAGAAGGGACAGAAATTTTCAAATGTCCCAAATTTGTATAATTATCATGCAGTTGTCTATTATGGGCAATATGTGAAATTTCACCATTGGAGCTATATCCATGCCAAATTTGAAGTTCTGGCTCGAATGGTGTCAGAGTTTAACTGACTCAAAAATAAACTGGAACAAGAGGGCTGTGTGAACAGCCCATGCTCAGCTGATCTTGACATTCATCACACTTGCAGATCTATGAACTTGGGAAAGGATCAAGGTCACCCATGTAAAGTCTTACCTTTATACAAGAACACTAACATGTGCAACATCAAGGTTCAAGTAGTTCTCAAATTATAATGAAGAGTAAAATTCATGTATGTTGCACTGTGACCCCAGAAACGAGGTCAAGGTCATTCATGTACTGTCTAAGCATGACCTTCAAACAGAAACATTAACATGTGCAGCATCACAGTACTAACTCAAAACAGATCTCAAGTTATCAAGTAAACAATAAATTCTGTGTCAGTTGTCTTGTGAATTGGGATTAGAGTGCCCATTGACTTACATAGTAATCAATAGGAAAGCTGCACTGACCCATAAGTACCCAAATTGAAATTCCTTAAAAATCAGGAATCCAAAGCAGTGCCACCTAGTAAACAACTTTGTTTGACCCTTCCACAAGAACATATCCATTACATTTCAGCTTAATCTGAGTGACGGTTCTGAGAACAAGCGAAAAATAGCAAAACCATACAAAAAATTCATAAAATAATGAAAAAAAAAATTGCAGCGCCACCTGGTGAAAAAATTGGGAACTAGGTGTCCCTGGGAGTGTCTATTTACGATATCAAAGCAATTGGGTGAGCGGTTTCTTAAGAGCAGAGTTTTTAAGGTTTGCCCCCAAATAGGAACAAAAAAATTCATAAAAAATAAAAAATTCAACTGAGTGTGACCATTTGGACACACGTGGAGGATACCCACCCAAGTCACATCCCCACCAAGTTTGAAGTAAATCAGGCCCGCATTATTTAAGTTATAACCATAACAAGAAATACCCATGTTAAACTTTCCTATTAAAACTTGTGTTAAGATTCTTGGGGAAAAAAAAATCATGAAAAAATCCAAAAATCACTGGAGCATGACCATTTGTACAACCTGGTAGAAACCCACCCAAGGTATATTGCCACCAAGTTGAAGTTAATCTGGATGACAGTTTTGGAGAAGAAGTCGAAAATGTGAATTAGCATTAGAATGCTCATTCACTTCCATAGTAATCAATGGGAAAGCTGCATTGACCGATAAGTACCCGAATTGAAAAAATCGTTAAAAATCAGGAATCAACAGCATTCCCACATAGTGAAAAACTTTGTTTGACCCTTCTACAAGGAACATATCCACCAAGTTTCAGCTTAATCTGAGTGACAGTTCTGGAGAAGAAGTCGAAAATAGCTATAACACACAAAAATTCATAAGAAAAAAAAATTGCAGCCCCACCTGATGAACAAATTAAGAACTAGGAGTACCAGGGAGTGTTCCTGTGTGATATCAAAGGAATTGGGTGAGCGGTTTTGGAGAAGAAGATTTTTTAAGATTTTCCCCAAAAAGAACAACAAAAAAAAAAAAAAAATCATTAAAATTCCAAAAATCACTGGACCATGACTATTTGAATTAACTTGGTAGACACTCACCCAAGGCACATCCCCACCAAGTTTGAAGTGGATCTGACTGACGGTTTCGGAGAAGAAGTCGAAAATGTGAATTGTTGACGGACGGACGACAGACAAAAGACCATAAGATAAGTTCAGCTGACTGACAAGTCAGCTGAGCTAAAGATAGGCATGAAAGAAAAAACTAGAAAAGACTTTTTCACAGCAAATCTGTCTGTGTGTCTCTAAAATTTATGTTACAGCTTTTGTTTGTGGTTTATTTGATGCGTCTTCAACATAAACCCGTGAATCAAATTGGGAATGACACCGCTCTCCTATAAAAGCTATAAAGATATTCAACATTTAATATTTGCAAGTGCCTCTCATTAATAATTAAAATTTTGCAATGTTTTTGTGGTTAATGGGATGCACCTGCAGCACAAACCTACAAATTGAAATTGGAAAATAAAATGAAAAGAAAGAAAAATCAGAAAAATTTGCTTTGCTTGTCAGAAAACAGTCTGTGCGCCTGGAAAGCTTTGAAAGATTGGCTACTCAGAGTTTATTTAACTCGTACAACAATAATTTTTTCATGCAGCTATGTCAAAAACCTTTATATTGACGTTTGAAAGGCACCTCAATCTATAATAATTTTGAAGCTATTAAAGATTTTAGTTTTGTGTATTAGCATACATATAAATCAAACTGCTGCAACTTTGATTTGTGGTTTTTGGATGCAGCTAACTCACAAATCTATTTGAAGTTTGAATGACACCTCAGTCTATAATATTTTTGAAGTTATTAAAGATTTCAATTTTGCTTATTCACCTAATTTGCATAGATTAAATGGTACAACTTTGATCCATGTTTCATTAGATGGGGCTATGTCACAAACCTTTCAATTGAAGTTTTAGGAGATCAAAATTGTGTGTATTTGCTTAAATTAAAGTGCTACAACTTTGGTTCATGTTGGATTGGATGTGGCTGTGTCACAAACCCATCAATTGAAGTTGGAATGACACCTCTATCTATAATATTTGGTTCATGATTCAATAGATGCGAGCCTTGTCACAAACTGATAAATTCACTCTGGAGTGACACATCGATTTACAATAGTTTTGGAGATATTCAACTTTTACATGTTTTAATTGCTCCTGATTAGCATAATTTAAAATGCTATAGTTTTTGTTCACTGTCCATAAGATTGGCAGGTGTCACAAACTGCGGGTACTACTTTAAATTTTGTGTCTATCTGTAATAGGTTGGAAGACTGGAGCTTGTAAAATTTTAATTGCCCCTGATTTGCATTATATTTAACATCATGACTGCTCCAAACAAAATGCACATCTTCACTACTAAGTCTATAAACATGCCATGTTTGGTTGTTTTCGGAACAATAGTGCCGGAGAAAGACTGACTAGAAAATGCACACGGAAATAAATAGATACGATAGAAATATTTGATTTGCTTGTTAGAAAATCAGCCTGTGTGCCAAGAAAACTTTTTAAGATTGCCTATTCAGTATTTGTGTAACTCCCATAGCAAGAATTTTACATGCGGCTATGTCAAAAACTTAATAATTGAAGTTGGAAAGGCACCTCAATCTATTATAGTTTTGAAGCTATTCAAGGTTTAAATTTTGTGCATTTATCTAATTTGCATAAATCAAACTGCTACATCTTTGATTCATGGCTCATTGGATGCATCTATCCCACAGATCTATCAATTGAAGTTTGAATGACACTTCAGTCTGTAATAGTTATTTAAGATTTCAAATGTGTGTATTCACCTAAATTGCATAGATTAAAACTTTGGTTCATGTTTCATTGGATGGGGCTATGTCACAAACCTATCAATTGAAGTTGGAATGGCACCTCTTTCTGTAATAGTTTTGAAGTTTTGTCAGATTTGCCTAATTTCAATAATGGATAAAATCCATTATGTTCCATAGCCTCATTTTGTAAGAATTGGTAATATAGTAACGATTATACTTCTTGATTATCAACACATCTTTTAAGTTGAAGATCAAGGGACAGGTTATTATACTGCTCTTTTTTAATGCTTTTTGCCCACAGGGTTTTTTAGTGTGGGTAAAGTGGAGTATTTGGAGGGCGCTTGTCATGCTAGGGGTGTGTTGTCCATGGTGCTAGGCAATCATTTTGCATTCATAATTAGCTTGAACCTTTCTCATAGGCAGTCTTCTATCCATGCATGCTAGGTGTATGGTGTGCAAGGTTTGGGTCTTGTAGCAAATGAGGGTGGCGGGGGGGGGGGGGGGGGGGGACTTCCAACAACTGTGTAATGAGGCTCTCAATAAAATACAGAGAATCTCCTTCTGCTCATGCAAGAACAAATCTGCTCCATGCTGCCATATGTACCAGGCAGGCTATAGTTCCCATTTGTGCTGCACAGAGCTGTCAATGCACCATAACTGAGACTGGTATTCTAGCTCGTCTGTTTTTGCTTGAGGCTATGTCAGTCTGCTGAACTTATCAGTCCTAAGGGAATGTAGACTCTGGACTTCTGAGCAGAACGAGCCTGAGTGTACCCTCTGTTTAAAATAGACTACTTGGCCAGACCCATCAAAGTATGGTCTTCCAGTCCTCACTGATAGTTTTCACAATTTTGTGAATTTTGATTCATTTTTTGGATTTGTATCATCTCAGTGGACACTTTCATGTCTTTCTTTTCTTGTAACCAGTGAGATGAAGGTTCTTCTTCATAGCCAATACTGAGGCAGTATAGTGCTTGTCTTGGTTCACAGGTACATGTACATGTAGTTTCTTGACAGCTTCTGTCCAAATTTGTTTATATAATAAAGGAAGAAAGACAGTTTTGTATTGCATGTATACACCTCTCCTTGAGTTATAATATGTATACACTGTGAAATTCAATGTATATGTGCATGTATGAATAATGTACAGGTACATGCACACATACTCATTCATACTGCCCAGAAGGACTGACCGTCTCAGGAGTGGGCACTTTTCTCTGGTCCCAATGGTGCCCACTGTAGAGAGGTTTCACTGTATAAGAAAACACTGGATTTCTTCCTTTCTTTTTCTCTTTTCTTTCTTCTGCACAACCAAGTTGGTCTGGAGATTTTCTCAAGCATCATTTTTTCGAAAACCACCAAACTTGCTATGGTGACTGACCTAACCAGTGAAATCGTGCATCTCATTAGGAACGGTCATGATGTTTAAAAGTGTGCAAATTAGGGGCAATTAAAATTTTAAAAGCTACATATCTTCCAAATCATCGCAGATAATTAATATTTCAATGAGCAAATGTAGGTTTGTGACACCTGCCAATATAATGGACAGAATAAGTCGTAGAATTTCAAATTATGCTAATAATGGACTTTGAAAAATTTCAAAGTTTAATATCTCCAAAAAATATTATACAAAGACATACCGTTCCAACTTCAATTTATAGGTTTGTGGCACAGCCACATCCAAGGAACCATGAACTAAAGTTATAGGATTTTAATTTATGCAAATTAGGTGAACATACAAAATGTAAATCTTGAATAGCTTCAAAACTATTATAAATAGAGGTACCATTCCTACTTCAATTTATGGGTTTGTAGCAAAGCCCCATCCAATGAACCATAAACCAAAGTTGTAGTCTTTCAATTTATGTAAATTAGGCAAATACACAAAATGTTGAATAGCTTCAAAACTATTATAGATACTAGTTTCATTCAAACTTCATTTTATAGTTTGCCACATGGCCACATCCAATGAACCAAGAACAAAAGTATGAAAATTCTGCTAATACGCGAAATTTAGATGATGTTGAACAATGGCGAAGTGTACCATTTCAAACTGTTCTCATTTTGAAGGCACCCAGACAGATTTGCTGTGAAGCAAATCTTCTTTTCTAGTTCATTCTTTCTTCTTTACCAGTGAATTTGTTCGACACTTTTCTCTGACTCTATTATACATAGAAACTCCGAAGTTGGCAAGATTTTAACTCCGTACAAGGAGTTTGGCCTTTTTATGCAGAGGAATGAAGATGTTTAAAATTATGCAAATTAGGGATATTTGAAATTTTAAATCTTGAATATCTTCAAAAGTATAATAGTTAGGGATGTCATTCCAACTTTTACCAAGGGGTTAGGGGCCATTGCGCATTTAATGAATTTGAAACAAAAGTTGTAGCAATTTCAATTGTGCTAATCGGCAGCATTTGAAACTTTAAATCTTGAATATCTTCAAACCTATTATAGATGGAGATGTCATTTCAACTTGTACCGTGGGGTTATTGACCGTTGCACATGTAATGAATCTAAAACAAAAGGTGCAGCAATTTGAATTATAGTTATTAGCAGTATTTCAAATTTTCAATCTTGAATATGTTGAACACTATTATAGATCTATAGAGATGTCATTCCAACTTCTGCTGGGTAGTTGTTGACCGTTGTGCACCTAATAAATTAAAAACAGAAGTTGCAGCAATTTAAATCATGCTAAGTAGCATCATTAGAAATTTTGAATCTTGAATAACTTCAAAGCTATAATAGATAGAGATGCCATTCCATATCTGCTCCTATGTTATGGACTAGTTGTACATTGCCGTACCAACAAGCTTTGAAGACACACCGACTGATTTGCTATTCAGCAAATCATCTTTTCTAGTGTTCTCTCTGTTTTATTTCAGAAAAAATAAAATAAACATATCAGTAAGTCGCCGACAGGACGCGAACTCGCACCGATTAATTCCACAGGCTTAAGCGACTGTTTTAACTGCCACACCAGCCAGTGTGACCTGGTCCTTGGGGCACTTTTTGTATCTCTGATCGTGCTCAGTGGATCGAGCAAAGGACGACCTGGCACATGAGTGCACAGGCATGGCAAAAAATTAGTTCTATACTGTTGCTTGGATTAAAGGCGGTGATATAAAATTGTGGCAGTGACAAAAGAGGCATGGTTTAAGTAGGACTTGTTATTGACATGTATTCTGAAGCCCTGTATTATAAATCCCTTCCGCTACGCGGTCGGGATTTATAATGCAGGCTTTCAGAATATATCCCAATAACGCGTGGTATCTTCTATTCATATTCAATTCTTTCCAGGTGTGGTGCCCTTCATAGTGCTTATGAATCACAGGGCCAATTCAGTAGTTTTTCTTTGAGGTTAAAGTACTGTTTTGATAGCTTAAATTAGTAATCTTATTGATATTGAATACAATATTATGTCACACTGTAGTGTGATTTTACTACAACAGATCAGAATTCTTGGTATTTTCTTGACTGAGTGGGTGTGTGAGTGCATAAAACTGCTGTTCAATTCCCTGAAGTTCAGCAGTCTTGAATCTTAGCACCGTAGGAAAATTAAACAGTTAATGACATACAATGAAGATGCTCCCGTTGTTATTAAAATTGTGCTGGCGTACGGTCACGACATAAAATTAAGATGTATGCAGTTTTTCGTTGAGGTCCGGAAGGTCTGCGATCAGAGATATCCAGCTTACACACACAGCATAACTGGGTGCAGATGTCCAACCTTCAGACGTTCTAGTATTTTTTGTAAAATAATCGCAACAAAAACCCACATTAAAAAAAAATAAACAAACAAACAAACAAACAAAAAAAACAAAAAAACAAAAACAAAAAACAAGGTAAAAGATTTGCTTCACAGCAAATCTGTCTGGGTGCCTTCAAAATGAGAACAGAACTTGTGAAATGCTATACTTTGCCATTGTTCAACACAATCTTAACTTTGTGTATTATGCTAATTTGCATAAACTAGAATGCTGCAACTTTGCTTCTTGGTTTACTGGATGCGATCATCACTAGTAACAGTGTTCAGCTGCGTTTGGCACATTTTGGCGGCGATTGGTATTGGCCAGCGGCGGCGGCAGTGATGAGCGGTGGACGGCGGCAGTCCCACCGATCGCAGCCCACCGCCACCCCTCGCTGCCCTCGCCGTCAATCCTTTCTCTTCCAGTTTGCCAGGCGGCAGTCTGCGGCAATCAGCAGCGGTCAGTGGCAAGATCAATCATGGCCGCTAAATGCTGCCCAGCACCGCAGACCGCAGACTAGACTGCAAAGTACTTCAACATAGATTGGGGAGCAATTGTTGAGGCTCCACAACATACATTTAATCATACAGGACAATACTTTTTCACTTTGCTTAGAGTCTTCAAGGCGGCAGCACACTACATTTAATCATACACACGACTATACTTGTGCAGCTTTGGCATGTGTTGGTAGTCTTTCAAAGCTGCAGCACACTACCTTGAATCATAGTTAAACTTAAACCCATCAATTGAAGTTGGAACAGTTTTGGAGATATTCAACTTTTAATTTTTTTCAATGCTCTTAATTAGCATAATTTGGAATTCTATAACTTCCATTTACTGTTCATCATATGGGCAGGTGTCACAAACCTGTATATGCCCATACAAATTTTGTGTCTATCTGCAATAGTTTGGAAGATATGAAGCTTTTAAAAATTGAATGGTCCCTATTTGCATAATATTTTAAACATCATGACTATTTCAAACCAGGTGCACAATTTCACTGGTAGGTGAGTCACCATGGCGAGTTTGGTGGTTTTTGGATTAATAGTGTCCTAGAAAAACTGCGGACAATATGGTCGTAAAGAAAGAGAGAATTCCTGGAAAAATAAAATGTCTGGGTTTGCACCCAGACATAACCATTTATCACCCAGTGAGAATTCCTTGCTCCAGGGGTGTGTGACACGCTGTCTGCATGCGAATAACCCATAAATACAATTTATGACTAAAGGTTAATTTAGGACACATTGTGTGTGTGTGTGTGTGTGTGTGTGTGTGTGTGTGTGTGTGACGGGGTAGGGGGTGCAGAGGGCGGAAGAGCAGGGGGAAGGAAGTTCAGAAGTGTAATGGGCGCTGAGAGAGGAATCATTTTTAACCAACTGACACGTATTTTTTTTTTTTTTAAATCCAGGGATGTGTGTTATGCTCTCTGGACACGAATGACGTGTGAATAAAATTTGTGACAAAAGCTTTCGATAGGCTTATTTTCTGTGTGTGTCGGGACGTTGTCCTGTTTATTTCCACAGGGCCTGCAAGAACAGGCTGCGCGCTTGTAACTGCATATTAACTGGACTGCGCGTGTGTGGCAATGGCCATGTGCTGTATATGACAAGCTCGCATGAAGTAGATATATCATAGGCCGAAGAGGAAGCAAAAAGAAGGTAAGATTATGAAGCTGTCGAAATGCTATATGTATGTTTCGTGAAACACAAAATATTTGTCCTTTTTATTCGAAATGGCTGTATGCAAACTTGGTGCAACGAAAAATGTGGATGGATATGCCTTCAATTCAATGGTCTAGCACTAACTTGCTCTTTCAGCATCTGAAAGAGTTGAGATGAAGAATGCACTATGAAGGGAAGAAACTCAATTTTACATAAAATGTAGCTGCCACTATGAATATCAGGAATCATTTTATCCACTCAAGGTACAAGTATAGACCAGCGGTGCATCAAAACTTTTGTGTTCGATACAAACAAAGTATACTAGTAAAAGTTAATTTTTTAGTCAGCAAATCGGTCTTTATGCAGAGAAAACTTTTTATTTAACTGCTGCAGCAACATTTTTTATTAGCGCAGCTGGCTGATACGCCAGCTGAGCTTTTACCATCGATCTTCGCCCGTTATCTGCTCACAATTCACATTTTCGACTTTTCCAAACCGTCAGCCAGATTCACTTCAAGCTTGGTGGCAATGTACCTTGGGTGCATCTCTACTAAGTTTGTTCAAATGATCACATTCCAGTGATTTTGATTTTTTAATGATTTTTTTTTGCTTTTTTTTAAGGGGGGGGGGGGCAAATCTTAAAACAAATCTTCTCCGAAACCGCTCATACAAGTGCTTTGATATCCCACAGGAACACTCATAGGGACTCCTTGGTCTTAATTTGTTCACCAGGTGGCGCTGCAATTTTTGTCTATTTTCACTATTTTCGACTTTTTTTCCCAGAACTGTTTCTCAGATTAAGCTGAAACGATTTGCATATGTTCCTTGTAAAAGGGTCAAACAAACCTGTTCACTAGGTGGCAATACTGTGGATTTCTGATTTTTCACTTTTTTTTTTTATCAATTTGGGTACTTATTGGTGAATGCACCTTTCGGATTGATTATTATATGTCAATCGGCATTAAAATGCTTATTCACATTTTCGACTTCTTCTCCAAAACTGTCTACCAGATTGACCTCAAACTTGGTGGCAATGTACTTCTGGTGGGTCTTTACCAAGTTTGTTCAAATGGTCATGCTTCATTGAATTTTGGATTTTTCGCGAATTTTTTGGTTTTGGGGGCATTGCTTTTATATCACACAGGAACACTTCCAGCGACTCCTAGTTCTTAATTTGTTCACCAGGTGGTGCTGCAAATTTAAGCCCAGCTGACTTGCTATTCAGACTGAGCTTTTAGTGGGCCGTCTTGTGGTCGTCCATCTAAGAAGTACTTCTAAATGCCATATGCTCTCAGCTTAAGTTCAACATAGGTCTATTCAGTTGCCACCTTAATTTTGCAGGACAAGCTTAGGTCAGCTGTGCACGGGCTGTTCAGGTAGCCCTCTAGTTAAAATTTGCCCCCCCCCCAAAAAAAAAACAAATCACTGGAGCATGACCATTTGAACAAACCTGGTAGAGACCCACCCAAGGTACATTGCCACCAAGTTTGAAGTAAATCTGGTTGACAGTCTCGGAGAAAAAGTCGAAAATGTGCCCCTAATTAGCATGAATTAAACTATTACTTGTGGTTCATTGGATGAGCCTGTAGCACAAACCTATGAATGCTATTTGGAACGTTCCATCTGTCTCTATAGGTTTGAAGATACTCAATATTTGGAATTGCAAGTGGCCCTAATTAGCATAAATTAAAATTTCAAAGTTTTTGCTTGTGGTTCATTGGATGTGCCAACAGCACAAAGCCAAATATTGAAGTTGGATGTGGCCCATGAAGTGAATGATGTCCCTGGATCTCAAGGACGCATTCTTCCACTACCAATCATGGAAGCTTCACCAAAGCTTCTGTGGGTTGCATTCTCGGGCAAAATTTTAGCAGCTCAGGGCACTTCTCTTTAGCCTTGCCACAGCACTGCTGGTGTTTGCCTGGTTGGGGCTATCAGTTGCTGCTTACCTTCACCACTTAGCTGTTCACATTCATGTGTATTCATGGAAGATTGACTGGCTTATCTGAGCGCTTTGGCTCCTGGATTCGCAGCATCACACACAGACCGTTCTGGAACTTTGCCAATGCTTGGGCTTGATAGTGACCCTAAGTAAATCCAGTCTGTGGCCAGAGTAGACTTTCATCTTCCTCGGTATCCAGTTCGATCTGGTTGTGTATATCTGTTACCCTTTGGAAGACAGATGGGAGAGACTTCAGGCCCTGCTCAAAGCCTTTGTGACATGCAAGGTCTGCTCAGCGCAATATTGGATTGCCCTATTGGGCTCCCTGTTCTGGATGGACTTCCAGGTCCCACTTGGTCACTTTCACTGTTGCCCCTTGCAGCATGCTCTGTGGAGCAGATTGTAAAGGGACCAGGCCTATCAGGCCCCTGTGCCAGTTCTCACGGAGGACTACCTGCACCTTCTTTGGGGGACCATATGGGGAATGTTATGTCGGGACAGATGCGGACGCCTTTTCAGGCCCAGCTTACTGCCTACACAGACTCTTCTCAGTCTGGGTGAGGACCCCACCAGGAAAGACAGTTGGCGTCGGGCCCTTTGCCAGCATCCTTCACATCTCACTACATAAACTGGTTGGAACTGGAGGCAGTACGTTTTGCACTCCTCCACTTCCAGGACCTAAGGGAGTACAAACATGTCCTCATGATGTGGGGCAACAGGACCACGGTGGCCTTCCTCAACAGGCATGGTGGGACCTGATCCAAGAAGCTGATGGAGTTAGCCGGACGCATCACTTGATGACGCTCCGAACACAACGTCTGCATGTATGCGAGGCATGTCCCAGGATGTCTAATGTCCTGGCCAACCAACTCTCGACATCAGGTCAGCCAGTAGGGATGGAGTGGTAGCTCCACTCACAGGTCATTCAGGCCATGATTTAAATTTTTTGTATTGTCCTAATTTGCATTAATTAAAATTCTTTTGATTGTGATCAATTGGATCTACCCGTAGCGCAAACCTATGTATTAAAGTTGGAGATGTACTTCTACCTACAATAGTTTTTAATATTCAACATTGAAACTTTTCAAGCTCCCTTAATTAGCATAAATTATAATTCTGCAACTTTTGCTTGTAGTTTATGGGTTACGCCTATAGCACAAACCTGTATATTTAAGTTGGAATGGCACTTCTACCTACAATGGTTTTGAAGATATGCAACATTTAAAATTTCAAATGACCCTAATTTGCATAACTTTCAAGATGGTGTGTATTCCAAACCAGGTACGTAACTGCACTACAGTACAGATCACACATAAGTTCCCTTTAAGCTGGCAAAATGTGTGCTTGCGTGCCAAAAAAAAATCATGCTAGCACGTGCGCGCACGCTAGTAGAGCCAGGCGAGAAAGTGCAAACCAATGCCACTGCCATTTCACGGACAAAACGCACATGGCGAATGGCTAGGTGCATTATGTTAAAAGCCAAACGCATTACGCTTATCGCCAATCGCACCATGCGCTGTGCGCACTATGTGACCAACCATTGGCCAAACACATTATGCGCGTCAGCAAAAGCATTGTGCCGATGGCGAGTCGCCAGATGCTTCTGGCACATTCGGATGTTGAGCATGAGCATTTGGCGATGCGTTTTTTTCTCGCATGAGCCAGATTTTATGCCAGCACGTTTGAGCATGCTTAAAAATAATGCTAGCACGGGGATGGGATGGGTGGTGAACCTATGTGCGGGCTGTATTGAACTAGGTTAATCATCAAAAAGTTCGTGTTTGCACACAGACTGAATGAAGTATTTCAGGGAAAACAAAAAGTTTGTGTTTGCACACGGACTTACATGTTCAGTAGAACTTGGCGAGTTTAATTTGCCATAGGCTACTCAGGTGATCTGTAGGGACTAAAACAAGTTGTTGTTTTGCCCAATAATTAATCTGGTGACCGTTCTCATTAGGTGATTCCGAGCTCTGCTTTTCTCACCTAGGTTATTCCGAGGTCTGACGTGCATATTTATGTCTGTGTGTGTGAACACATTCTTTCTTTCTTTCTTTCTTTCTTTCTTTCTTTCTTTCTTTCTTTCTTTCTTTCTTTCTTTCTTTCTTTCTTTCTTTCTTTCTTTCTTAACCCTTAAAGTGCTAATCACTGCTATAGTCGTTTTCTCATTACTGTTAAACATATGATGGCTAAAAGATTCCAATTCCTCATGAAGATACCTTTTATTCAAATACCAGCAAGCTTAGTCTTAAGCAAAAAGTAGTCTTAGTCAACAACTTTCCTGGGGGCACTTTGCGCGCAATGCGCGCAAACTGCCCCCAGGAAAGCTTGGGTGTAATTGTGAAAGTCAGGGCCAAAATTTCAAATTCTTTTCGCTTCCAAAGTATTCAACATAGAGGCCCCAATGTTGGTTTTAGTGGTACATTTGTTGGGGCTGCGCACCTATTGGACCCATTACAACAGTTGTGAAATTTTAATTTATGCTTATTATGAACACTTCAAAAATTCAAAGTTGAATATCTACAGAAGTATTATAAATAAAGTTGCCATTCCAACTTCAATTTGTAGGTTTGTGCTGCAGACACATCCAATGAACAAAAAACAAAAGTAGTAGATTTTTGTTTCAGTCACGCACACTTGCAAAGTTGAACAGTTGAATATCTTCAGAACTATTACAGGTTGAGGTGCCATTCCAACTTCAAATTATAGATTTGACTGTAGGCACATTCAATGAACCACAAATAAAAGTTGTATAATTTTAATTTATGCAAATTAGGACACATGAAAAGTTTAAATGTTGAATATGTTCAATACTATTAGAGATGGAGATGATATTCAAACTCCAATTTACAAGTTTATGCTGGGGGTGCATTCAGTGAACCGCAGATAAAAATTGTAGAATCACAATCAATGCTAATTAGGGGCACTTGAAAAGTTTAAATGTTGGATATCTTCAAAAGCATTATAAGTAGAAGTGCCATTCTAACTTCTATGTATAGTAGTTGGAGATAGTAAACAATAAATTAAAGTTGTGCCAGTTTGATGCATGTTAATTAGGTGGGTACACAAAATTTAAATCTTGAATAACTTCAGACCTAGTATAGCAAGATGAACCATTCCAACTTCAATTTATAGGTTTGTCACACAGCGCAGTTGTTTATGTCGCTTTTGAACAGTTCAATAAAAAAATTGTATAAATTAAATATACACTGAATAGGTAATCTTTAAACGTTTTCTGGGCACACAGACTGATTTGCTGACAAGCAAATGAAATTTATCTAGTTTTACACTTTACTTCTTTCTTTGCCAGTGTTTCCAAGCTGTCCCAGCAGCTAGGTCAGGGTCGTTATGCTCCGTGACATACAAGGTGGTGCAGTAACCTCTCCAATTATCTACTCTGAGCTCCTCCCACGTAGATCTTAACTTCTGTATGCTCAAAGTGGCTCGTTTCAGCCTCCTTGGTATGATCGGCCGTCTGTTTTGTCGCGGCATTTCCTTTGAAGGCCCTTTGCTCGACATCAACCTTAACAATGGGATCACACCTGAACTTTGAATCACAAGCACTTTCTCAATTCTACCCATAAAAACGTGGATTTTTTTGCAATCTCATTGTCACATTGTCACAAGAAAGGTCTCAGGTTTGTCATTCAAATGCAAGGACCTTTGATGTTTGAATGGGATGTCATCTTTTCAGTCTCAAGGGATCATAACGCAAAACAGACAAAAATGTGTCTCACTTTTCGATAAGCATATTTATTTAACATTTCCAAAAAAATAGTTATTTTTTTTACAATCGACTCATAAATAAAACAAAATTGAGAAAGCAATTGTGTGTTGTATAAACATAAAAATCCGGAAAATTGTTGACAGTACAAGCACACGAGATCCTCGCCTTGTTAGCTTTCATAGAATAGATACTTTGTTGCACTGGTCTTTTCACGAGGGTTCTTCGCATGGGTAATTTGTTAACCTGTATCATAACGTATCATTTAACTTTTAGTAAATCAAAGATCACTATATGTATGATAACTCTGAAATATTCCTAACAGACTATTCAAAATGTTTTCGCAGTGCAGTACTTAAGAAAACCGGCGATGGACAAGTCAAGATTTGATCCACCTGAGGGTGAACATCACCATGACGGCAGTGGAGAGGAACATTGTTACTTTTGCGAACCTCTGAAACATGACAAGTAAGCTTCTATAAGTTGCACTGGGATGTGGGAATACTCTTATCATGCCTCTGTCCCACACAAGTTGACTGATTCCAAGTAGCATTTTTGGAATGGAGACATGAGAACTGCCTGCATGCTTGGTTGCTGTCAGACCTCATCGCGCTCATGTCCGTGAATGGCTCACTGTCATGAGTGTCGAACCTTGCTCTCTGAACAGTGAAACACCATGCTTGGACGTTTTACGATAAAATGCGTATTTGAAGATGCCTGAAATTTATTTAAGACATCTTCAATTGAATTGAAGATATCTTGAATTCAATTAAAGACATCCTACATTGAACTTACAAAAGCATATTATTAATTCAACGTGAGCTATCTGTATCTCAATTTCTGATTCGATGTATTTAATGATATATTCAATAGAAACACATACTTTATAGTAAAACGGCCAGCCATCCGGGACACCTACGTCATGAGCAAGATTTTACTTCGACAGGCACATGGACATTATGTGCATGATCTTCCTATTTCCGACAGGGAAAGCAAACTGAACAAAATGTACCCATTCTTATGGACGACGCGATGAAGCAAATTAGAAATTAAAGGTGTTAATTTTAAAGGTAGGATTCAACGGTGACCCCCAACGGTCCAGAAAGCACGTCCTAGTTTATGAATCCGTGCAAAACTGTCTGTGCGCAATTTTGAATTTGTAAACTTTTGTTCCATTAAAAGTAACAATTGGCACAATGTTTTCGCAAGAATGCGCTAAAATGAGCTTGGACATGGGGTCGTGGAGCAGAGGCACGAGGCTAAAATCTTTTCCTCACTCGCGTATTAAAGTACGAGGTTTTTCGCACGATCCTAAAAAATACAAGTCAGCCTTAAGCTTTCATTGTTTTGGATGATATATTATGTATTAACGCGGCGGTTTCTACCTGATATGAATATGACAAAGTGGTATAAAGATTATGTACCTGCCTGTTTTTGTCTATAGCCAGTAAATATATGTACATTTCATGTTTTATATAAAACGATAGTTTCCGTGCAAATGATAAATATTGCAAGATTACCCCGTAAATTTTTAGGAACATTTATTCATAGGGTCTAATTTACACTTTGAGGGAGGTTTAGAGGAAAACTTAAACAGCAAAAACGCCTTGAAATTTGATGAACTAACACCGTATATAGATCCACAGGGAACAACTTTTTTGTTTTCCTTTAGTAGAATGGTTCAATTTCGATAGATTTTTTTTTGAGTGTCTGCTTTTAACTTGCAAATTTTTTTCAGTTGTAGTTCCCAAAGTACGTGAAGGGAGGGAGGGGGAATAAACAAATTTCTGGCCTAGCCCAGTTAATGAAATGTGATCGAAACAATTTTTTGACCTGTAGAAACATCAACTTTTTCATGATCCTATACGTCATATCAAGTGTATACGTTTTGATTTACATATGTTTGTACGTATTTTACTAAAGAACATTTGACCACTTTGAGAAGCCATCTCTAGCAATAAAGACCTCACCCATAATTAGCCTGCACTGGTGCTTTAATCCACAGCAAAATCGATATCTTGGTGTTAAAGTATCATTTATTATGTCTTCCATCAAGGCCATAAATAAATAAATAAATAAATAAATATATATATATATATATATATATATATATATATATATATATATACGTATATATGTATATCTATGTATATATATACTATATATATATATATATATATATATATATATATATATATATATATATACTATATATATATATATTATATATACTAAGAACTAGAAAACCATGACAGTCGTGTGCTCAGCTGACCATGTATACAGAGATTTAAGTGGTCCTGTGACTTTCGAAATAATATCAAGGTCACTTTTCTGTAAGACTTTTATCACTATTGGCAGTATCAAAGTTTTCAATCACTCACTCACAGTGTTGGACTCGTCATTTTTAAGATGAAAAGTGACAGGATACACCATTACCAAGATAAAAACCAATATGTTTGGGTCACTCAAGGTCAAAATTAACAACACCACAAGAAACCCAGTAGGTAATTCTTATTAGTGTTTAATAGTAACCATGGACCAAGGAGCCACCATTACCGAGATATTATCAGCCAATTGTCAGTTTAGGTTAAAATCAGTAACACCAAAAGAAACCCTAAAGGCACTTTCCTATTAGTGTTTAATAGTATGTATGGGTCTAGGATCCACCATTACCGAGCCATAAGCCAATAGGTTAAAGGTGCTGATATTCTTATAGTAACGGTGCCAACATGCACATGTACCTTTATCAATAATTCCTTATTCCAACAATTCATTAAAAATCAGGAAATACCAGCAGCACCATGTATTGAACAGACTTAATGCAGAATGAGTCCAGGTGCATTCCCACGAAGTTTGAAGGAGCCCAACCTGAATTTTGGGAAAGTAAAAAAAAGTGAAAAAAACCGTGAAAATTCATTAAAAAAAATACTGAAAAAACGTAACACCACCACACTGACAAACAAGTTAAGCTCTAGGTGACTCCTGATGTGTGCCTGTCTGGTTTTAAAACAACTGGTCAGCCACTTTTGGAGAAGAACATATTTGTTTTGCAGATTTACCAAAAGTTGCACATGGAAATTCATTTAAAAATTGTTAAATCACTGGGCATGACCATTTAAATAAATACAGCTGAGACCTACCTGTGGTAAATCCCACTAAATTTGAAATGAATGTGGCAGATGTTTTGAAGAAGTCTAAAATGCAAATTAGCATTGCATCTCCATTGACTTGCATAGTATTCGATAGGAATGTATACTTTAACCAACATTTAAAATCAGGGTTCCGCATTATCACCACCTAGTTAGCAACCTTATTTGACCCTTCTACAAGATAACAATTCCATCAAGTTTGAGCGCAATCTGAGTGGTGGTAAAAGAAGTAAAAAATAGCTTTAATGTGCAAAATTTGCACTTTTTAATTGCAGCACCACATATGGAATCATTTTGCTAGAAAAAGGTATCAAGCCCTATCTGCTACAGATATGCCCACATGTTCTTCGTAATTGATAGGCGTGAACCCCGTACTTTGTGGCGGGAAATTAATGTGCATTACTCGTGTTGGCCTAGTGGTTTTAGAAAAGAAACTTTTAAAAATTTTGTGAAAAAATAAGCCCCCCCCCCCAAAATGCACCTAAAATCCACAAATCATTGAGCATGACCAATTGAACAAACTTGGTGGAGATCCACCTAGTCTTGAGAATATGGCCAACGGTTTTGGAAAAGTCAAAATGGTAGTCCCATACCTATTTATGATACATGCCGCGATTGAAACACAAAGGATTAGTTCACATGTGCATCTTTATATCATTGACATTTTACATTTAAAGACAAAAACAAATCTGTTTCGTAGACATGATGAGCTTCAATACTTGAAGGGGATCAGCCACATCTTGGAAACTGGTGTGGAACGTCCCGACAGAACAGGAGTGGGAACCATATCTGTCTTTGGGATGCAGTTCAGGTATACGCTGAGAGAAGGTGGGTTTTATTAATTCCTTCATTCATTTTGACCTACAACACGATTGAACTACCCTGGCCCTTGGAACCACCCTTTCGACACTTCAGAAATGGCCACGACTTCAAGGTAATGTGGGCCCCCATGCTAAAATTTCACCTGAAGGTTGTGGCTACCAGCTATAACCCACTTTTTGGGTGACCAAATCACGGTTTATTCACGTTTAGCTGAGCTGAGAATGAACCAAACAGATAGAAATGAAAGAAAATTAACAACACTTAGGAGCAACTTAAAATTCTGAACCAAACAACCATAAAAAGGGAGAATAAATGAATGCGACAACATGAGAATAAGTGATATAAAATCATGCATTGTGATCCTTGCAATACACAAAATTTCTCTGCTACAGTCTCCGACGGGCTGCCTGAGCAACTAGTCATCCATGTATTTATATTAGCAGTAATACATCACGTGACAATATGTATCCAGTTTTCATATAAGATTATAACCATAAAAATGAACATGATTTCACTTCTTAACATGAGTCATGTCCAAATATGGATTTGGTAGGGATATCTCATAGAGTATGCGTAATTTATGAATACATTGCGAGTTGAGAGCTATGTGCAGTTCTTTCACTTCAAGATGACATTCTTTGGTAGGTCCAGGCTGTGGACTTGTTTTTGTTTTCCTTATGGAACTTTTGTTTCTTTGCCGCAGGGATGAAAGAAAATAAATCTGCTTGCAAACTAGACCGAATACACCCTGGTTTACGATATTTTGTGGCATATATATTAATTTTCATTCAGTATATAATTCTAAATTAGGCCTACTTTTAATCATGACACCTAGTCTCAGACAAAAGATGGTGTGTTCAGTCAGGACAGCTCTCCCTAGAAGCCCTTTAAATGTCCACCTAAGCTGATGGTCAAAATATCATAGGTGTGACAATGGTGTGGAAATTAATTTTCTATGTTCTTAATCTAGAGAAGTACAAGTATTAAATGTTAAAATAAGAGCTATTAATAGTGTCACAATGAAACTATCCGATTATGGAGTATTTTGCCTGATATTGGCAATATTGATCTCAATTAGGTTTTTACAGGGCATGAATTATATATATATATATATATATATATATATATATATATATATATATATATATATATATAATAAACAGGTATTAGTATGCACTTCTTAAAATTTATACATGTAGGTTTGTGTTCAGAATTGCAAAGGCTGCATGGTCCATTCAACTGGATTCGTTGCCTGGGCAGCACAAGACCTGAACACTACAAGTCTTCAAGATTTTAACAAGAGGGCTGTGTGAACAGCCTATGCTCAACTGACCTAAGCTTGTCCCACAAAATCAAGGTTGCAAAGGAATACACCTGTGTTGAGCTTTAGCTGATGCATGACATTTAGAAGAATTTCTAAGATGGACACCTGAGCCTTCTAAAAGCTCAGCCTGACTAGCAAGTCAGCTGATCTAAAAATTGCAGCACCACCCGGTGAACATATTAAAAACTAAGTATCCCAAGGAGTGTTCCTGTGTGATATCAAACCAATTGGATGAGTGGTTTTGGAGAAAATTTTAGGGAGTCCTAGTTCTTAATTTGAATAGCAGGTGGTGTTGCAATTTTTCTGTTTTTTTTTCTGTTTTTTGTGTGTATTTTTGACTTTTCCTCCAGAACCATCACTCAGATTAAGCTAAAAGTTGCTGGATATATTCTTTGTGAAAGGGTCAAGCAACCTGTTCTCTAAGTGGCACTGCTGTGGATTCCTGATTTTGAATGATTTTTTTTTCAATTAGGGTACTTATTGGTAAATGCACCTTTCTTACTCATTACTATGCAAGTCAATAGGCATTCTAGTGCTAATTCACATTTTCGAGTTCTCCTCCAAAACCGTCAGCCAAATTTGTTTCAAACTTGATGGCAATGTACCTTGGTTGGGTCTCTACTAGTTTTGTTCAAACAGTCATGCTCCAGTGATTCTGGATTTTTTATGATTTTTTTGTTGTGCTTTTTTGGGGCAAATCTTAAAAAATCTTCTCCGAAACCACTCACCCAATTGCTCTGATATCACACAGGAACACTCCTAGGGACTCTTAGTTCTTAATTTGCTCACCAGGTGCCGCTACAATTTTTAGCACACCTGACTTGCTAGTCAGACTGAGCTTTTAAGAGGCTCAGTTGTTCATCTTAGAAATACATCTAAATGTCATATGCACTCAGCTGAAGCTCAACGCAGGTCTATCCAGTTGGTGCGTTGATTTTGTGGGACACAATCAGGTCAGCTGAGCACTGGCTGCTCATGCAGCCCTCCAGCTAAGATTCCCCTCCCCCCCCATCTAAAAAGTAACCAAAAAAAATCCATTGAGCGTGACCATTTGAACAAACTTGGTATAGACCCACCCAAGGTACATTGCCACCAAGTTTGAAGTAAATCTGGCTGACAGTTTTGGAGAAAAAGTCGAAAATTTTATTGTGAATGGATGGAAGCTGGACAACTGAGTCTCATGCAGCATTGCAGCCTTGCAGCTAAGATTTGCCCCCCCCCCCCCAAATAAAAAGTCATAAAAACAAATCACTGGAGCATGACCATTTGAACAAACGTGGTATAGACCCACCCAAGGTACATTGAGTATGGCTGACAGTTTTGGAGAAGAAGTGGAATTTAATTGTGAATGAACGGACGCTGGACAACTGAGCCTCCTAAAAGCTCAGCCTGACAAGCAAGTCAGCTGAGCTAACAACGATACAGCAATGTAATGTATGAAATGAACAATCATTTTTTCATGGTGAAGTTTTCGGCCAACCAACATTGCCGCCATTTTTTTTTTTTTTTTTTTTATCTTTTACTTTAATCAAAATTGGTGAATTACAGATCACATTAATCAAGTCCAGAAATGCCTACTGTCCCTCATCATCAGGGTCATTCCATGAAATTAGCTGAAATTTTGGCCAATTTACAGTGTTTGAAGCTGAATATTTTCTGATATGTTCTTTGTTAAATATGCTCTGTTCCTACATGATATTCGCACTTAAATGTCCCTGAAATGACATTTTCAATGTTGGTATCTCTGCAAGTCTGGTCATGTGCATATTTATACTGTTCCTCGCTCATGCTCATGTTTGTATCCAGGCCAATTCCCATTGCTGACAACAAAAAGAGTGTTTTGGCGAGGGCTAGCTCAAGAACTTCTGTGGTTCATCAAGGGGTCTACCAGTGCCAAAGAGCTTGCTGATAAGAATGTGCATATATGGGATGCAAATAGTTCCCGTGAATTTTTGGACAATCTGGGATTCACCGATAGAGAGGAAGGTAAGAAGCCTTGGCTTGATTATGAGCAACCAAAACCATTTACACCACATCCAGCACATTCAAGCGACAATTGTGTCGGAATAATTATCTCACTGTTGTCCTATGTTCTGCAGCCTGTACATATCACTAACACCAGAAATCTGTCCGTGAAGTACTGTCCCTATCTCCTTGTCTTTGCCTGCTGCATATTTCTGATATATGAAAACATACATCAACAAATTTTTACTTTTTATCAAAACATGTTCACTGAGTTACTTTTGAAACAAGAGGGTGTGTGCCCATCCTCTGCTGACCTTCATATTCAACCCATAAGAAGTCCCAATCTGGTCTACAGAATGAGGATTATCGAAAAGAAGTAAAAAATGTGACTTTCCATTGTAATCCCCATTGACTTACATGATAATCAATAGGAATGCACGATTAACCCAGGGGTACCCAAATTGAAAGATCTTATTTCAAGGACACAATGCCAGATGCAACATTGTGTAATCTGTTCAGAAAGTTGCAATCTGTTGTCCTCTTGTTTTGTGCAATGTCTTTGTACATAGTTGTCTCTGCACATGTGTAGTCTTTCATGACTGATCCTTATTCACAGACACCATTGTTGTTAAAAATAGGGGATGCAGAGTATCACCACATACTGAACAATTTTGTTTAACCCTTCCACAGGCTACATTTCCAATAAATTTCAGAACAATATAAGGGACAGTTTTAGATCAGAAGACAAAAATAGTGAAAACACGCAAAAAACTGTTTAAAAAATAATTGCACCACCTGTTAAACAAATTAAGATCTAGGGGTCACCTAAAGAATCCTTCTACAATTTCAAAACAATTGGCTTATCAGTTTTAGATTTGTTTTAAGATTTTGCAAAACGACAAACAGAAAAATTCATTAAAATTTTGAAAATTCAATGGAGCATGACAATTAGAACAAAGTTGGTAGAGACTCACCCAAGGTACATGTACATCCCGACCAATTTTGAAGCAAATAGAGCAGATGGTTTTGGAGAAATTAAAAAAATGTGAATTGTGGATGATGACAGAAGGATGGACATACAGACAGATTGGATGGATAGACGCCTAATCACCACATAAGCTCAGTTGAGGTAAAAAGGCAGTGAACGTAAAAAGTAACCATAGATGTTTAATGCGTAACTATCATAACATGTTTTTCAACCTTTAACTAGCATACATGTACAGAAAACCACAAATGCATATTTGTACTAGTAAATATTGTACACTGTCCTCCCTACCGTTAACTTAAAATGAACACAATTTAATGCCATGATGTTGTTTTTTTTGCTTTGTTTTTGTTTTTTGTTTTTGTTTTTTGTTTTTGTTTCGTTTTGCTTTTGCAACCCAGTTAGTACTGCAAAATAAGCATAACATTCAAACGTTAATTTTCAAAGGATTAAAAGTGCAAGGTCTTCAGAAGATGGCTCTTAAGCATGGTAATAAATGAGAAAAAATCCAAACTTTATTTATGGAAAATTCATAACATCATGTTTTGCTGCATCTTAAATTTATTTCTATAAAGCGTCCAATGAAGATATCATGGGGGTAATATGTGGGAAGTGAAATATGAATTTAAAAAACTCAAGAAAAAAGTACGGCATACAATGTATACAATATGTTGCACTTCATCACACAAGTTCATATACAATATAAAACGCTGCAAAAAATGTATGTATGTATGTATGTATATGTATATGTATATATATATATATATATATATATATATATATATATATACACATACATACATACATGCATATACATATATATTTAGAGAGAGAGAGAGAGGCATGAAGCATATGAAGCTTCAATATAAATTTCCATTATATTCATGTACACATCAGTTTTCAGTCTTTAGTTGAATGGAAGACTATTCATGGAGCTGAGTGTTTTCTTTTTCCTATGGAAAGCTATAGAATAGACTAGAAAAGTGCAAGTCCTTCATATAGTTCTAAATTTCCTTGGACATGCATTCAATACACAGATTCTCCATGTATAAGCTTACATGGAGGTATGTTTTACAGATGCATGGCATTTATTCATGGCCACACATCGTTAGCCCATTTGTTGCAGCAGTCGTTACATAGCCATTGAACTCAATCGCTATGTAATGGCTGCTTATCCATTAGATAGCCACTTGGAAGGCACCTATATATATGCTGCTAATCAATGGCTAAAGAATGACTGCGTATCCATCAGGATGGCGCCTTGTGTTACTCAATGGCTAAGTAATGGCTGCTTATCCATTAAACATGCCAAATTTTCCCAAAGTCATTAGATAGGCATTGAATATGAATTACCAATCCATTTCAATTTCCATTCAGTTCAGTTTTTCATATGGGGATGCTTTACCAATCTTGCTTGTAAAGCATTGTAATCAAAGCTACTACATAGCAATTTTTTCTATAAGAGTTGTGCAATTGAAGTTGTTGATTCCTATATGCCTTTTTCTTTCATGTGAAGTTCTGCATTTTCTGTGATCAACTCTATTACAGCCTTTGAAGCAGATGGGCATTTACATATTTTTAGGACCAGTATTTGAAACTGCACCAGAAAACATGGGGTTCTGTGTACATAGAAGGTAATCTTACATGGTTATCCATTGCAGGAAACTGGAGTTGGATTTGAATGGCCAAAAACGTTTCCTTTTTTCCTTTAGATGCCTCCATAGTAAAGTGCCATGATACCCTATGGTGTTTGCATACTTTTTTTCAGGTGACCTGGGCCCTGTCTATGGCTTCCAGTGGCGACACTTTGGTGCCGAGTACAAAGATATGCATACGGACTATAACGGACAGGGCATTGACCAGTTGAAGTATGTCATAGATAAAATCAAGAATAACCCCAATGACAGGAGAATCATCATATCTGCATGGAACCCAACAGGTAGTTCATTTGAAGAAAGATTTTGACATTTGCATCATTTGAAAATTATTATCCTTTTGTCTTCTTCTTGAAAGAGACCAGGGCTGGGTGAAAATATTATACATGTATGCATATACACGGTCTGGTCCTACTTACCCTCACATTTTGTGTGCAGTGCATGCTAAGCATACAATCAGACATTGCATATCCCTGATCCTATGCAAGGCACATAAGCACATACACCCCATTTATACCCCATACCCTTAAGGCAAGCCATTTTAATATTTAGCCCTATTTGGGAATATTACTAAATGATTAAGGGGTTTTGCTAAATCATTTGGGGATACACCAAATCATTTGGTGATCCCATTAAACATTTAGTGATATCTCTTAACATTTAACAATATGGCTAAACATTTTGCAATACCTCTGAATCGCTAATCATGTAAGGATATCACTAAATCAGTTGGGGGTATCTCTTGTTCCTAAAGGGATATCAGTTTATGAGACCATTCAGTGATATTACTGAATGGTTCTGTAACACTGCCAAATAGGACTTAATGTCAAAATGGCTTACATTACACCCTTTATATTAAAGTAAATGTACTCACTACCTCCCTCCCACCTGCCACCCAACCCCCAACCCCCTAACCAAAATTGTGATAACTTTGTCCAGAGTTTTCTGGGATACTGTAAGAGCTAGAAACTCCAAATCGGTATGCAAATTTATAGAAATTTGAAATTTATATCATGCATATCTTAAAAACCCATAATAGATACAAATATATCATTCCAACATCTACACACATGTATATATACTATTGACCATTGTGCACCTAATAAATTATGAACAAAAGCTTTTACATTTCAGACTTGATATTTTGAGTATCTTCAAAACTGTAAAACACTGCAATGTCATTCTACCTTCTATGCATGTATTAGCCATTGTGCATCCAATGAGTATGGAACAAAAGTTGTAGCATTATTAACTAGGTCATTAATGCTGTAGCATTTTAAACTAGGTCATTTGAAGAAATTTGAAACATCGAATCTCCAATAACTTGCAATCATATATAAATAATTTTTGTTAGTGACCAGTGTAAATGATATAAATATTGAAATAAGGCAAAGCATCTTGAAGTGTGGTAACAGGTCCAGTTAGAATTTTAAGTCTTAAATATCTTAAGTAGATATAGATGCTATTCCAACTTTCACTTGTAGTTCAACTTCATTGGCACATATACTCGCTGGCAAATGTTCTTGTAGTTCAGAGTTGTTTCATCACAGCAAAGCATTTCCTTGAAGCTTCACCTGTTTAGCTGTTAGTACATGCCTGATATGTTTTGAACAAATGGCCTTCCCTTCACGTGCTAGGCAGGCAATTCAGAGCTGCATGACTTGTCATTTTCCATATTAGATATCCCCAAGATGGCCTTACCACCTTGTCATTGTTTGGCTCAATTCTACGTGGCCAAAGGGGAGCTGTCCTGTCAGCTGTACCAAAGAGCGGGTGACATGGTAAGGCACTGTAAAGACAACTTTCTGGAAAAAAAATAATTGTTAGCTCAGCTGACTTGTCAGTCAGCTGAAGTTATGTGATGGTTAGGCATCTTTCATCCATCCATTGGCATCCACCATTCACATTTTCAACATCTTCTCCAAAACCACTTGCCAGATTCCTCCTAAACTTAGTGGGAATGTACCTTGGGTGGATCTACCAAATTTGTTCAAATAGTTATGGTTGAGTGATTTTTGGATTTGTCATGAATTTTTTTTGTTATGATTTTTTTGTTCATTTTTTGGTCAAATTATAAACAGATCTTCTCTACGACTGCTTGGCCAATTGCTTTAAAATTGCCTAGAAGGACTTCTAGGGGTCCTCAGACCTTAATTGTTCAACAGGTGGCTCTGTAATTTTTCAAATATTTTTCATGTAAAAAAGTATGTTTTCTCTACATGTATTTGTGACTTCTTCTCCAAAGCCATCACTCAGATTATGCTAAAACGTGGTGAAAATGTTCCCTGTGGAGGGGCCAAACAAACTTGTTCACAAGGAGGGGTTGCTGTGAATCCCTGATTTTTAATAAATTTGTCAATTCGAGTACTTATCGATCAATGCATATTGTCCTGTTGATTGCTGTGAAAGTGAATGGGAATTGTAATGGTAATTCATGTCTCCAACTTCTTCTCCAAAACCACTGACCAAATTCACTTCAAACTTGGTGGGAATGTATCTTGGGCGAGTCTCTACCACATTTGTTCAAATGGTCATACTCCAGTGATTTCTGGATTTTTCAATGATATTTTCGTTCACTTCTGGCCAAACTTTAAAAAGTCTCCTTCTCCAAAAATGCTGGGCCAATTGATTCTAAATTGCTTAGCGAGAATTCTGGGGACCTGGAGACCGTAATTTTTCAATAGCTGGCACTGTGATTTTTCAAATATATTTTGTGCAACAAATGTGTTTTTGTTATTTTTGTCTTCTTTTTTTAACACTGTCAGTCATATTATGCTGCCACATGGTAGAAATGCTCATTGTAGAAGGGCCAATCAAAGTTATACACAAGGTGCATTACTGTGAATCTCTGATTTTTAATGAAATTTTGAAGTTGGGTACTTATCGTTTATTGCATAGTCCTATTGATTACTATGTAAGTGAATGGGGATTGCAATGGTAATTCATGATTGTGACCTTTTCTCCAAAAACACTGTCCAGATTCACTTCAAACTTGGTGCGGATGTACCTTGGGTGGGTTTCTACCAAGTGTGTTCAAATGGTCATGTTCCAGTGATTTTGGATTTTTTTTGTTCATTTTTTGGCCAAATCTTAAAAATCTTCCTTCTCCAAAACCACTTGGCCAATTGATTCAAAACTGCATAGGAACACTTGAGGGCATGGCAGCGGGGGTGACTTTGACCTCATTTTCAATGTCACATGATCAGTAAGGTGTACAGTGGTCCCCCTCTTATAAGGCCCCTCTCACTAGAGGCCACCCCTCTTGAAAGGCCAGCATTCTTGTGCAGAAAGTATGGTATTTCTTTTATATTCTCCCTATACCAAAATTTAGTAGCTTTACACTGGCTTCTTTGTGGCTGTTGAGGAATAATTTCAATGTGGCTTGAAGCTAGTGAAAAGACCATTGCAATTACTTAGGTGGCTAATAGCTGCCAAATAGTTTCAAAGTGGCTCCCTAAAGCCTGAAATATTCAAATAAGAAGTCAAGCTTCGTGCACTGATGAAGCTAGTTTCATACATGTGGCTTCATGATGGCTTCCAAATGGCTAAATATTTAAATGAGAAGCCGGGCTTCAATGGCTTCCAGCTACCTTCATTGTGGCTTCTCCTTTGCTACTTGATCATGAGTGATAACATGTGATCAGCACATGTAATGGCTTCAAAAAGTTTTGGAAGTGCAAATTTAGAGGGAATCAGCAAGATGCAAATATTTCTTTAAACTCACTAGCACATTTGTATCTTTGTCTGCTTGAAATTCTGCATTCTCTTGTATCTATCAGTGACATCATGTAGATAGAGACATGTTCTGGCCATATGTGACTTAAACATCAGTACCGATGTCAATTACATATTTTCAAAGTTGCAAGGTTTTCCTTCTTTCTCATTACAGTCAGGCCGCGTTTATCTGGCTCCATCTGTTTTTGCTCATTTTGCCGGATTAGCAAGGCTGCCAGATTAACAAATCACAGTATAATTCACCAGGATATATAGAGAATAAGAGACCAAATTTGCACCTAACAATGAGTAAATAAAAACATAATCACATACACGTATTACCAATCATATGAAATTTTAAAAACGAAACATGCAAATTATAGCAGTGTATTCATATCCATATATACGATAAATGTTACGTTCAAAATTACTGGAGCGAGCGGGCATAAATGTCCCAACCCTAATGTTTATCTCACACACGTATTTGGACATATTTTGCCTTTAATAGCTTATTTTGGCACAAAGAAATCCGAAATCTTTTTTTGTTTACTGCGCTGACTTTTCATATCTTTTAACTGTTCTTCTCTGCGCCGAACTTTTGCTACGTCGTCACCACAAAATCCCTCATTGGATTCTCGCTATTGCAATGAAATTAAACCATTAAAGGCGGGAACAATTAAACATCTTATCAACTCAAAACTTGTTTGGAACACATCAGGTGATTGTTGATTTTGCGGTACGGCGCAATCAGGTATGTTATTACAAGGTATATGCTCCATTGAATATCAAGTGACGGATTAAAGAGGCAAATTACATTGAGGAAAAGCCCTTTCGTTCTGCAATTAACATGCCGGTGACGAAATTCAAGGGTGCCGGATTATCGTGTAGTAAATCAATGGGGGAAATCCGTTCACAGCTCATTCCTGCCGAATTTCAAGGGTGCCGAATTATCAAGTGACGGTTAAAGGCGGCCTGACTGTAGTTCCATATTATTACAAGTCACCATGAACTTGGCACATCCTTAATCAGGCTGAAGCATCCTGTTCATACATTTGTCACTGTGGAAAATTATACTGTGTAACAAATTACTCAACTTTTTTTGCAAAGCTGTGGACATGCAAAGGTGGTGGCTATAAAGCAAATGAAGTGCTTACCCCATACAGGTACATGTAAACTTTTACCTTTAGTCCAGGAAGATCCTGTTGGGAGTTTCTGTTCATGATATTCTTTGTGGGATACTCTATCAGTTTGCCTTATTTATCATTATTATTCTGTCTTAAAATCACTGATATCTATCCAACTTGTACAGAATAAGCACACAGCAATGTGACCTTCCAATATGGATGCACTTACAAAATCCAAACATACTGTTGGGTGTATTCTGGGAATGAAGCTAGTCTAGAAGCCAGGCCCCAACATGGAAGTTATCCAAAAGAAGCCAGCTGTCAAGATGACACAACCTGAAGTAAGAAGCCACACCACTAGAAGCAAGCCGTTTGATAGCTTCCAATTTTCCGCTCATGAAGCTACCACCAGGATTGAAGCAAACTTTAAGCTAGCAAGAAGGCAGAAGGAAGCTACTTCATAGCTTCCTGTTTGGTATGGGCCCCCCTCAAAAGAGGCCAACCCTCTTATAAGGCCACTTTTTGGCTGCATTTGGGGTGGCCTTACAAGAGGGGGACCACTGCATTTAACTCTGCATATGATAACTTGAGAACTGTTTAAGCCTGAACTTTGGTGTTTTACATGATTATGATTCTTTGAGGGCCACACTCAGACAGTTTATAAGTGACTTTGACCTCATTCCCAAGGTCACAGGACTACTGACATGAAATTTACTGTTCACTTGATAACCTGAGATTTATTTTGAGTTAGGACCTTGAAGTTGCATGTCAGTGTTTCTCTATGAAGTTCACACTTAGACAGTACATGAGGGACCTTGGCCTCATTTCTGAGGTCACAGTGCAACACACATGAATTTTACTCTTCAGTGCTATAACTTGAGAGCTACTTGAGCTGGCTGGGACCTGGATGTTGCACATGTTAGTGTTCTTCCAGAAAGGTCAGACTTACTCAGTACATGGGTGTTGATCCTATCCCAAGTTCACAGAGCCACAAGAGTGATGAATATCTGGGTCAGTTGAGCATGGGCTGTTCACACAGGCCTTTTGTTATTCTTAATCTAATGTGGCCTAATTATGTTAAAGATAATTATAAAAATTGCTTTTTTTTCCCCGTATGAAACGCATACAGCTTTAACAACAATTATTTTGCAGTCAGATGCCAACATCTAGTTTTATGCAATGGAAGTTCACTCGTGGCCAATTGTTGACAGGTAATAACAAAAAAACTTTTCTCAGTGTAGACCTCCTACCACACAAAATGAATCATAGTTAGTTATATCAAGCATTAGTACTAGCTCCACTCTTTGTCACTGTCTCATATAGGGTCTCTCATGTGTGTTTTGATGTCTACATGTACTTGTACATCATGTTTATACATTGTCCTTTTTTCTGCAAAAGAGGTAAATATAAGTTTCCCAGGTCCTCAATTGCTTTCATTTGAATAAAATATGTTTAATTTATTTTGTATACAGGGCCTTGGTGTGCCGTTCAATGTTGCAAGTTATGCCCTACTGACCTGCATGATTGCTCATGTCACTGATCTTAAGGTAAAAGCTTTGCTTACATTTATGATTTACAATAGATTGAGGTCCATCTCTCTGGTGTGAGTCACAGATTTATGCAATGTCTCCTGTCTTAAAAAAAAATATATGAAACAACTGCAAAACGTAGTTACATTTCAATTGAGCATTAAAGTTTCACCATTAGTTACGTAACGTTACCTCTCGACCACCATTGGCAAGATCTCTGTGTCTATCCCTACATGGCAGCCTGCTTATAGTGTTGATCCAGTGACCACTTCCTCATCCTTGTTGGTTAAAGGCCAGAAGCTGGACTCAGGGAACCACTATATGGCTGCCTGGGACGATCACCAGCACTGCTTTGGATGTTGTCAGAAACTCGATCTTGTTTGCTCTTATGAGCAAACATGCCGATATTGTGCTGATTGGGAAGAAAACAAGTGCCTGTTCTCTGAGCAGGCCCAGAGAAAGAGTGACAGAGCAAGGTGTAGGCGGTAAGCGGTTGCTGCCAAATGCCGGGCTTGGGAATCTGACTTAATTGGGTCTTCACCTGCGACTTCACTTGAGAATTGAAGACGAAGCCATGTGGCTCTCTAGCAGACTCAGGTGGCTGCAGTATCTATGCCTGAAACCTACTCGAGGAGTTAGGCGAAGAGAAAATGCAGGCGCAAGCAGGGCAGCATGAGATCTCCTTTGGGAGATCACTAGGGCCCAGCTCACCCCAGGATGACCAGTGCTTCTCTGGCCACTGACTCGAGGTTTGCCTGTGCCTTGGAGATAATGCCTAGGAGCAGGCAGCTGCAGGCTAATATGTTGCAAGCACTGATTGCTTCCTCTCAGCCTACCACTTTGGAGTCCTCTCTGAAGAGGAAGGCAAAACACAGGTTGAATATTTCGAGATCTTGGTCCTCTAGGTTCGAGCACCCGGAGTCAAAACTGTGTAAGTCAATGAGGCCTGAATGGAGACTTATGGGTCTTTGTCCAGGCATTTCAGGTCTGAGCACTTGAATCGTAAGTGTGAGCATCCCAGACCACTGATGCTAGGACAGACTTCCCATCCTCCCAGTTCTGAGATCTCGGCTTGTAAGTTCAGGCATTCTGGAGCACAAAGGAAGGCAATCAAGTTCACTGTCAGTGAGCTTTCAACTCCTGTGGCAGTTGCCCCCTCCCTGACCCAAGTGCCCCCGCTTCAGTGCCCGCTTGCCTCCTGTCCTTCTGCAGGGTCCACCTGGAGGGAGAATCTGACAATCCTGATTACTCAAGCCTTTGAGCCGGGGGCCCTGCCTCCCTCCTTGGAGAGGCAAGCAGAACTCAAGTTCTGGGTGCAACAGAGCCTGCGATTGGAGACCTCAAGAGTCCTTCATCTGCCCCTGCCGGTACCTCTGCAGCATGTGAGCAAACTCTTTCAGTGGAGCAGTTTGCTGCTGTTGCCATATCAGCTCTCACTTGGCCCCAGGGCTCAGGAGTTCCTTGGATTCCCACAAGATGGCCCCCACCAGGAGACTCCTCAGTTGGCAGCAGCTGTGGCCCCTGCCTTGAGCCCTCTGGAGACTCCAGAGTTTTTGCCACTCCTTCAGGTGCCCTTCTGCCAGCAGCTTCCGAGTTGATGGCAGGTGTGGTCCCTGCACAGATTCCTCCTGAGGCAGCCTCCACAACCCCATGTGAGCTGATCAGACTGAGGCCGTGACAACTTCCACAGAAGTTGTTACTCCCATGCACCTCATGGTGAGAGATGTTTTGCTGTCAATGGGGGCCACCCCATCACCCATGAACAATACGTTGTTTGACACGGCTTTGGTTCTCATCAATCGCAAATCCTGAATCTTCAGACCTCGACACTGAAGAAGAGGATGAGCTCCTGCAGTGGGACTCATCCATCAGCAGGTCTCAGCCACAGTCATGTTGTTGATCATGCTATTCTTGCTCTGAACCACGGAGCCCAGTGGCACCCGAGGAGCATGTGAAACCCGCTTCCGCCCCCATGGACACCACCCTGGCTCTGCCCCAGGGCTTTAAACATCTCAAAGCCCTTATTCAGAGCCTGGTGGGATACGAAGCTGTGGTTCCACCCAAGGAGAAGTGCAGGGCCATTGCGATGTCCTGCCAGGGTTTTTTGCCCTGGAGGATACGTACGCATCATAAGACCCCTATCCCCTTTTTGCCCTTTGCAGCTGAGTTTTATGGCCAGCTCACAGCTAAGACTCACAGCACACATGTTTCCATACAGCTGCCAACATCTGGCTATCTTTGCAAAGGGTGCCTCGATCCTCCCAAAGCCAGATGTCCAGGAATGATGGTACTCCGCGCCAGAGCGGATGTTTTCCTACCATCTGCGCCTGGTGGATTTGGATTGAAAGGAATTTGATGCTTGGCAGCTGGAGCCATCACTGTGTCTGCCAAGGCCTATAAGAGGTTTGAGAGTTGCCAGGGGATCTGTCCTTGAGGCATCATATTCAGATGTCTCCTTGGCTGCCTTGAGGTCCCTCCTGGATGACCTCAATGGCTCTGTGCATATCACAGAAGTTGTGCAGGACTTGCTCAACCAGGCGTCACTACTTGCGGTTTCTTTATCGTGAGCAGGTCTGAACTGCAGGTTGGAGGTGAACCTTCATTTGTTGCGGAGCTAGGGATGCCTACCTCCAGGGTCAGCAGTTTCCTGACCCAATATATACCACAGAGCCAGAACAGAGCCCTTCTTCTCCGGAATCTTGTTTGGCAGAAGTTGTTTGTTGGAGGCATCATGCCCCCTCCACTGATTAGACCTGTACCAAGGCTTAATTTGACTGACATTGTTCAGTCACTTTTGTCCTTAGCTGCCACAATCCTGAGACAGTGGCACTCAGAGCATGCCCACTCACTCTTCAACTTGCACCACTGACCTCGGTGCCACAACACCCTATGAAAAGTGTGCAGCATTCAGAGAAGGGCAAGCACGTCAGAAAAGCCAAGAAGTCAGGCAATTAAAAGCCTCAGGGCTCCTGACTCTTGCATGCTTAACCACCCAGGCTCAGGGTCACCCTTTCTCATGGTTTCAGAAGTCTCAGAGTGCCCTGTCTGCGGCTGTCTTTCCACTCTTTACGCTCAATGGGAGTCCATTACGGACCATTCTTTTGTCTTGAATACCCAGATCTGGCTTTTTGCTGCCATTTGGTAAAGACAGACCTCTGTTAAGCTACTAGCCCATGTGGTTCAGGCAGCCCATAGAGGAACCCAAAGCATCAGCATTCCTATAGGCAGTGGAGAAGCTTACGAGCAAATGTGCTATAGAGCTGGTCAAGGATCCCCATTCGCCCAGGTTCTACAACCGACTCTATCCTTTCCCAAAGCAGGTTGAGGCTGATGCCAAGTGGTAGACCTGTTGATGCTGAACACTATCTTGGTAGTCCAATCCTTCAAAGTGGAGACTCCTCAGTTGGTGACAGGAGCCTGGCGACCTCTGGAGTGGACATCATCCTTGGATCTCAAGGAAGAGTTCTTCCATGTGCCAATCAGAAGTATCTCTGAGGACCATCAGCACTGGCTCCTTTTTGGGCCCAGCTTACCATCTGCATGGACTATTCTTGGTCCGGGCCTGGAGGAGCCCACATAGAGGACTGGCTAGCATCAGGCATTTGGCCGGTGCAATCTGTGTCCCACCACATAAACTGGTTGGAATTGGAGACGATACCCCTAGCAGTCCTCCACTTCCAGGACTTAGTGGAGCACAAACACGTCATTGTGATGTGTGACAACCACAATGGCTTACCTCAACTGGCAAGGTGGGTCATTTTCCCACAATCTGACAGAGCTGGCTGGACGCATCACTCCATGGTACTTGGAACACGATGTCTTCAGGCATGCGAGGCATATCCAGGGACAACAAAATGTCTTGACCAAAGAAACTCTCGAGAAGAGGTCAGCCTGTAGGGACAGAGTGGTTGCTCCACCCACAGGTCATTCACGCTATGTGGGCCAGATGGGGAACTCTACATGTGGACCTGTTCATGACACACAAGAATGTGAAGCAACCAGTTTCCTTTTCGCCAGTCCCAGACCCCCAGGCCCTGGTGGTGGATGCTCTAGCCATGGACTGGGACAACTTTTGGGGGTACGCCTTCCCATCTCTGCAGATCATCCCGACTGTACTGCAGAAAATCTTGTTCCAGGGATTACAATCTGATTTGGACTCCCCCCCCCCCCCACCTGCCCATGGATTGATCGGTCCATGGACCTCTAAGAATTAAGCGTTGAGCCCTTGCTACATTTACCAGCATTGTTGAAACAACTGCGGCAACTGCGGAAGAGCATCTTCCACAGGAACCCTCAAGTGCCCAACCTTCACACTTGGCAGTTGTTACCCAGCATATCCCTGACAGAGGTTTCTTGGAATTGGTTGCAGATATAATTGCCAGAGGCATGGTTTGATCTTCTCTCACAGTTAACTCAGCTTGTCAGAACCTGTTTTCAGATTGGTGCGCCAATCAGAGAATACATCCTGCTTTACCATTGGGAAGTCCCCATATGATCTCGAGAACTGTTGAGGGATTTTGATCACCAATCTCCTCAACCCTCCCAAAAGTCCTCTCAGGTGACACTGAGGCCCCCCCCCCCTTGGCTTTCTTGCAAAGAACCAAGAGGCCTGACAACCAGATGGTCTTTAAGGGTTTTACCCTCGGTACTATGGATATGGCACTTTCTGCTGAGGAAAGAGCCTTGTGTCCAGTGGGAGCTCTGCATTGGTACCTTTCGTGTACGGACTGTTTAAGGGGTGACACATCCACCCTCTCTTTGCCCCTTGGCAACCCGCGTAGGGAGCAAGTTTGCCGAAACACGATCTCTTTGTGGATTTAGCAGACAATCCTTAAGGTCTATGAAACCGCTCTGCTGAGGCCTGGTCCCTTGGAGCTTGTCTCAGCTAGAGCTCATCATATGCGAGCCTTCAAGGAATGTCACAGTTATGGACATCCTCCGGGCCTGTGATCATCCACAACTTTCACAGAGCACTACTGGCGGGACTTGATAGTGCTAAGGGAGGGCATGTATGCCTCTTCAGGTATAACAGGCTCCTTTGCATAGGTCCCTGATACTTCTCTGTTAGACTTTCCGAGCCCCATCGGGGCAGGCACCATGTTCCAGTTTATGGCTTCCTTGTGGTTTAGACTCGATGCTGTCTATTGGTCAGCATATTTATGAGTGGGCTTTTTCTGAGTAAATTGACCTAATTTCGTTTTCTTGTATAAGGCAGTTCTCCCTTCAGTCGTGGCCATGACAAAGCAGTTGGACACATTCTGGACACTGCCTTACAGAACCATATAACCGGCCTCCTGGTACCCACCAGTTACACGACTAGGTCCTGTTAGATCTTCAGGACCAGAGGAATAGAAACAGACAGCGTCTACGCATGTGGCGGACAGCTATCATGTTGGCGGGCTATTCCCAAGGGGCCCAGTGTGGTCCCATGCTGGTAGGTAAGGGGGGTTTCCTGGCTTTGGCCATGATTCTGCTGTTGACAGCCTCAAATGTATGTACCTCTGAGGTTTCCCTGCAGATGTTGCCTCCTCACTTAGACCAATAGTTTCCCCCTGGATTGTCAGTCCCAGTGGTCTTGGTTAGTGTGCAAGTAACATTACACCTTCCTCCAATGCATTTATATATCGGCAATGAAGGTCGAGAGGTAACGTTATGTAACTACTACGTGAATTTTTTCATGATTTCAGTATAAGTAAGTATACTTACCTCGTGACCACCTGAGAAGCCCACCTTTCATCCTTCACAGGTGACATCAACTGACCACTCAACAAAGAGGAAGAAAGATGGGAGCATGTGCACCAGGAGTCATGACCGAATCTACACGCACCGAGAGATGGTGCCACAGGGCCATCAGGTTTTTGGGAACAGTCAAGTGAGTGAACTCAACTCGATCGTCTTGGGCATTGTGCTCCCACACAAAGGTCTTGGCAATGGTGGTTGAGAGGTAAGTATACTTACTAATACCAAAATAGCTAAAAAAATTTCACGTATCTGTGACCTTCCTATTCAGATCATGCGTCTGTTCTTTACATTGTTTGAAGTGGTTGGTAATGGTGTCATAATTTTAACATTTTTTTTTTGACCTTTATGTATGTTTTAAACAATGTGGATTTATTACTGTGATACTGGGTGCAAAACTTATGCAGGGCAAAGTTATATTGCACCCGGTTAACAGATATGACTTTCAGAAATGTCATGGAGTTTTCATATCATTATTATGCCAGCAGCCTGTTATTAATTAGTAAAGATTTATTGGTATTTTGTCTATGCTGCTATGAAGGCACTTTTTCCTGCATTTAACTGATAAGGCCATATTTAAGGATGACTTAGACAAGCACAAAGTAGTTGGACATAATTATAGGGTGTGTACATGCTGTCCAGTAGAGCTGTGATAAAAGTGGTCTTCAAATGGAGGTGTTCTTTATTCTTAAATTGTTCAAACATAACTTACATTGAAAAGAATAACCATAAGTCCCCAAAAAGAATGCTTGAATTTGTGAAATATAGTCTCAGTTCAGAAATCCAATATATTAGTATATTCAATGGAGACACAGATTTACTATTTGCTTTTTCCAAGTTGAAATAGATACCAACTGTACAAAACCAAACAAAACAAAACAGCCCCCCCCCCAAAAAAAAGAAAAAAAAAAAAAAAACAAAAAAAAAAAAAAAAACCAAACATCAACATACAGACACACACATAACAAACTACAAACAATACCTTATAAAATAAGTTGTCACACTTTTCAGTTTTGCTCTGAAAAACAAGTTCATGTACATGTACTATATTAACATATATACATATATAATTTTTTTTCAGCCTGGGGATTTTGTCCACACTATTGGGGATGCCCATGTGTACCTTAATCACATTGATGCACTCAAAGAAGAGGCAAGTGAACTCATTTTCAATTTAAGTTTCTCGAGATGGTCTAGCTGTGCTCCAGTAAAATCAGTCCATCCCTTTGCTTCCAACCCCATTGAAAAGTAGTTACAAAAACAGAGTATATATTTGTGGAAAAATTATGATCCACAGATCATACTGTTTAACTTAATTGTTCCATAAGCAACCATTTCTTTTATCAAAAATTAAAAACTGTGGTTTGCAAAAATATGGAAATAATTTCTTAATGATTTACCAAACTACAGTCTGGTTGCATTGGATTAATGGACACATATGTGGCTAGAATATCCCCTGGATTTTCTTCATTGGTGTTTGTTTTCGTAGTAATAATACTACCAAGTTGCTGTTACTGCATTAGTAAATGGAATATGACAGAACCACTTTGCAGACACTTTAAAACAGAATCAAAAGAGTCTGGATATCAAGGTACAGACTTGGACACATAGTTCCACTTCACTGATGCTGACAAAGAAACTTAATTTTTTTTTCCTAAATCCAAAATTTTATAAAATGGAATCATTGTCTAAATATCACGGAAAAGAAAGTCCACTGGCCAAATCTTACATTCAATATTTACTTCCCTATTATTTCCTCTGATACAGCTTGTTTAACACATAAAGAACAGGAAACAAGAGGACTGTGACAGTCATGTGCTCAGCTGACCCTAAATGCTCAGACTGAAGTGGTCCTGTGAACTGTGATATCAAGGTTGCCTCTGTTTCATACCATGATCAATGTTGCTAACATGTAGATATATATCTCCATGCCGATCCTAAAAAAAATTCAGTAAAATTGCAGTACCACCTGTTGAAAACATTATGGTTAAGGGGTCTCCATAATTTACCCTATGCAATTTGAAGCAATTGGCTGAGCGGTTTCCAAGAAGAATAATTTTTAACATTTTGCCCAAAAAATTCAACAACAAAGTTCATTAAAAATCCCAAATTCACTGGACCGTGGCCATTTGAACAAACCTTGTAAAGCCCCATCCAAGGTACATCCCCATGAAGTTTCAAGTGAATCTGCTTGATGGTTTTTGAGAAGTCAAAAATGTGAATTTCCATTGCAATCCCCATTCATTTACATAAATAGCATCCATCAACCAACAAGCACTCTAATTGAAAAAATCATTGAAAATCAGGCATGAAGAACAAATTAAGAACCGGAAGTCCTTAGGAGTGTTACTGTGTGATATCAAAGCAATTGGGAGAGTGGTTTCAGATAAGATTTTCTAAGATTTGCCCCCCCCCCAACAAACAAAAAAAAATCATAAAAAATAAAAAATTCACTGTAGCGTGGCCATTTGAAGAAATGTGGTACACACCCACCCAAGATACATTGCTATCAAGTTTGAAGTGAATCTGGCTGACAGTTTCAGAGAAAAAGTTGAAAATATGAATTAGCGTTAGAATGGCCATTGACTTACATAGTATTCAATAGGAAAGGTACATTCATGGATAGAAAAATCATTAAAAATTAGGAATCGACAGTAGTGCCACCTAGTGAACAACTTTGTGTGACTCTTTCACAAGGAACGTATCCACAAGGTTTCAGCTTAATCTGAGTGACGGTTCTGGAGAAGTCAAAAAATACCAGTAACATACAAAAAAGTCATCCAAAAAAAAAAAAAAAAAAAAAAAAAAAATAGCGAAAATTGCAGTGCCACCTGGTGAACAAATTAAGAGCTAGGAGTCCCTAGTAGTGGTTCTATGTGAACCCTGCTTTGTTTACATTTTGTGCTTGACCACGCAGGCCGGATTACAAAAAAGTTCAATTTGGGCATATATTACCAAGAAATACCCCATAATGTCTTTATTTTTAGACTTTTTACTTTAGAATATGATATATTTGAGTACCCTAAAATTTAACTCTGGCAGAAACCCTGCCGTTTCCACAGTGACTATTTGGAGACAATTCCAGTATTCAGGGTTCTCAATACGCAGTATGCATATTAATTTCCCGCCACAAAGCACGGGTTTGACCCCCTGGTGATCACGGGAGACGGGCGGGTGGCTGCACTGTTAGAGACAGGCCATATGCTCATATCTCACAAAATAAGCATTTTTTGAGTAATTTAAGCTAACAAATGCCGAACTGGTGTTCTTCTAGTAATTCCCAATCTATATATAAGAAAAATTTCCATCTTCCTTTAATAGGTATTCTGTATTTCCAAAATAGTAATAATATCCTGCTTGTCCCCACTGGTACCGACCCGTATCTCGCCATATGTCACCAAGCGAGACTAGGTGATCAGGTATACAGTTCGGACAGGAAATTAATATGCAGGTCTCCTATTACCTGCATAGCTTACTCAATTGGCTGCTGGTTTTGATGGCTGATTGGTCAGCAGAGATACCAACCAAAGTCAGTTCTGAGCTAAGGCATTCTTTTACAGAAGATAAGACAATGATCTTGATAAATTGTACCAACCTAGGTGTAGTCGGTTAAGCACAGAGACAGGGTGGGAAGCAGAGCATAATAAAGGCATGTCTTATCAGCCTTCCTGTGTTGGCCCAGCATGCATGCAATGTGCCAGCTTTTATCCTTAGTGACGAACAACCAGCAACTGATCTTGGGCCTGGTTATGACTAACATGGGAAGCACATGTTCCGTAGTGTGAGGTTCATTTTGTGGTTTTGGGACCGAAAAAAGGTGTTTGGTGTTCAGAAGTGAGAGGTGTTCTGTAGTGAGAGGTTATGAACATCCAGGAACACCCAGGTGCCTATTGAATAACATGTAAACATTTGGGACTGAAAAAAAAAAGTGTTCAGAAGTGAGGGGTGTTCACTAGTTGGAGGTGTTCAGTAGTGGAGGTTTTCCTGGATATTGGTTTATTATGTTAGGGGTGCATGTTTCTGTGATATTTGGCATAAAAGCTAAGTCACTTTTTCAGGTTGGACATTACCTTTAAGTTAAAATTCATTGTTCTTGTTGTTCCTTTTATCCTAAAATGACTGACAAGTGCATTGCAAAATACGTCAGACGGGGGTGGGGGTGGCCAGGGGTGCCCAGAGAGTGGGTGAGGAGGGACTGCCATGTAGCTACGCAGGGCCATGACCTCCATGAACCTCGATCTCCTGCAGGAAACACAGAGGAGCCTGGTACTGCCCTGGTAACTTGCAACCAAAAATTTATACATGGGACATATACATGTAAGTCATCTTGTTTGTATGTAAGTACACAAGCCAACATGCCGATTCAAACCATAAGCCATCCTGACACACAGATGTGTCTTCAGTATAAAGTTCCTTTTTATGCAATTTTCATTAGCAAGGCAAATGACATCCAAGGGTAAGTAACACATGAATTAATCCAGAACATTTTAGCTCCTAATGAGTCTACTTGGAGACCAAACTGGTCTAACTTATCAAGTGCCAGAAGAAACAGCCCCCCCCCCCCCCTGATTTTTATGATCTTCTAATCATGCTGTTTAAAAAATGTATACATTGTGCATGATCATGTGAATAGGATTCAAAAGTTGTTTTATAAGACCATATGGAAGCACAGGAGTTTAACATTATGGTTAAAAAGATAGGCTAATGTAAATAGATCACACAGGTAGAAAATACAAAGACAAGTGTGTGATCAGGACATCTCTTCAGAAGATGGCTAATCATTGCTGCTCTCTTCCTCATTATCACATTACCATAAAATTTATTGTTCACTCCAGGAGGTACAAAAAGTGATAGTGGACTGATTCTAGTGGGGCAAAGCTGAACCACCTTAACCCAATGCCTGGTCAGAATACCACTTAATCAATAGTTTCTATGGCAATGCACCCAACCCGTGCCAAAGAAGCCTATATTGTCCAAGTGCTTGCCATCATGAGTGGTGTTACATAACAAAAATGTTTTCTAGTAATGAGAAATTTAAGTATTATGAAAAATGTTAAGGCAGACAACAATTTACATGTGGGCGCTTTTGGGCTTTTTGAGCTGGAAAGGGTTAATCAATAAAAAAAAAATGTTTAAATCCTAGGAATATTTAGTTCACAGAACACTTTATCTCACTGGCATATCTTCTTACATCTGTGTTTTGTATTTCAGTTGAAAAGGGAGCCAAGGCCATTTCCAACCCTGAAGATCAAAAGGAAAGTGGAAAACATTGATGACTTCACCTTTGAAGACTTTGAACTCCAAAATTATCGTCCTCATCCAAAGATTAAAATGAAAATGGCTGTGTAAATAGGCTGACAACATTTGGAAGTAGTCCAATGTTAGGCATAGTATGGAACATTTGAATGCAAGAATATGGAGTTTCTTAATTAACATGCAATACTGTAGCTTAAAAACATATACATTACCTTTTCATCAGCATAGCAACACATATGCATTCAGAAATATTTTGAACTTTCCCTTCATTTGTCTACCGGAAACAGAATGCTACAATACAGAAGTATCCTCATACTGTGGGAGATCTGCTTTTTTAATCATTAAAATAACTTGGGATTTTATCCCCTGCTTTTACTGACGATGTACACTGGTCTTTTTGCCCTTTTTTCACTTTTTTTATTATTTTTTTTTTTGGTCATGTGGCATTTACAGTCTGTTAAAATATAATTGGCAAATTACATACACTATATTATGTTCAGTGTTGAATATACTGGACTTATGTGTGCATCACTATCTGGATAATGTAGAAAATAGAAACAGCAAAAGGGTAAAACACGGTAAACTAATTTGCAGATGCCAGTGTAAGATTTTTGTTTGATCTAATTTTTATGTCTGTGTTCGCACACAGACATTCTGTTTTTCCTCGAGTTCTTTCTTTCTTTACGACCAAATTTTGTTTGTCAGTTTTTAACTTTTACACTCCGAAACTTCAAACTTGGCATGATTATAGGTCTATACATGAATTTGTGCCTTTTAACATAGGGGAGAGAATATGTTGAAGATTTTGCAAATAAGGGGCATTTGGAATTTTAAATCTTGAATATCTTCCAATTTTAGATCATGCCGAGTTGAAAGGTCATGCCAAAGGTTATGTCATGGTCAAAGGCCATGTCAAGGTCAAAGGTCCTATCAGGGTCAAATATTATTTCGGTAATTTACATGTGACCTCTAAAGGTCAAGGGTCAAGGCCATTTGGACCTTTGAAATTTTCTTCTAGCCATAAATCGGTTCAATTTAATCCATTTTTGACCATGATGGACTCAAATTGCAGATATTATGACACTGCACATTTTGTAATATACATGTGACCTCTAAAGGTCAAGGTCATCTGGGCCTTTGAAATTTTCATCTAGGGATTACTTAGTAAATTTTCATCTGACTTGGTTCGTGCAAGGCTCAAATTGTAGATATTGCAACTCTATTATTTTTTGTTATTTTTTCATGGAACCTCTAAAAGTCAGTCATTTGGACCTTTTAAAGTTTCATTTAGCCATAACGTGGTCACTTTTCATCCAATTTTAATCATGTTGTACTTAAATTATAGGTAATGCAACACTGCACATTTTTGTAACTTACATGTGACCTCTAAGGGTCAAGGTCATTTGGACTTCAAAATGTTCATCTAGTCATATTTTCAACTTTTGAAAGCACTGATTTGCTTTGGAGCAAATCTTCTTTTCTCTAGTTTCTTTTTCACATCTACATGGAGGGAAAACTCTAGCACTGGTGTATTTGTCAGAGGATAAGTGTCCCTATCTTTTACCTATTATTTTTCTGAATTTTCCTATATCAAATTTTAATTATACAAGACCATAAGACAGGAATTTTCTTGCCCTGGTGTACAAAGAATGAACACACTATTCAACTTAACAACAAAAAGGAAAACCCACCACCATGACCAACAAAAGTCGATTTTCAGTTTAACAACAATAAATGAATAAAACAAAAACTCAACTTGCTGCATGCCAATATTTTATTTATAATAATCTTCATGAGATAAAGAACCATTCACTTCTTTCTTTCCACACGTTTAATTCACCTCCATCATTCAGATGTTAACAATTTTAAGCCTGATGTTTTAAACACCTCCACAGAGAAAAAAAAACGTGTCGACTCCATCCTCTGAATCTCAAGGTACCCTCAGAATGGCAAAGCCAACCTGGTGGGCATTGCCAAAATGCAGATCCACTCCACAGTCCATTTTTTTATACTGAATCTGCATTCTAGTAAGATTTGTATTCAGTTATGTCATGCAAAGTTGAAAATCAGCCACTTAATATTCATATTTTACCTATACTCAAACCAAAAATAGACTGCTAGCTTTTTAACCTTTCCTCTTTGGATTAACACCAAATTAACTCTTGGTTGGCATAGACTGGGTGCTCTGCTCCCAACCCAGGCCAAGGAAAGCTGTTGATCTGGGGTATGTTATCATGACAGGTGTGATCTACATATTTATCAATGTAATAATATACCCCCCCCCCTCCCCAAATGAAGTAGATGACATAAAAACCCCTGTCAGTTCACAGAGAAAGAAAAAATGTTAACTGCAAATCATAATCAATTCTGCATCCCCTGCTCCCTTTTTCTTTTGGTTGTGTGCTGAAATGGTTAATAATATGAGGTACCTTTCACTTGAGGAAACACATGTTTACAGAGATTTAAAAATATATAGCTAATACAGGCTTCAGTGAAATGTGAGTGTCTCGTCATCAACACTGAAGTCATGTTCATGCCACTTCCCTGAAGAAAAGTCATGCACAGCATGTGAACATTTCTGTGGGGGGTAAAATGTTACCTATTTTACCTGATCAACTTTTCAAATGTCTTGTTATGTTGCTTGCTGAGCAGACATCTAGGCCTTTGACTTTGACTGTGGCCTTGTCACTCAGACATATTAGGCCTTTATACACGAAGCAAAGGAGGCATACTTTACACATGCCATGACAAAATGTGTATTTCTGACAAGTAACATAAGCATTTGTCTTCTTTTTTTTTTCATCAGAAATGTACTAATTATTAACACTTGCAAAACAGGAGCAAATGAAATGCAGTGGTTATACCCCATGCTTAAAATTTCACTGTAATATTTTAATTAAAACCTATAACAATGATGCTAGGTGAAAGTAACTGCCTGTACTTCAATTGTAACTTACTGGCCATTTTATACAGGTATATGTCTGTGTTTACATTTAATAGACCCATGCATACTGTCAAGCAGTACCCATGACAGAACAAAGTAATGGTTTGTGTAGTTAACACAATAGTTGCAGATGTAAACAAGTTAAAAACTTTAGTTTAAAAGTCTGTAGTATGTTACAAGTTCGGATTTGTGATGAATAGTCATGAATAATCCCTTTTGATTATATGATCATATATATATATGGCATTCAAATACTTGCTTGCATACTTTTCACTCATTTATCAGGAAAGGTTGGGTCCAAAACACGATGTACATTCCATATGAAATTAATCAGCACCTGGTGAGGTATTTTTTGACATGGATAGCCACAATAATTTTTCATCACACACAGCTAAGGGATAAGAATCGATGTAATACTGGACATGATATTGTTTAAATGAAATTGCATGTTCAGGTAATATATCCTAAGTATAGACTTGATCATATTTTTACTTTAATTTGTGAGCTGGCTACCTCTCGGATCCCAGCAGGTATTGCCAACATGCATGAAATTCGCGTATGCTTATCAGTGCCTCACTGATTTCCTTCCTGTGAGCGGGTATCAGCTTCCTTCACTGGAACACTGATGATTTTTCCTTTTACAAAGCCTGGTAATGACAGACATGGCACATCTTATATTGCCACATACCTGTATAATTAGGGAGGTCCCAACTGCTTGTCTGGGAAATGCACTACTCTCAAGAGAAACACTGGACAGCTCTTACACAACTAATCTGAATGGAGTAGGCAGACTGCCATACAGCTGTTTTTTTTGTTTTTTTTTTTAATTTGCCTCTGGTCAAGTTGTTTCTGTTTACTCTGCCTGCTTTGATTACATCATATTTAACACAGGTTTATATGGCAGATAGGTTGTACACCTTTTTGTACAGTATAGTATACAAATAGCTACCATGTTTCTTCTTAATGTGACAAAAATGTAACAGACTACTTAATATGATCTAAAACTGTGTCTTTGTGCCTATTTTAAATTATGGACAGCCCTGTCAGCACCTAGATACTTCTAGATGCAAAAAATGTGGCAAGCTATTTTGGAACAATTCATTTATGCAGCTTCTATTGTACTTCTAAAGAGAACATACATGAATATCTGCATGACTGTATATAAGTTTACATTGCTTAAATTATTAACATTACATATATAGCAAAACCTGAGGTCATAAATCACACAATCTGGTTGCAAAAACTTTCCCATACCGCAGTATCTGCAATTTAAGACCAGTGCTATGAAAGACCACCTGTCTTTTGTGACATCTCTCATGGTAGAAGTTTGTACTCTGTAACTTTACCCGCAATATGTGACCACTTTCGGCTGGCAGAAGGAGTGGTGATAAACAACTGGTACAACTGTATTGTAATCAGTTTAGCAGCATCCATATAATTAAAAAGCAAGCCTGCACAAGTGGTTTGACCATTCATATTTATTTTTAATATTTATGGAAAAGCACTATTACCTATGGTATCAGTCTTCCTATTTTTCAACTTTGGGGAATACCACTGTTGGAAATGTTACCAAACTAGAAATCTTAAGGAATAATATACAGTTTGAGACTGTTCTATGCAAAATACACCATAAACTACAAGGACAAATTTGAATGCACCATTATAGGTTTCTGCATGTACATATCAACAATGTCCCACAGTAATATGGAATACTTGAATCACTTTAAAACCACATGTAGTTGTTCTTTCTAATCTGAAAATACATGCAATGCTGAATTAGAGATGAGATCTATGTTCATGCCAGTCCATAATTCAGCCTTGGATAAGAAAGACACATACATACAAGAATTAAATCTTGCAGGTCTACAACTTTAATTTGCCAACTACTCTGTGTAGTAGATTTAGGTGTCAGTTCAATCTTTGTGTAAGTATAATAGCTTCCATTCAATTAAAATTTTGGCCAGAGTCACCACTTGCAATTTAACAGATGAATATAAGAAGGTTATAGTGCTAATAGTTTGCGGTATATGAAATTTCTAGCATAAGCTTGCTTCACACCATGTCTTCATGATTATGTGTGTCAACTTAATTTGACCATTGAATGTTTTTGTCTCATGTTGTCTTCATAGGGAGTATTACTGCCTTCTGATTTATTCTCTTACAATTATACAACAATCTTTTCCGGCATTACACATATTTTTTTTCTTTCAAACAAAAGGAGAAAGAAACAAGACCAAACTACTTAACCCATTTAAATGTTCGGAGTGAATGTATAGTACTTCCACTTCCTAGACGCCAATGACAACATTAATAAAAGTACTGTTCGGTTATATCAAATCATTTATATGTACATCTGGTTTTGGTAAAAGGCCATTTTGGAATAAGTGCATAAAATCTGCTTCAGAATTTGCACCATTCCGTCATTTTTGGTGCCCTCTTATATTGTCAACATACAACTCTACACTGATGATAGTAAATAAGCTTTAACTACATGTATGCATTTATCTATGCAAAAATATTATACATGGACCACCAACAGGCCTAATGACAGTTCCCTGATTAGTAATTTGCAGTTACTTAGCACATACCTTCCAGGATATTCCATTTCATATTATACAATGATGGCTCTCCATCCACACAGCATTCATAACTTCCATGTACTGACCCTCCCCTCCCTCCTCAAAGCATATATACTTTAAAGTGTTTGTATCCAAAGTTTAAGCGTTACAAGTTTTACTGTATGTCTGTATTTTTTGTTTGTTCCTTTCCGTTTTCTGTTTTGTTTGTGTTACAAGGAGCAGCTTTTGCAGTTTCGTAAAAAGACATCTTATGGAATTTTAAGACCACATTTATGCAACAACATACCAGGAAAATTAACAATCAGTGGATAAATCCAACTACAAATACAAGGAACAGTTTCTCTTCATTGCTGCCTCCAAGACTGAGCAAAAATATATTTAATGAGTGAACAGTATTCCCTGTGGCTGGTGTAAAAGCATTTTGACAGACCTCCAGGCAATCTTTCACACAACACTTTAACAACTTGACAAGCCTCCAAATAAATTGCAGTTAACAGCCCTTTCACCATTCACATGCACACATGATGATTTCATGAAATCTACAAAATCATGATGATGATACTACTCCACTGCTTCATTTGCATGGAATACTGATCAATGTTTTCCTGTTCAAACATACCACACCATTTCTTCACTACTTTCTATACTGTGGTTATGTGTCCATAGAGTCCATGCTGGGTTGGCTAGGTAATGATCCATTCACTTGTGGTGAGGGTAAAGTGCGACCATCTACTGCTTCTGTTACAGCAGAGGGACTCTGAAAAGATAAAACATTTGGTTTGACAGCATCATTTTCTCAGTTTTTTCTTCTTCTTCTGTACTTAACTTGTGTAAAACTTCATTTTTAGTAAATCATGCTGGAACTATTGAGGAAAACATGTATTAAAATTTGACATGGCAACATTTGTATAAAACCTTGGTAAGAACTACCAGACACACAATACACATTGAGTCTCTGAGAGAACATATTGTCATGGTGTTGATTCCTCCTCACAGGATGGAAGCACAAAATTAAACCAAAACACAAACATGACACTCAGTTATATGTGAAGGAAATAGTAAGCAAGTAGGCTTGCTTCTACCTGGAGTTCAATCAGTGATATAAACACAGAATAACATTCACATATTTGATAACTTTGCAAGTTTGTTTGCAGGCCCAAATATGCATTCCTGAATTAAATTGGTAATATGTATAAAATTATAAAATTTAAACACTATTAATCATATAAATTCAATCTGGAAAAAAAACAAACAAATAAATCCACAACTATCCACATATATTTGCAATTTACCATATTGCTTACAGTATATACATTTATACTTACGAAATAGCTGAGGAATAATAAATGGAATTTCATTGGATTACTGTATGCCAACTTACCTGAAATAAATTTCTTACATGGTGTGGGGGTGAAAGTGATGATGAGGCTAAATCTGGATGAGGTGAGTGAATGGTGCTGCCTGGTTGAGCAATCATGGAACAATTTTCTGGTGAGCTTACCAGCGAAGTGTTGGACTCACTACCCAACTTGATGGGTGATGCAAATGGATTCTCTAGTGTTCCTGGACTTGACTGATGACTTAGCTCTCTTCCAAATTGTGACATAGCCTGTGTCACACCCAACAGACCGCTCTCATCTACAGCCAGTATCACCCATATTATTTCTGAAATGAAATGCAGACATGTCTTAATAAGTAACTGCATGAAATAAAGTTATAAAGACTTTTTAAAAGGGTTTGAATGACAAGAGGGACAAAAGTTTCATACATTTGACATAGAGTACCCAACTCTCCACCAGCACCAAAACAGTTCCACAAGCGTTTATGGTAAATGATGAGTCAAACATGAAAAACAAGTTTATATGATTTTGGTTTGAAGAATGGTCAGCCAAGCATAACTTTTTTTTTTCAATATGTGTAACACAATCTCCCTGCTGAGTTAAGTGTCTATTTAGCATTGTTCATGGCAAGCTGTTTTAACATTTAATCAGATTTATGGATATCCATAAATCTGATTAAATGTTAAAACCACTTGCCATGCATGTTTGTAAAACAGATGCCCCCTCCTGCCATGTTCTTTGAAGAAAACATACTTAGATCAAGGTCACCCATCTTAAAGTGACCCCTGCCCTTAAAGACCACTAACAACTGTGATCAATCATCCGACCAAGTTTGCTATCAATAGGTACATGTAAAACCATGGTACAACCACTCTCACTATGACCTTGACCTTTGATCTGTGGATCCTATGATAGATAGGGATCATCTACTTATGATGATCAAGTATCCTACTAAGTATGCAACAGGTACAACCATTGTCAAGTTCCTGCGCTTAAGTTATGATGCAGAAACCAATTTCAGCAAAGTGGCCCTGTGACCTTGTAAATTATGTCAAGGTAATCCATCTTTGTATTTCTGCTCGCCCTTATAGGAAACCATAAACCTGAGCAGTACCTAAGCTGTAGCTCAAAAACTACTGAGTTACCAGGTGAAACATACAACTTAGCTAATGTGGCTGTGTGACCTTGAAGATTGGGTTAACGTCATCCATCTTTGAACTCAACCTAGCTCCTATACAGGACAATATGTATCTGTCCAGTATCAAAGTCCCAGATCAGAAAATTCTTGAGTTACTGTGTAGAAACTTTGCCGACTAGCAAAGTGGCTGCATGACCTTGGGAGTTTTGAGTAAAAGTCCCCATTTTTGAAACCTAACTTAGTACTTACACAGGACCATTAACCTGTACAATATGAAAGTTTTAACTAAAAAATTACTGATTTTAGCATGCGGAAACCAAATTCCACCGAAGCCCTATTGTTTGTTTCCCCTAACCCGACTGACCTATCTCTAAACCTCCCTACCAACCCCCTCTTAACTTACTTCCGACCAAAATAAATAAAAAGACCTACCTACCCAAAATTGTGGAATATTCAACAAAGAAAACATACCAACCCACCCAAATTGTCAGACTAAAAAAAATATATATATATGCATGCCTACCTACTTAACCTCCATAATTTTGATCTGCTAGGGGAAACAAACATACATATATATATATATTCAGCCTAAGGTGGCTTTGTGACCTTTGGAATGATGTCAAAGCCACCCATCTTTTAACTCGACATAGCCCTTATACAGGAATATACATGTATACCTGTCCAGTATACAAGTCCGAGCTCAAAAATTTCTGGAGTTATTGCATGAAAACCACAGTCTATCAACAGACAGACTGACTAACTGACATGAGCAAAGCTTTATGTCTTGTCTTCTGCAAAGGGTGGCACAGATAAAGACAAAACAAGGATTTCTCCTTAAAGAATGGTATAAAAAGTTCACAAAAATACATGCAAGATTCAACCAGCAAAGTCCTAGTACTTGCAATAGAGTTAAGAACAAGAGGGCTTTGTTAACAGCCCATGCTCCGCTGACCTAGAGATACATCACACTTGTGGCTCTGTGAACTTGGGATAGGATCAAGGTCACCCATGCACTGAGTAAGTCTGACCTTTATGGAAGAACACAAACATGTGCAACATCAAGGTCCCAGTTCAAGTATTTCTCAAGTTATAGCACTGAAGAGTAAAATTAATGTATGTTGCATTGTGACCTCAGAAATGAGATCAAGGTCACTACTGTACTGTCTAAGTGTGACCTTCATGGAGAAACATTAACATATGCAACATCAAGGTCCTAACTCAAAATAGATCTTAAGTTATCAAGTGAACAGTAAATTTCATGTCAGTTGTCCTGTGACCTTGGGAATGAAGTCAAGGTCACTACTCTACTGTCTGAGTGTGGCCCTCAAAGAGGAACATAAGCCTGTAAAACATTTAACCAGGCTGAAATAGTTCTCAAGTTACCATCTGTAGAGTTAAATACACCTAAGTGACCCTGTGACCTTGAGAATGAGGTCAAGGTGACCCATGTACTGTTTAACTCCCACTGTGATGCCCTCAAGTGTACCTATCCAATTTTGAATCAATTGGCTAAGTGGTTTTGGAGAAGAAGATTTTTTAAGATTTGGCCAAAAAATGAACAAAAAAAAAATCATTGAAAATCAAAAAATCACTGGAGCATGACCATATAAAAATATTAGTAGAGACCCACCCAGGGTACATTACCACCAAGTTGGAAGTGAATCAGGTTAGTGGTTTTGGAGAAGTCAAAATTGTGAATAACCATTGAAATCCCCATTCACTTACATTGTACATAGCAATCAATAGGACTGATGCATCAAAGTCAATATGGAAGCAGGGTCAAAAGTGCCCACTTTGGATGTTTGGGGGTGGAGCCCAGCTATCAGCTCCCTGCACCAAGTAATAGTGAAATAGTAGTGATGTCAGTTCACATTACGCTATTTTTAGCATTAGCTTGTTCTGGTCCTCAGCCATATAGAAACATGTGTATCGAGAACCGGTCACACCCTTTGGAAGCAGTATCTGCATTATGTTGCTTTCACAGTGGGTGGTATCTGGAGTGGAAGGTTGGGCCAATGGGGGAGGGGTGTCTGGTGTGAGGTAGGCATCTGTACCGTTGCTTCAGAAGGGGCACCCTTCTGTGCCAAGGCCCCCATGGTCAGGTTCTCCAAGGCTCGGGCACCATCAACTGAGGATGACAAACAGAATTACCTAAACACCCACTTGTTTCATATTTCTCAACCCTCGAAGACAATTACTGTTGAATTTGAATACTTAATAATGATTCAAGATCATATCCCTGATCCATGATTCGCAGTGCAGGCAGCTACAAGGCTCTGGAAGAAAATGAATAGTGTTTCGGAGAATATACCATAAAACTGGACACAGGAAACCTGACTGGGGTATCTTTTTTTATTGGGCAGTTTGGACCAGCCAAGAGACTGCTGCAAAAATGTTGGTGGTCAGTAAATTTTATTCCAGATGGTAAATTTGTTCTACCACAAACCTACTACTTCTGCCCCATGTGGTTGTGTTTTGACAACATGACCTCTATATCCTTTAGCAGCACAGCAGGGTAGCAAGGCCTGCCTTCTGCATGTGATTATGAACTTTTCTGCTAACAAGTGGCCACACCATGCCTTATTCCCTTTAACTGGTAAGTACCCAAATTGAAAATTCATTAAAAATGGGAAATTCAGAGAAACACCATTTTGTGAACATTCTACAACAGACATTTCCACCAAGTTTCTGCATAATCAGAGTGATGGTATTTGAAAGATTACAGCACCACCTGTTGTTACAATGAAGCTCTTGAGGTCCCCAGAAGTTGCCCTAAGCAATTTCGAACCAATTGGCCAAGCACTTTTGGAGAAGATTTTTTAGTATTTGGCTAAAAAATTAATTAAAAAATCATAAATAATCCAAAAATCAATGGAGCATGACCACAAACAAATTTGGCAGAGAACCCACCCAAGGTACAATTTCCACCAAGTTTGAGGTAAATCTGGCTAGTGATTTTGAGAGAAGGGGAAAATGTGAATTGTGGATGGCGACAGATGGACGACAGATAAATAGCCACCACATAAGCTCAGCTGACTGACAAATCAGCTGAGCTAAAAAAAAGGTAGACGAGGTTTGTTGCATGTGATAAGAATTTGTATCATTGCAAAACACTTACCCCCAAAGTACATGCCTGTTGGCGTTGACATGCGCCACTGGCCTTGGTACATTCCTGTTGAGGATGGACTGACCATTTCTACACTGACATCTGTAACTGCTCCAGGTTGCAAGCTTTCAACCATTACTCTGTCTCGGTGCCCAAACTGATCTCCGGCTACATATTTCAAGGAACAACCTGGGGGCCAAGCTTCGTCGCCTTTAAAAAATAAATGTTCATATCGAATACTGACCCTGTGACAAATACAACATGCACTTGATTTGCATTACTCTGTGTTTAATGTTGAAAGCTAAAAGGCTGTGAGGAAAGCCTATGCTCAGCTGACATTGTAATTAAAGCGTGTGTCTCAACACACACTTTTCTGATTTTCCTAAAATTCCTTCTTTCTTTCTTTCTTTCATTTTTCTTCTAACATAGATTCTTCGTCACCAAATGTTGTTTTGAATTGCCCATAAAGTGAACAGAGCCTCTTGTAGGTGATGGGATATGTTTGCAGTTGTGCCTTATAAATTTCTTTTGGGTGGTATCTTTACAAATAACGCATAAAATGCAAAAACTTAACCAATTATCAACAAATAAAAACAAATATAAACACTGTTTTGGACAAAAGAACAAAGGTATTACACATGCCAAGTTTGAAGACAATTGAACCAGTCAATTTCTACCTAATTTCGCTGGAAGTTGCAACTCCTTCCCAAAACTGAACTGAAGAAAACAGGTTATTTCTTTTGACCTGTTGATCCTTGTCCTTTTTCGGTCATTGCCATCAACTTTACTCCAGACAGGATCTATTTTTATATTTGCCTGATAAGTATGATCTCTATACTTGCCAACCAATGTACAAGACATGCAAAATACAGTGATTTATTGCTACAAATCATACAAATTCATTGGGATACCTGTCCCCTATCCTTTAAAACAGCCTAATGGAAATTTAACGCCATAATGATGTTTTCACCGAAGTAGGCAGATTATCAACTGTGCAAGTGGACAAGCACTTGAGTGAACTAATAATGTAAATGTACCCCACATACGGGCCACAGCTGACATGAAAGCGTACATGTACAACATGAGCTTTCTCTCCACTGCCGGTAAAACTATTAAGAGAGAAGTCTACAAATTACAACTACTGTTGAATGAATCATTGCATTCATGGAAATCACTGCAATGAACTCGAAAAGATTTCCTTCACAGCAAATCTGTCTGGGTGCCTTCAAGATAAGAACAGTTTGAAATGTTACACTTTGCCATTGTTCAACATAATCTAAATTTCGTGTATTAGCCTAATTTTTATAAAGTAGAATGATACAACTTTGGTTCTTAGTTCATTGGATGTGGCCATGTCACAAACTTATAAAAGGAAGTTTGAATGAAACGAGTATCTATAATAGTTTTGAAACTATTCAACATTTTAATTTTATGTATTTGCCTAATTTGCATAAGATGAAAGCCTACAACTTTGATTTATGGTTCACTGGATGGAGCTTTGCCACAAACCCATAAAACGAAGTAGGAATGGCACCTTTATTTATAATAGTTTTGAAAATATTCAAGATTTACACTTTGCATGTTTACCTTATTCGCATAAATTAAAATCCTACAACTTTAGTTCATGGTTCATTGGATGCAGCTTTGCCACAAACCTATAAATTGAGGTTGAAATGGCATGTCTATGTATAGTTTTGGAGATATTCAACTTTGAAATGTTTAAAGCCCCTTATTAGCATAATTTGAAATTCTAGTTAACTTATACTATCCATTATATTGGCAGGTGTCACAAACCTATATATACACATTGAAATTTTGAGTATCTGCAATATTTTGGAAGATATGGAGCTTTTGAAATTTTAATTGCCCCTAAATTTGCATACTTTTAAACATCATGACTATTCCAAATGAGATGCAAAATTCCACAAGCTAGGTCAGTCACCATAGCAAGTTTGGTGATTTTTGGAAAAATAGTGTTTGAGAAAATCTCTAGACCAACTTGGTTGTGGAAAAGGAAGGAAGGAAGGAAGGAAGGAAGGAAGGAAGGAAGGAAGGAAGGAAGGAAGGAAGGAAGGAAGGAAGGAAGGAAGGAAGGAAGGAAGGAAGGAAGGAAGGAAGGAAGGAAGGAAGGAAGGAAGGAAGGAAGGAAGGAAGGAAGGAAGGAAGGAAGGAAGGAAGGAAGGAAGGGGGGAGGGAGGGAGGGAGGGAGGGAGGGAGGGAGAGAGAGAGAGAGAAAGAAAGAAAGAAAGAAAGAAAGAAAGAAAGAAAGAAAGAAAGAAAGAAAGAAAGAAAGAAAGAAAGAAAGAAAGAAAGAAAGAAAAAGAAAGAAAATTCCAGTATTTACTAATTCACTGAAACCTCTCTACAGTGGGCACCCTTGGCACCAGAGAAAAGTCACCCATGAGACCAGAGAAAAGTGCCCACTCCTGAGGGGGTCAGCCCTTCTGGGGAGTATGGATGAGTATGTGTGCATGTATAAGTACATTATTCATACATGCACATATATATGTACAGTGTATACAGATTATAATTCAAGGGGATGTGTATACATGCAATACAAAACTCTCTCCTTTATTACATAAACAAATTTTAACAGAAGCTGTCAAGAAACTACATATACATGTACCTCTGAACCAAGACCAAGACAGACACTATACTGTCTCAGTATTAGCTATGAAGAACAGGCTTCATCTCACTGGTTTGAAGAAAACAAAGACATGAAGGTGTCCACTGAGATGACACAAGTTCTACCCTCTTTGGTTTGGCTGACTCCACTCTGTATGTAGTTTACTTTTAACAGAGGGTACACTCAAGCTTGTTCTGCCTGGAAGTCTGGAGCCTGCGTTCCTCCCTTGGGACTGATAAGCTCAGCAGACTGACATTGCCTCAGGCAAACACAGGCCAGTTAGGAAACCAGTTTCAGTCATGCTGCACTGACAGGTCTATGCAGCTCTAGTGGAAACTATAGCCTGCCTGGTACATATGGCAGTATGAAGTGCATCTGTTCTTGCATGAACAGAAAAAGATTCTCAGTATTTTATTGAGAGCCTCATCACACAGTTGTTGGGAGTCTCCCGCCCTCCCCCCCCCCCCCCCTCTCCTTTTTTTTTTGCTGCAATACCCAACTTGGCAAGGTTTTTTCTGCCATCCATGTCCATTTGTCTAAATTTTTTCTTTTTACGATCACGTCCACGCTTTCTTTTTGTAGCCACAGTGGAACTACTTGTCGAAGCCATTGTGGACAAACCGATCAAGACATGTGCGATGCCCACAGCAGTGACCTCATTAGATTTGTATCAGTGTGGACTCGTCATAGTCATGTGACCCAACAAACCTGGCACTTTAGATGGCAGTTTTGTTTACATTTTATTTTGCTGAGACCGCTTCATTAAAATCAATTGACACAAGGTGTATAGAGCAATGAAACTTTACACTTAGAGTAAACTTATAAACAAAGTAGAAAATATGTGGATTGAGAAATGGTTGGCTTATATGTTATTCACTAAATCACTACCCTAATCACCTTGAAAAATATGTCAAAGTCACACAACATATTACAAAATTTGAAAATTGGCTTAATGCATATTTGGTGTATACTTTGCAGTGCTATCTTAATTCATTTTGTAATGGGCATTACAATAAAATCATTTCCTTATATGCATTCCTTCTGTGACTTACAGAAAGTAGGTCAAGGTCACCTCTGAGAAACAATATCGAACTTCCTTAATAGTGTAGTACACACTTGTGGTACATTTGATAATGTAAGCTTTTTTATTTCTCAACATGTCAAATTTAGTGCCCTTCACCTAGTCCCTAATGACCCTGGAAAACAAGTCAAGGCCACCCAAAATTGCCTAACACATACTTGGAGTAAATTTGGCATTTCCATCTCAATTTATAAACAAAATAATGAATTTAATGTGTTTTTAATGCATATGATGCTACGTCCACTTAATACCACCATGACACCACACATCATAGACTTTTGTCTGTATAATATTCCTGTTATAGTTTATTGATAATGTGCACAAATTCAGTTGTAATGAGATTGACCATAACAAAAAATCATTTCCTGAAATTTATTCCCTCCATGACCTTGAGAGAGTAGGTCAAGGTCACCCATATTATGCAATATCAAACTTCTATATATGATACACATTTGTAGTACATTTGGTATTGATAGCCTTTTTATTTCTCAAAATGGAGACTTTAGCATCCTTTAAGTGCTATGTATTGCATTCACAAGCTAAAATTTAAGGCTGGAGGGACAGACAGGCATCAGTTATCACATGAACTCTATGACCTATGGTCAGCAGAGCTACCAAAAAAAAAAAAAAAGGCTGAGAGAGAAAAAAGCTGAAATGTATATGACCTCCTCCCTTTTTCATCGGTTGGGTATGAAATATCAGGACAAAACAACATTTTTTCTTAAAATTTTGCTTGCAACTTTACAGTTAAGCACCTGAACTATGAACAGTACTATTTGAAGTTTATGTGTCAATGTACAATGCTTATTTGTTCAAAATAAAGCACACTCACCAACTATTGTGCTTCATCATTCTTCCTACTTACCCGAGTTTTGAACTCTCCATGTTTTCACAAACCTAGTGCATGGTGGCACTGATTCTCCCTCGCCTATTGTTACATCCCGTACAAAGGCCATACATGGCACTTTGGTTACTGGCTGTTCATAGTCGTAATATGCACACACTGCTGCCTGAAGATTCCTTGGGAAGAAAAAAGAGAGAATGTATATAATGTGAATTCTGCATCCATGCCTACCTTTGCGTTAGCAAACCCATGGAAAGTACTGACTTCAGTTAAGCCCGCGTTAAACTTAACAGTCACCAAACACATCAACCTTTTGCAACCCTTTTTCCAACCTTTTGAGTGAAAGGCAAACCTTTTTCAAACCCATTTCTAACTCTTTCCAAACCATTTCAAAACAATTTCCTCTTACCGCATTCAAATCCTTTTAAACACTTTTAAACCATTCTGTAATGGTTAACAACCATTTCACACACTTTCTCAACCTTATTGATTAAAATGTTGAAATAGTTTGAAATGGTTTGCAACTGTTTCCACAATTTGAAACCCTTTGGCAACCTTTTGCAAACCTTTTACAACCTTTACAAACCTTAGTACACCACTTTGCAACACAAAAAAAATTATTTTGGCTGTTAAGTTTAAGACGGGCTTAACTGTACAATGGAAGCTCAAATGGACAAAATAATGGCCAACCTTACAGCTACAGTGTCGTATTTGTATCTTTTCAACCAGAACCACTTTCCTGGCAGTCATTACCCTATTCCGTAGTTCAAACTCTCAACACTCCATAAGCTAACCTGTCACTGTCTAACTTGTATATATTTATATGGAAGTACTGTTCACTTTCTTCTGTAGAATTTTAACATAGGCTGCATTAGCCCAAATAAATTAGAAGCTCTTCGAATACATGAACTCTGTATTATCTCAATCTGTAATATTGTCTATTGATTTGTAAATATCTATTGTCTATTGATGTGGAGGTAAGTGTAACTGTAGACATTGAAACATAGAAGCACATAGGTATCATCAAATGCACTGTGTACTAACACACTGAAAGCAAAAAGAAAAGCCCCCCCCCCCCCCCCAAACACAAATAAGAAAGGGGGGGAACTGTACGGCAAAATTAAAAAGATTTTTCAAAGGTCAGCCCATGCCCAGTTAAATGATATTAATATGAAAAAAAAATAACACCAAAAATTTTCCCTGTGATAAAGCTGCAACTCAGAGTAGGCGGGCTTTCTTTTATGGCCAGCAGCCTTCAGAGGTTAACATACTCATGTTGATATGGCACTGGCACATAACTACTTCCATTGAACCATTCTTTTTAAGAATGTGAATTTGGTCGAGTGGATATGTGCATTTCCCATTTCAGCTAGGCGACTGGTGCCACAGGTTGCAAGTTCGAGTCACGCTTGTTCCGAACACAAAATATATATTTGGCATTTCCTTAATGCTGGTAGATTAAAGTCCCTGATTCTGGAAATAAATGCCGACTCAGAGCATATACTGCATAACGGTGTTGCAAGTTCGCGTCTCGCTCATTCCAAACATAAAATGCTATCCTTGAAACTATTCCAGGAGGATAAGTCAAACATTTCCATCATATGCTTATAGATTTGACAGAGAAGAGTTCAAGATATGTTTAAACTAATCTGAAAATTGTTATTCAGTTTCTTTACTTCTGAAGAACTTAACTGCATTGTTTACTGTGTTTTTTGAAGAGGTGCTGTTAATGGTGCCAATGTGATCTCTTTGTGTTTCCCTTTCAAGCCTAAATTTCAGAGTGTTGCTCAGAGTTGGGGGTGTGCATATGAATTCTGAAATTTGGATGGTGTGTTCTGGTGAGCCATGGTTGGGGCGAGCAAAGGGTCTCCCAAGTGATTGTGTGCAGTCTTTCCTATTAATGTAAAAAAAATGCTCTCGCATTCTATCCATAAGGGCCCATCCTGTTTCCCCAACATACTGTTCCTTTCACACCTGGCATGTTAGGAAGGAGGTACACTGTATACTAGATTGTTGCATTTACAGGAACCTCCAGTGGGGATTGTGCATGAATGCCGGAATCAACGAATATTTGGGCCCCCGGGCCCATCCATTCGCCGAACAGATGGGTCCCGGGGGGCCCAAACGTTCTAGAATATTTAGGCCCCTTCCGAATATTTGGTCCCCTTTCATACTTGATTTTTGTTACATGTATACTTTACTTACTTTACTTTACTATTGGGCCCCCTATTTGTATCCATCTTGAGTGGATATGAATTGAATGCATGTACCAGCAGATTGGGGGGGGGGGGGATATTCTTAACAGAAAGCCCCCCCCCCCCCCCATTTGTATTTATCATGCACATTACATATATATATTACATCTTTATATATCCACTTCAGGACACATACAAATGGGGGGGGGGGGGGGGGAGGGGGAGGAAAATATTCTGGAACCAAAGGGCCCCCTCAACATTTATATCCCCTGCAAGGCATTTAATTACAAATAGGGGGCCCAAATGTTCTGAAACCAAAGGGCCCCCTGCCCATTTATATCCACTGCAAGGCATTTACTAACAAATAGGGGGCCCAAATATTCTGAAACCAAACGGCCCCCACCCCATTTATATTCAGTGCAAGGCATTTACTTACAAATAGGGGGCCCAAATGTTCTGAAACCAAAGGGCCCCCTCCCCATTTATATCCACTGCAATGCTTTTACTTACAAATAGGGGGCCCAAATATTCTGAAACCAAAGGGCCCCCTCCCCATTTATCTCCACTACAAGGGTTTTACTTACAAATAGGGGCCCAAATAATTTGGAACAACAGAGCCCTCTCCCATTTATTTATCCTGTGTTTGCACTTGCATGACCCGAATACTTCAAATCTCCAGAAATTCAGATAACAAGGAATCAGGGGGAAATGGAGACACCTGAATCTATACATGTGGGGTAGATTTGTGCTAAAATATGTGTTGCACAATATATATATATATATACATATATAAAAAAACACTTGGTATATACTTGGAGGATTGTGAGATAATTCCTACATGGTATATGCACCCATATTACATGTAAAATACACCAATACATACATGTATATATAGTGGCAAACGTTAAGTCTTGCAATTTATTCAATTGTTTGATTTACATTTAACAAAATAATAACAAATTCTTTTAAAAATATTTCTTTTAGAGTTTGCAAAATATCATACAGGATGTATATATAGAGTGTATTGGGCCAAAACCAAGTTATTCCAATTTCTATGGGGGGAGGGGGGGAGCCAAATGTTCGTAGGGGGGCCCCAAACATTCGGCGAATGAATGGGCCCCCGAGGGCCCATCCGTTCGGGGGGCCCAAATATTCTTTGACACCGGGTCTCTGTGCTCGTCACTGTGCTTCACTGTTTCTATCTTGGGGCAGTATCTGCAACGAAGTGTGTTGCATGGATTTCTGTCTGTCGCATCAGACACTGCTGGGATGTTGTGTAGTTGTGGTGGAAGGTATTTGATTCTAGAATGTGTCACGACATCCTCCAGATTCCTGGCCCTTCTGAATCCCAAGGCCCCATTTTTTAAATTTTCCAGTACTGGTGCACTTTGTGCAACTTGTATTGTGCCCCAGTTACCTTGAATCATTTGTTTCAAAGATGGCAAGACTGGGTTGTACTTTGTGATAAGAAACAATCAATTTGTTTCCTGGTTGATGGAACATGCTGGTAACTGGAGTGATCCCCCTGTCTAGGACATGTACATGATCAACAGTCTCCAGTAGGGTGTGCTGTGGGTATCCCTGCAGTTGATTGCACTTCAGTATTTTTGAGCATTAATCCCAAAATCTTGTTGGCAGGTACAAATCCTTTTGACCCTAAATTGCTGACAATATGGGCCTCCCTGTTTGCAATGTTTAGGGTGGGCTGATCTGTAATGCAGATATGAATACATATATGAACTCAATTTCCCTGTGATTGACTGGCTGATGTGACACCAAATAGCCACAGCTTTACTGTAATGGTATAGTGGGCTTTACACGAGGCAACCTCAAACACAAGCCAAGACCTTTGTCTAACAGCAGGTTGTGATATGTTTTGCCACAAACAAAGTAGAGAAGGACCCACAGACCAGGCAAGGTGAGGATTTCTCATCATTTTAGGCACTCTGAGAATAGTAAATGAGACACTTATCACATTCAAGGCAGTACAATGTAATAAGTGCAGGTGCAAGTAATGATGTGAAGCCTTTAAATGGCTTAAAATTGCATCTTCCCATGTGTTTACATCTGTGGGTGTGGCAGAACAGGACAAAACGTGGTGCATTGCTGTAATTTTCTCTTCTCCAAGCACTTTTCTTTCATCTGAATTTATATACACAAGAACATAAAAATATGAACTAATACAACACATCCCATGTTCCCACTGAAAAAAAAATTTGTGCTGTTTTCATGAAACTTGTGGTATATCGTGGCTTGTGCATCGTCTTACCTATTCTATTGCATTATTTTAGCATGTTTAGATGGGCAGAAAAAGGGGTCTCTTCTTGTCCAAAGTGAAGCCATCAGTTTATAAAAAGAAAATTCACTCAAGCAATCACAGCGTCCTCAGATAAAGATAGCGACACCACCAATACAGCCAGTGAGGAAGACTTTGCACACCTTGTGAAGATAATGATTTTACTGAAACAGCATGTGAAAATTCATATACTGATTTACATTCCACCCAATCCAATACAAAAGATGGCCACTTATCAAAACATATAAATGTCTCATCCAAGTCCTCCAAAATGCAGAATAGTATCTTTCATATGGTTTCACCTATTTACAGTGGACAAAAGAAGGAGGTGAACCTGATTTCATTTCCATTTTGGCTCATGCTATGGAGAAAGGCCTTTTTAAAAAAGGCATTTTTAAGAAAGGCAACTTAGCATTCCAGCTTTTTTTCTGCACTTTTGTGCATGTTGTGCGCCCCCAGCACATTTTCGTGTGATGAAAAAACTTTGCTATGGTGACTATATGGACTGAAGCAATACGGAAGGAAGTGGTTGAGAAATATGAAATGGTTAATTGGCAATATCAATGTTGCTGCACCATTGTTAACCCCACTCAAACAAAATTATCCTAAGGCCCTAGGAACCCAAACAAAGAGGAAGCCAGGGAAGAAATCTTAATTTATTCTGAAGATTAGCATTTAAATTTGTTTCAAATATCTTGTTAATTGGTTGTAAGCAATGTTTTCTGCACACTGTTTTCCCCAGCCACCATGTATAAAACGTGTTAAAGATTCGATGGATATGTGAAAACTGCACACTTGAACTTTGCTGATTGACTACTGAGGTCGAAGCTCCACATCTTCCCCACTTTCTTAGGACACTGCCTTCTTTTTCTTTTCAAAAGGCATCCTACAGGGACGCAGGGGCAATAGAATGGATACCAAGAGATGTTGGCAACGGAAAAAAATAACAACATGAACTGTTTCCTGTGTCCTGTACTGCAGCAGCTGGCATTTCAAAATTTTGCTTTCCCTGTAGACCCACATTGTTACCTGTTGATCTTCGATTCTTCTGCACATGCAGCTGGTAAAAAATATGCCAACCGAAGAGTTCTTTGTGCTTGGGAGATTGAGCCTTGGGATCAACCTTGTAAACAGGTTTGTATGACCAGTACAAAATAGGCAACAATAAGTTTATAACGAGAGGACCATGACATTCTATGCTCAGCTGACTTTGGATGCACAAACTGAAGTGGTCCTTTGATGCTGGGTTTCCGTTAACCCACAAAGGTATGAAAAATTCCTAACAGAAACACGGACATGGACCCATGGTTGTCACTCAGTGGGAAGATGGTTCATCATTCGTATTAACCAGACATGCAGAAAGGCTGTGAGAATCCTTAAAACACTACCCTTACTATCTAACTGAATTCCAATCAAAAGTTTGAAATTTTTGTCCAAAAAAGTATTTCAGGGAAAAAAAGTATAAAAAAGTAAAACAGTGAAAATAAAGCACCATACTTTAAAAAAGTATAAAGTGGCAGCAGTGTGTTTTATTGTGCTGGAATCCTCATATTTTTATTTTTCTATGTAACAAGCGCTCTTATTGGCTAACAAATACATATTCTTCAGGTATCCTTCCAAAAATACCAAAGAATAAAAATAGATATGTCATTTTACCTAAATATAAATGCACTTTGATCATGTGCCACTCACTGTACAGTCAAATTCGTTGTGCCCCATGGTGACGTGCAGGTTCCATGTCCGTAATGTTGGAAAGGTGAACAAGTCATATTCAAGCAAAGATTATTGGACCAAAATGCTAAATTTTCTTATCATAGTTTCACAAAAAGACTCTGATCAAACAAATCTAGACACACATAAGGACAGGAGTGAAAGCAGTGCTAGAAATAAGGATAAATTTTCACTTGTCCACCAACAAAGTGGAGTCTTATTCTAATTGAATTATATGTAAATTTTGGACACGTGTATTGGCAACTTTACTTGTCTGTCATAAGTTTCACTTAGTACAGACAAGCAGATAAGCCCTAATCTAGCCCTGGAAAGTTCCTTACGGTACTTCTGAAGGCAAGGAAAATACACAGTTTAGTCACCACATGGTGACAAAGCAAAGATTTGTGTACACACAATATGCTGTTGATGACGTTTTTAACAAAATTTTGTTGTTTTAATTTTATTAAAATGTTTGAATGGAACAAATCAGGATTGAAATTCATGAGCGAAGGACAGAAAAAATAAACATACATAGTGGAAAATCATGCCCGGGACCATGCCTGTGCACAATGGCATATCGCCCATGGGATCTAGTGTACTCTGGCAGCCACACATATTCATACGCCAGTGTAAGAAAGTCAGCTTTCTTCATGAGTATGGCCCTTTAAGGGCTTGTATCAGTTGTGGTATTTTCCTAATTTTATCCATGTTATTTGATGTTTCTGCTGTGTTATTTGTTATTAATATTTAAATTACAGTTATCTGAAATTGAAAGGTTCCCAGTTATCTGATATTCAAAAGTTTTAAGTCCTGTTATGTGACAAACACACACACACCTATATATGTATATATATATATATATATATATATATATATATATATATATATATATATATATATATATATATATATATATATATATATATATATATATATATGCAGTCTACACATGGCATTAAAAGGATGCACGGTCCCCATGATGAATCTTAAAATTACTGGGTAATAAAAAGATACTTTTCCAATGCAACACAGTCACTTTGGCAAACATCTCATTAGTAAATATGTCAATTACGTATGTAACATTCTTTTCTATTGTGCGAGATCCATATGGCCAATTTTTCAGGAGGTGGACACCAAACTGAGACACAAATGGACGAAAGAGACAGTTCAACAGCTCAAATAATTTGGTACACTACAGTTTCAGTTACACAATTTGTTTATGCAACACACAAGAAACACATTTCCGGTGAATATTTTTCCATATTTTTAAAAATCTGATGATACAAACATTAGAAAATATAACTCTTTTCACAACCTCATGATACACACAAACCATGGTTGTGTACAATGGCAATGTCAGCTGTATAATGGCATGTGGGGGTGTCCTTATTCTTGCAGGTGGAAAATGTCAAAACCTCTGCATCTTTATTCACTCAAATCATAGTGTACTACCAGGTTGCATGTTATTACCCTTATGGAATATTACTGTCGGCTGTTCAGTTATACAGAAAATTTAAAAAATCATATCATGCTTTGTGACTGTCCCCCCTCCCTTGCAACAATGAAATCTCAGTATAATTTAAAATCATATGAGTAATCGGCTAGTGCAGATTCCAAAAAGAGCCAAAAAAAGATTAAAAAAATCATTTCAATTTTGGTAGAGACTCAACAAAAGGCACATTCCCTCCACCCTTGAAAGGCATTTGGCTGCCAGTTTTGGAGGAGTTTAAAATGTGAATTGTGGATGATAATGGTCAGCCAGATGACGGATACCTAACCATCATGTGACCTCAGCTAACTGACAACTCAGGGGTCCATAGCATTGTCACCTTGTCAACAATGTATTTGGCCCTTCCACAATGTGTATTTTCCCCAAGTTTTTGCACACTCTGAGAGATGGTAGTAGAGAAGAAATTACAAATACAGTAAAATCTCTCTAACCGAACACCTCTCTATACTGAACGCCATTTCTTGGTACCAAATATATACTTCCAATGTAAGCAAACCTCCCTCTACTGAACACTTTTTTCTGGTACCCAGGGTGTTTGGTATAGAGAGGTTTTACTGTAGTGAAAACAAAAAATAAATAAAACAAGTTGCAATACAAAATTAAACAAATTTAAAATGCTTAGCATTCCTATGCAATTGTGAAACATTGCAGTAATTGGCCAAGTAGTTTTGGACAAAACATTGTTTCCTTCTTTTTTCAGATTTTGCCCCCCAAAAATGGAGGGAAAAAATCATGACAAATTAAAGAATCAATGGAATATCACCATTTGAACAGAATTGGTACAGACACCCCCCCCCCCCCCCCAACCATCACCAAAGTACATACCCACTAAGTTTCAAACAATTCTGGAAAAGTAAAGAATGTTAACTGTGAACAAGTGGATGATGGATCACCACGCATCTTAAGACCTCATCTTGAAGCTGACTGGGAAGTTGGCTGAAGTAAAAATCAATGAGGCATGACCATTTCAAAAAACCTGGCCGAGTCCCATAAAAGGCAGATCCCTGCCAAGTTTGAAGTGGATCCAGCATATGGCTTGGAGAAAAAGTTAAAAACATGACATTGTTGATGGACCAATGATATACAGCAGACCATAAAGGATATTACATGAAGAAATAGATGGGAATGTTGACTACTGGTTTGCTTATCGCCATTACCCTTAAACTGACTAAACTAGCTGGTGGTCAAATGTCACGCGATGCAATTTTTTTGACTAATTTCAACAGTAACGAAAAACAATTTGAATGTGAATTGCAGAGGAAGTCTATCAATTTAAAATGCCCCAGGTCAACAGCTTTCCTTGGCATTGGTTGGTCCCTTCGCTCCCACAACAGTGAAAGTCAATGCAGCATTGAATTAATTCAGTGGAGAAAGATTTGATGTCCATTAATTGGTCTGTAGAAGACAAATCCAATAAGACAGCCATCATGGAGAGTGAAAGCAGTGCTCATTACTTACAAGCGTCCATACCTTCTTTAACATAATTTTTGTATCCAATAAATAGATCCTTCAGCAACACGATGAACTAAACAACCTCTTGCCTACTTTGATGTCAGGTGGCTCATTTTTACAATCTATATTCCAAATACACGCACAATTTTCATTATAGAATTAAAAATGCCAAAAGCAGGAAGGCTGTTCAAAAGGATCACCTTTTTAGCCATGGCCACATTGTGTTTTTTGCTTTTGTTGTATTTTTTTTTTAATAAAACAACTTATCACAGGTCATGTACCTCAGAGCTTGTTTTTGAAGCCTGTCATCATATTGTACAGTTTTGAAGTTAGTTTCTGTTATTGCATTAAATAAATGCTTCAGGTTGCTGTCAACTCTTTGATTAAGAAGATTCTACCTGAGGATTTATGTATTTATTTACTTAGTCTATGTACAGAAAAAGGATACAGCTAACCCTGATAGACAAAAGCACTGGTATTCAAGCTCTGCAAAATTGTTTGATCATGGTTACAATTCAGGCATTGAAAATACCTACACCAAAAAGTGATGTTGAGAATTGAATTATTTACATCACATTATCATCAGTATTTATACATACACCAAAAAGTGCAGTTAGGAATTTTTTAATCATCATAATTATATCATAAAAGGTCAGATAAGAATTATACAGGCAACACTTTTGCAAAATTTGAAGAATTCCTAAAATTTAAGGAAGATCGGCGTATTGACTATAGTATTGTATACAGAACGAGTGGAGTGGGGATGGGAGACAGTATTCTGATACAGGAATGATTTTACACTAGTAGTAGAATAATGTGAAGAAAGTAATTATGGGGCTCCCAGGATCGCAGACCATGGACCCATTTATGTTAATAGGTCCACAGGCAGATAAAAATGCCCAGATTAAATCCAGAACCAAAAACATTTTTGTTATTCCCTTCTATATATATACATATTCCATCCATGAGACTGATTAGCCACTGTGTATCACGTTTATCAATTTCTGACCAGTGTTTCTCATAGTGTATGCTCAACAGTGTCATGAATGAAATCTTGTTTATAATTTTTAATTCACCATGGGCATAGATTGTAATGCTGCTCATAACGATTTGGATTGTCAAGTGCTGTCAGGACTCAAGAGTGGAGGAATTCCATGTCATCATGATGACCTCATACGGGGCAACTGATACCAATCAAGTGTGTATGTTTACATCAAGCTCCAGTACCCGCACGACCGTACTGAGAGTCATATTTCAATTAAATGAATTGAAACAAGACATTTGTTTTTTTAGATCCCCTTACCAATTGTTCATGTCCAAGAAAAATGCACATCCAGCAGGGTTCAGTTGGTCACCCAGAAGTTTTTGTAACTCAGAAATAAGGACCTCCTTATCCGTGGTGCCTAACGTACTAAACTGCTGTAGCAGTTTCGATTCAATTTCATTGTCTACATCCATCATGCTCTTATTTTTTCATCTAGTGCATCAAAAGCAACATTTGCGAGGTATCACTGCATATAACGTGGTCATAATCAAACCATTTCCAGTGCAGTAATTCCTTTCGTGGCTTCTGTCCATTTGTGCTGCGGATGTTGTGTGACGTCACCAGGATCTTGTTGCGCATGCGGGTAAACCAATTGCATTGTGGGCGTTTTATGAAAATTAGCCATGCGTTCTTGTTATTTTGTTTGAAATAGACAGTTTCTTCGAATGGTTGAAGATAATGTACAAAACTGAGATATATTTTATTTTTAAAGATTAAACAGTATGATAGAGAGTTTCTCACACAATACAATGTTCTTCGATGCTATTTTGCCGTGTTTTTTTATTTGAGCCCGCGCTATAAACTGATGTCAGTAGTGACGTCAGATCTAGCATGCGTGTCGTCTGCTAAGGAACTAGCTGCATCGAGCACTGCCACTTTGGTCTGTGCACAGTGTTTTTGGGAAAGTAAAGAAAATACGTTCGCTTTTGTTTAAATTTGACATAGATTGCATTTATTCTGGTCCTGACTCAAATAACTAAATATCACATTGTCATTGAACATCAGTGGCAGTGGTAAGAGTTTAATGGAAGAAGAAGGATTTGTCATGCAGAATCACGGAAACAGGAATCCAGACTGACTCGCTAATCTGTAATCACAAGTCAAAGCGCAAGTAACTGAGCCAACTTCGAAGAGAAGAACCAGTTGACGCCTGACGCCAGTGACGGTGGTGCACGCTTTTGGTCTTTGACCTTACGATATGTCACTGATAACCAAACACAGAATTTTAGAAACTGAACAACTTCCCTGGATGGTACGTGCAAAAGGAAGCGTGTACATCTACAAGCACAGCGGAATCTGATACGCTATTTTCCAATGGATAGAAATTTTGGTGCTGACGTTGATGTTCTGAAAGCCTTGTTGACAGACTATACAGATAATTCACTATGTAAGACCAAAGTTAAGGTGGAACTTGTTGACAGATTTCTTGAATCGGGTCTTCATCGAAATATACACCATAAAGATACTGATTATAACACAGCCAGATGGACTTCGGATGTAGCTTGGGAGTGGGAAAGCTGTGGTTCTCAGGATGAAACGTTTTCAGAATTTGGTGATTTTCATGACTGTAGTCAACCGTCAAACATGGTTTCAACCGATTCAGCAAATATTGACGAAGAACTGTGTGATTTGACAAACATTCTGTCTTTTGACATTAGCAAATATATACAAGACATTGATATACCTTTGGTTGAGCCTGAGGGTCAGAATATGGAAGTTAACTCGGCTGGCAGTTGTGGTATTTTACCGTCAAAACTGGTCGCACCAGGTTTGTAATTTAAATGTATACATATGTAACGTTAGGTCTGTAGTGTAACGGAAAAATGATGTTGCATTGATAAACTATAAGTAATTGTGGATTTATGTTATCTGCGTCTCTCTTTCCACACACACACACACACACACACACACACATATATATATGCATGGAAGGTATTAACGATTCTCGTTAATATGTCCATGATATATGTATATACATACACACATACAAATTATATGGTCGATCCCCAATTTTTGATGTGCTCCTATTTCTGATAATTCACCAGACAATGATTTTATTGCATCACCAGTTACATATCAAACACAGCAATGGACAGACAAAAAAACAATTGTATTATTAAAGCTGCTTACTAACATAGCTATTGCATACAACAATGGCAAAATTATTAAAAAGAGCTTCACAAAATCACATTTGTTAAGCAAATTCGCATCACAAATTTAAAGACTGTTAAACATGTTACTTGGAAAATCAGCACAATACCTATTTTTTCATGATTTGTCACCTGGGCTACAAAGTTTACAAATGCATATATACACTGTTCAGCAGGGGTTTTAAGGTTCTGTGTACCTCCTGGCTTCAATCACCGAAGTATGTGCTCCCCAGATGTGCACTTATTCTCGATTAATTATTTGCTTATTTTTTCTTTGTTTTAACTTCTATTGCAAGTATAATTCCATTGTGGAAGTAGATTAGTATTTGCATTTAGGTATGTACTTTATGTGAATTATCCTTACCATTTATCAATTTTAGCCACTGTGTTGTACACATAAATTGTATACATAAATGTAGCCTATCTTTAGGAGTACCACAACTAAAGTAGTATGATCTGCTTTTGTACCTCCAAGATTATGCCAGGATTCATGCATTCCACCAATGTTGAGTATTTCTTTGAAATGTTTAACCCAACAGTTATTTTGATTCAATTATAATATGTTTTGTACGAATGATTTGTGTTCCAGGGAGTCTTGGTTACAAATCTGAACATGTATCCAATACTTCATATATAGTTTCAAATACATCCATTTATTAGGGGAAAGCTTCCCACTTAAGCCCTGCTTTCTATGTAAACCTGGTGTATATTGAAAAAATAAAAATAAAAAAATAGTATGCTGATTTTCAAGACAAAGTTTGTCTTCAAGTTGACATAAATTTTTGAGTATTTGGGCCGTTCATGAATAAATAGAAATAAATTGCTATCTTAAACAGTATTGGGTAACACAAGAGATTTAAAAAGTTCTATAGCATGTTTGCTGTTGTTGTTTAACTTATTCCATACCAGTCCCTGATTTTTCCGAATGTTAATCTAGATTTAAGATGACAATTGCATATTTAAATTTTTCATGAAAAGAACTTTCATTCAAGTACCAACATGACTACAGTCTTAAGTCAGTGCCAGAACCACTGAACAAGGCCTGTGACCATAGCATGAAATGAGTTAAAAGTGGGTATTGCTGTATTGCAACAATATTATAGCTTTGCTGTCCTGGTCTTTAGTTTCTTCATACTTGAGCAAAATTCAATATCCAAGTATTAGTGAGATTTAGTAAGGGCCATTCTCCCAATTATAACCCTGGAGGGTCAAATTTTCATTTGCCAGATACCCATTTGTTAAGTGTTTACATACAATTTACACTATGCAGAGTAAATAAAAACAACACCATGAAACACTGTCACCTGATCTTTCTTACAAATGGCGCACAAATACTTAGTATGAGCATTTCTGTATTTTTTTCTTGAATTTGCATCCAGTTCAGTTTATGGTAGGACCAGAGCACCATATTTAACTCAGATTTGGTGAGACAGGAATAGATAAACACAGTAGACTCCCTTCTTCATCTTTTCCATCTACTATGCACATCTATTCAATTTTATAGCATATGGGAGTCAAATCAAATGTACTAATTTAACCATGTAACACACATAACAAAATGTTGATCTCCGTTTTCTTGTTTGGCCTAAAAAAGTTCTAGAGGCACAGTAACTCTGATTATAAATTAACTTCAGGTCCCCTTTCCTCCTGTGAAATAACAGTATCCAATTATACAATCTTGTTTATTAAATCAACAATAAACCACTTGTAGTTGTATGCGTAACATTTTGTTACGTGTGTTACGTTACATGTGTTACAGCTGTACTTTTGGGTGCAGTATGTGATCAAATTAAACTTATTTTCATTTATTATCACTTTACTTTGTATGTACTTGCTATGGTTAATACAACTGAGACAGATTAACTGGGAACTAATGGGCAGTAACAAGGTAATCTCTGAATAAATTTTGATTTAAGACTAAGTTATATGCCCATGCTTAGTGAAAATTTTCCTACAGAATGATAGTCATATAGTGATTGAATAAAACTGGAAATACTGACTACTTGATTTAAATTATTTTGATATAAACATACTCAATACATAGTTTTCAGTACATATGATTTTTTAGCTTTTTGATGATAAAAAATATAAATTTCTGAGGACTATTTCGGTGTGTTTTGCTTGGCTATTTTGAACTAGTTTAATGTCTGGTGTTAGAACTGAAAGGGAGAAAACACAACACAACACAAAGCAATTTTAATCAAAACAAGATGTTTTTGTTTATTTTCAGTCAGTTTTGTGAATTTTTTTTTACAAGTTCCACATTACATTTAACATACAGGGTGCTTCAAAGTAAGGAGGGAGGCTGACATAGACACAGATGTTAAATAATGTTTCAGTGAAATATCAAAATGCATCCTTTTAATTTTATACCAAGGTACATGCATGGTATGTGCAGTTCTCTTTCCAAGTGCTATATATGCAGTCTCTCTTATGGGTGCTTGGTTATGCATGAAGTACGAACTTCTTTCTCATTTCACCACCAGGGGTCCCTAGGTTCATTTTCAGATTTTACCACGAGGGGGCACTGCTGACACAAAGCCTTCCCATTATGCTTTTTTCTTAGGATTGCATCAGCTTTGTCAGCAGGTCAAAAACTTCATCTGCAGGCTTTTTTTTAAAACATCTTTGAATAAGGTGAGTATACATCAACAACAAAAATGTCAGTATATTATAATGTTTGTTGTATACTATCATTTCAAACAACAAAACCACTTAACTTAATAGACAAAATAAGAATTTTGAAAAAAAATGAGAGTCCCAGTCCTACCATTGAAGTCCATGAGATGTGTTTAAATTTAGAATTTATGTTTGATCAGAATCACCAAAGAAATGTGCCATCTTACAAAGACCCAACAGTTTACAGACCCTCTATCCCCCCACCCCACTATGAAAACATTTGATTCAGAAGTAACAATATAAGCTACCTGTGGTGAGGGCCTCTGGTCTGTGCATTTAGATGCATTAAATCTGTCCCTGCAGATTTCACTGGTCAGTTTACCATCAAATGTAAACAAATTTTGCTCCACTGCTTAACATGTTTAAAGTATTTTTCTTCCCAATCATCCTCACATACTCAGCTGTACTATATCTCCTACTCTATTAGGTGCCCGATCTTTTTAAACACCCACCCACCCACCCCACTTTTCTGGATTTAAAATTCTGATGAGACATTATTGAAAATCACATATTTTTATAGTAATTTCCCTGTGAATGTACATGTAGTTCTTGAAAATGTTCAAATTTAAATCACTTAGGCACGCAATTTTAGCATAACCAATTTAAGTTACGTTTCAAAAAAGCTTTCAATGCAAAATTTAAAAATCAACAGCTCTCCTAGGTGCTCTTTTCACCTTTTGCATTTAAGTGCATTGAATTAGGGTAACCGCTGACCTAGACCAAACTTTGACTGAAACTGCTATCCTTATGGTAGACTTTTTGGTTCCATATTTGAATGAAAAGTTTCTGCATGAGGAATTTTATTACTACATGATTAGACCCATAGTTGTGCAAATAAGCACAAAATTGCTGTTGTACTGGAAAAGTTAATAAAACTGGAGAGGATATCCCACTATGTCTTCATTCTACACACCAGGCAACTAATTTTTTTTCCTTTTCTTTTCTTTTCTTTTCTTTTCTTTTCTTGAAAATTAGAGCCTGTTTTTATCTAACATGTATTGATGCTAAGAAATAATTATGATTAGGATTCATTAATGTGTAATTTTTAGAGGGCAGGACTGCCTTGTAAGTTCACAACTATCCCTGGCCTAAACAACTATTTCCGTCACTTTCAAATAATACTGTGTTATGAGTAACCACTCTTTATTTTTATTTTTTTCCCTCCAGCTCATAGTGGAAGTGCAAAGAACTAAAACCATTACTGGCACAGAGAGAATAAAAAAAAATGGTGATCCTGCATACCAAAAGAAAGAAAATTACACAGTGGAACAGATTAGAAAAGCAAGACTTGAGAGAATGAATGAAGGGGAACTGAAAGAGTACAGGTCTAAAAGAGTAATTAAGGGAATGTCGTGAGAGAAAAAAAACAGCAAAACCAATCACCTGAAGCCTCCAGCAGTACACCCAGGAATACCAAGGCCACATCCTCTACAGTATTAAAAGTTGCCTTTCGGTTTAAGAGACTGCAATCCTATGGGAAAGCATTAAGTTTAGATCCTTCAGGGCTCTTCTAACACCACCCACCAAGAAAAGAGCAGTTGTCTCAAGCCTAGTAGAGAGGGTCGGCATAAATACAAGTGAGAATCTACAGAGATATCTGTCACCACCATCTTCTCCAGGAAATCCTGGCATACCTTCCGATGTCTTTGGAGCTGTTGAGGCATTTTATTTCTAACGAGACATTGCATGTACCATGCCTGGTATGAAAGACATAATGATGTTTGGATTGATGGACAAAAACAAAGACTCAGAAAGTACTGTCTTACAGTGTATCTGAAAAAAGCATTTGCAATTTTCACTGCTGTGCATCCAACATACAACACAGCATTTTCAAAGTTTTGCAAGCTGCATCCCAAAAATGTGTTGCTTCTAAAAGACACACCCATAGATCAATGCAATAGCCAGTATCACAAAAATTTTTGACTGAAATTTAAAGTACTTGGCATAGATTATGTAGCTAACTAGTGGAACAATGTCCTGTGTTGCAGCGACGATTTGCATTCCAGCTGTTGAAGGGGCGAATGCACAGACTGCCCTGGATTGAACACTATCCAGGAGCAGGTCTCAGCCGATATGTCAAAAGATGTACACTGGTATGTGTGGGACAAAGACGATAGTGGGTAGGCTCATCAAGAAAACTGAAACTTGCTGCATTGGAGAGCTATGGGATAAAGTAGAGAGTGGGTTGGGACTGTTTCAGGAGCATGTTAGAGTCTAAAGAATTCAAAATGCAGCATTTGAAAGTGACAAACAAGAAAGTAGGCTCCTGCAAATAGATTTTGCGATGGCCTACTCGGGTGATTACCAGAATGAGGTACAATCTGCCCTATGGAGCACTCTTCACCCAGGTAGATTCCTGTGCCACTTTCCTTGTATGTTCTGATACACAGACAGTTAAGGGGCCCAATATGCTGTATGCATTTGTGAAGGCATTGTATGAACATTTTGAGCACCACGTTTTCCTGGCAGACACAAGGGCAAGGGATATTATTTTCTCAGATGGCCCATCTTCTGAGTTCAAAAATAAATTTGCTATGAAACTCCTGAGAGATCTATCAGAGTTATACCACTGTGATTTTACCGGGAAGTTTTTCTCCACTTCCCATGGAAAGAGTGTGGTGGACAGAATTGGTGGCCGGGCAAAATGACTTGTATGCCAAAAGAGTATGAGTAAAAGTGAAGCAACTGTAGAGCAGAACTCTTTAGATTTCTGTAATGTTGCATCAGAGGCCATGACATCTACTGAAGTTTTTCACATAACCCAGGCACAAATAGACAGATCCATCCATATGGATGATCCATGGACAGATGTTCGGGATATTGCAGGCATCAAACAAATGCATCAAGCAACCTACAGCTATAAAAACAAGGAGATATCATTTTCCCACACCTCAGGCCAGAGTGTACCCAATTTTGCAGTGGCATACACAAACCACAATTCCTGTCCATCTCTTATGTTAAAAGCAGGCGATTGGTGCCTGGATATATGCAAAGGGGAACAATATCCTGGGGAGGGGTTATACAGAAAAAGGGTGGTGAATATGAAGTCAGTGTAATGGTCAAAGCAGGAGCTTATTGGAAGTGGCCATCCCCAAGGGATGTTCTCTTCTACCAACAAAACAAAATTGTGGCCAAAATTGCCACTCCCAAGCTGGTCAGTGGATGCAACAACTTCAAGTTTAATGACTTGCAAGTTGTAACTATGATTAGGAATATAAAATACCCTATTCTTTGTCACATGCATGTAAATTCAAGTGACCAACATGATTGGAACTATAAGACTAATCTAGAGGAACACTACTGTCGACCAGAAGTAATGTATTACATTTTTCAAAATGAAAATATGTTGTTTGTATAACATTTTTAGTATCTGATGGATCAAATGTTCATACTCTGTCTTTGTTGGGATTGTATGTGTTTTGATAAAGGAAATATTCCTGCAGATGTTTCTATTGTGTTTGTGTTTTTAATGATGATACTTACAGCATGGAGCCTCTGTAATACTACGAAATTTACTTTTCACCATAGGTCTATGCAGTCAGGTCTATTGGCATTAGTTTAAGTTACATGTTTGCTTGTGCAGTCTTGAATACAGGTCTTCAAATGGTATCCCCACACTTGAACATGCAAGACCAGTAAATGATAGCATTTATTTTAACTATATTTTATGTCATACAGAGGCAGCATACTTAAAGGTCCTATTGATTGAATGGGTACCACAAATTAGAAAGTTGATGTCTAGGGTTGTTAGAAATGATATCTGAAAACCAAACTGTTAAATTTCATTTTTGAATGGTGTTTTTTTTAGCTCCAAAAGTGCATCACATTTGTGATGGGAAAGCACGCAAATTTTCTCCAATCATGGCCCGATGTGGGAAAGTGTAACTGACGTCACAAACGCAACCTGCTGGCCATGGTGTATGTGTTCTAAGCCAGAGTACCTTCAGTTTGCCAAGAGTTATGGCAGAAACAACAGAGCATAGTGATTCCGGAGAGTATGAATTCAGTTTTTTATGTATGTGGTCTGATGATGATGAAGAAGAATTAATAAGAAATGCTGAAGCAACAGAGGAAAAGATCTTTCAACCTTACAAACATGAGGGGACGCCCAGAACCCTACCGTCAACAGCACTGCAGGGAGTGCAGCCGTGGTACAGCCAGGCGATCACAACTTGCTGTCTGAGATATTTCCTATCAAAGCTTATAAAATTCCATTTAACAAGAACAAGCACGAATGCAATAATTTGGAATTTGCATCAGGATGGGCCAGGTTTTGTAATGTTTCAAATTCTAGCATTCACTGAAACAGCTACAGCCTATGCCTACGGTATATAAAAGTCTAAACAAACAGTTAATTTTCCCTTCCCATATGTGTGCTCTATGGATGATTAAACATAAGTGTGCATTTATGAATATAGCTTTCAATATCAGTATAACCTCTACCTGGTGTACCAGGATAACTTTCGCCCTGGACCCCCCCCCCCCCCCCCGGGGAAAGTTATCCTAGGATAAGTTCCCCTCCCCAGGGCAAGTTATCCTAGGATAACTTTCCCCACCCCTGGATAACTACCCCCCACCCCAAATGCATACAGTGAAACCTCCCTATATTGAGCACCCTTGGGACCAGAAAAAGTGTTCAGCATGGTATGTGTTCAGTATAGGGAGGTTTGATAGCATTGAAAGTATATGTTTGGGACCAAGAAATGGTGTTCAGTATAGAGAGGTGTTCAGTTAGAGAGGTTTTACTACATATACTTTATCTGTTTAAACTGATTAGTGAACACATAAAACAGGTTTTGTACTTTAAATATGAAAGTATAGTAACAATGCTTTTTGAGAGTGTATAGGCCACAGACCACAGTTATAAATCCTTCTATTTTTCATATTAGCATTTTTCAGTCTAAAAAATCAGCATTTTGGTATTTTGAAATTCCGTGAACGGCATTTAACAGATAAAAATGTCAGAAAAATATGAACGGATTTTTGTCATACAATTCCCAGCTCGTTAATTTGTGATAATTGAAATACGAAACAACACCTGGATGTCAGCTTTATACAGGTGTATGAACTGTGCTCTTGCCAGGGTCACATCATTGTCCTTCCCCACCATAAAGTTCCCATCTGGCCTGGAAGACAGTGCACCTATACGACCACCAATGAAGCAACTCTGCGATGCAGCAGACCTGACTTAGCTAACTTTATTTAAACAGAAGCTACAGCATGCTGAAAACACAGTATTTTCACAATTACGGACTATCTCCGTTGGGATGCGCAACCAGCCAATCACAACTGTAGTCTGTAACCTATAGGTTGTCAGGGAAAATAAGTTTTACCATAAATTTTACCTTAATTCCATCAGTAACTTGTATTTGGAATCCAGGGATTACAAATTTCTTTCAGTTTATAATATTATGAGGAAAGACGAAGGATGGACAGTTCAATTGCAATACAGAGAGCTTAGAAAATAATAACATTTGGGGTGGGGTGGGGGGAAGTTATCCAGGCCAGGATAACTCTCTTCCCCCCCCCCCCCTAATTTACATCAGTGTTTTCCATTCAAAAAGCAAGATAAGCCAGTTCTTTACAGTCACTGTTATATACATGTACAATAATTGTATGAGGAAAGACTTGGAAAGTTGAATTGCAAGACAGGGATCTTAGAAATGGACAACATTTGGGGTGGGGGGAGGTTGTCCAGACCAGGATAACTTACTCCCCCCCCCCCCCCATACATGTAAGTGTTATATTCTATCAATAATTTATATTAAAAATGCAAGAAATTCAAGTTCTGTACATTTACATGAAAATATTAGGAAAAAATTGGCATGAAAAATTGAATTACAACACAGGGATAATAGAAAATGAAAAATTTGTGTGTGTGTGGGGGGGGGAGGTATCTAGCCCAGGATAACTCACCCCCCCCCCCCCCCCCCCCCCAAATAAAAAAGGTTATCTTTGCGTCTGGAATTTTTATTTAAAATGCAGGAAATGACAGCTTATAAAAGTATGAGGAAAGACTTTGGATGGCAGGTTGAATTACAAGACAGAGATCAGAGAAAACAAAAAAGTGTGGGATAGGGGGAGGTTGTCCAGGCCAGGATAACTTCCCCACCTCCACTATATATGCTATATGTGCCAACGGTATTTTTATTTAAAACACAAATATTCCACTTCTTTGTAGTAATACATAATCATGAGGAAAGAACTGGTGTGGAAAGTTGAATTGGATCAAAGAAATGACAAACTATGGATGGGGGAGGTTATCCAGGCAGGAATAAGGTAGTCCCCCGTGCCCATACGTTAAACCTTGATTCCATCAGTTACTTGTCAATTTGAAATCCAGGGATTGCCAATTCTTTACAGTTCATCATAATATGAGGAAAGACTAAGGACGGAAAGTTGAATTGTAATTCAGAGAGCATAGAAAATACAAAATGTGGGGTGAAGAGAAAAGTCCAGGCTAGGATAACTCCTCCCCCCCCCCCCCCCTACTATCTTGCATCATTGTTTTTTATTCATAATGCACAAATTGCCAGTTCTTTACAGCTATAGATAGCATTGTGAAGAAAGAATTGACTGGAAAGTTGAATTCCAAGACAGGGAGCATGGAAAATAACAAAGTGTGGGTCAGAGGCAGTTATCCATGCCATGATAACTTACCTCCCCCCCCCCCCCCACTCCCACCCATACTTTATATTCAAAATACAAGAAAGACCAATTCTTACATTTGAAGAATAGTGTGGGGAAATTAAGACTTGAATACTGGAATAGAAAGTTAAATTGTAAGACAGGGATCATGGAAAATGAAGAAGAAAAAAGAAGTAGGGTGGGTGTGGGGGAAGGTTGTCCAGACCAGGATAATTTACCAACCTCCACTGTAAGTTCCATCAGTATGACAAAACATTCACATTCTTTGCAGTAATATAAAAGCATGGTTGAAGAATTTCCATGGAAAGGTGAATTGCAAAACAGGGATAATAGAAAATGACAAATTGATGGGGGGGGGGGGGGGGGGAGGGGATGTATTCAGGCCAGGATAACTTGCCCTCCATAAGCTTTATCTTCCACCAGTAATTTGTATTTGAAATGCAGGAATTACCAGTTCTTTGCAGAACTTTATAAAATTGTGAGGTAAGATTCAGAATGTAAAATTGAAATGCAATACAAGGAGCATAGACAAAAAAAAAAAACAAGGTGGGGGTGGGGGTGGGAGTTGTCCAGGCCAAGATACCCCCCCTCCCCAGTACTATGTTGCATCAAAATTTTTTTATATGTATATAAAAAACAAGAAAGGCCAACTGGTCCTTTACAGTTAAATAATAGTTTGAGGAAAGACTTGAATGGAAAGTTGAGTTACATGACAAGGATCATGGAAAATGAAAAGGTTATCCAGGCCAGAATAACCTGAGACCAAGACTTTGTCTTGGTTTCAGGAATAACTTACCACAATAAGTGCTGTGTTTCATCAGTATTTTGCTTTCAATTACTACGTAGTTAACATTCCCATTCTGTACAGTAATATAAAAGCATGAGGAAAGAATTAGCATGGAAAGTTGAATTGCAAGACAGGGATCAAAGAGAATGACAAATTGTGAGGGGGAGGGGGAGTATATGATTATGTGCTGTGTATCTTCATCATGTTCATAGTTTTAGGCATGAAATGTAAATTCTGTATACCTTACAATGCTATAAGGGGAAAAAAGTAAGATGGCTTGAATCTTGAATTGCAAGAAAAAATTTGCAAAAAGACACTTTAAACCTGGGGAGAGTGTCCATGCCTACATAACTTGCTATTCCCCCTTCCATCTCATAAAAATATATGATGCATTTCTTTCATAAAATATACAAAGCAAAGTTACATGTAAAAATGGTTCACCAATCAAAAAGAAAAAAGAAAAAGAAGAAAAGAAGAGCAGCACATGTATGGGGGGGGGGGGCATGTTATCCAGGCCTGGGCAATCCTCCCCCCCCCCCTCCTGCACACCAATATCAGTGTCAATCTGTGTTGCTTCTGTTGTTATTCATGTTTTAAATTAATCTTTTTATTTATAGCTTGTAGTTTGCTTAAGTATTTCATTCTTTCTTTCAAAAATATGAAGGAAAGGAAGCACATTTACTTATGGAGGAGGAGGCGACTTATTCAGCCCTGGACAATCTACCCCCACCCCTATTTTAAGTGTATCTGTGTGCACGCTCACAATGGTCTTTGAGTTTGTACTTTCCTACATTCTGAGCTATCGAGAATTTTTATTTCACATATGGAGAGTAAAGAGTTCGAACTGCGGAATAGGATATTGACTACTAGGAAGTGGTTCTGGGCAAAAAGACACAAATACAATATAGAAAATACTGCGGAAAGGCAGTAGGAATATTTAGATATGTGAGGGCTAGTAACCCAGGCTTGGGCGATATTCTGCATCCCTGTTACATATTTTGCATTTTCTTTCAATTCCAAGGATATGTATTTTGCCGAACACTTAGGCAGTTACATTAGGCTCTACTAAATGTCAATAGAAAGGTTTCAAATCAAGGTCTTAAATTTTAATGGGTCTACACAATGATGATGACATATTACTAGTTAAGGATATAATTATGTCTAGACTTGAATGGACAGACTCTGATTGTTCATGCATATTATTTTCAGAAATTCAAATTTTACTTTCATGTGACAATATGCACTTTCCGCATAGTATTATTCCAGTGGCTTTGTTTTGCAAAAATAAGAATATTCATTTTGCTCTTGATTCAATCCTGGGCAAGTAAAGAATAAATTATGTCATACTGACTATAATTGTTTGTATTATACTCTATGAACAGATAAATCTTAATCAAAATATCAAAACAACATATTTTTTTAAGGTCCAACAGTAATTCCTACATTTGTAGCATGAGTAGGATATCACTAATCAATGTTATGTGAAAGATTGGACAGCGGGGAAAGTTATCCAAGGGGGAGGAAAGTTATCCTAGGATAAGTTCCCCTGGGTGGGGGTGGGGGAGTTATACTGTTACACCGGCAGTAACCTCACAACCCTTGGAGGGCAGTCATTTACGTTTCTTTATACATTGTCATCAGTGCTCGTGTTTATATCTTTTATTTCAGATTGTGTCTGTTATGTTACAATGGTGAATATTTTCCTGTGACTGACTTATTTTCTGGTTCCATTTGAACAACCAAGGTACAATGAGAATTTTGTACACCCGATTATTGGGAGCTGGCCGTGGCTGTCACAAACACTGCCATATGACTGAAAAAGATGAAAGGCCAGCCGCCCACTGGTCTTGGTAGCTGTGTAGCTGAGGTGTGAATGTGGTAGCTTTCCAAACAAATGTTATCCGGTTATGGGATTAAACAGCTCGCAATATACAGTAGCAATTGGACATACACATAACAGTGGTCAGTTAACTCAACATGTTATAGACTGTTCAACCCTAGACCAGGGTATGGAACAAGATTGGTCCTTGTTTGTCCATGCTTTCCACCCATTTTTTCCATCAATTGAATCAAAATGGTTAAACACACTGAAGTTTTGTTATAATATTACTTTGTAACAACATCCTAGACCAGCATTGTCACTGTGACATTCGATTGATAATTATGTGATGCATTGTAACAGTCGTCGAATTACTATCTAAAGCTATACTTTGCTGTTATGCAAGCTTTGAAATCAGAATCATACTGAAGGTAATTTGTAAATACTGTTTAAAAAATGAATCACTGATCCTGGTTTTATAAGTAATGCCTAATTTGAATCCTTCCATTGGCTAAGGATGGGACCATATTAGCCAACATCAGCAGCTTTTTCTTGCCAAACCTATCCTAAACATTGTCATATTTGACAAATCAAAGTCACTTTCCACAAAGTGTTCGCTAAATAGGTTAGATGGGTTCCCAGGGCCTTGCCACTTGTCCCTGTAAATCTTGACTGTGCAGGTCCACACTCTCCGTAATTTCAGGTCTTTGGGGGAATGTAAACAAGCTGTTCAACTTTTATTGCTACAATTAACAGCAACACACAAACCCATCCTGGGTGGGAAAAGGGATGAAAATGAATATTTCCACATGCATTTTTAATCCTGTTGGTTTAAACATATTTTTTCAAAAAAGAAAACAATTGGGGAAAAGGGAAAGGCCCTATATTGACCCCTCTGGTCAGAAGAGGACAATCCTGTTGATAAAGGGTGAATAAAGTATGTTTAAACCAAGTGACGCTTGACAGCCATGGCTCGCTAGCATGGTCCGAGTCTTGCCGGTCAGCCAGTGGTGTTGTGTTTGTGACGTCCCAAGCCTTTTGCGCCTTGTGGGTGTCGGAAATGAACGGAAAGCGACGATTCAAGGCACAGTGAGTTTTTAAAATAAAAATGTGAATAAAAGTATTACTTTCACATCAATTTTTTTTAAAAATTGCACTGTATGGTGAGAACAACCCATGAGTCACCATGTATCAAATTTGAACATGGTCTATCAAGAGGACCTTTAAGGTATTCTGGGCAAATGAGGGATCTGACAAGCTAATATATATGCATTTAAGTAATGTGTAAAGAATTTTGCACTGAAAAAGAAAGTTTCCATTTTTTTTATACAGTTAAACTGACTGAAAGCTTTGCTAATTTACATGATGTCCCACTGAAAGTGTTTTTTTTTTGTTCACAGCGTAACACACGTAACGAAGTTATGTAACACACGTAACGCATATCTGTTGGCCTTATCAATGCAAACTATGTTATATACAATTTGAGAAATGATAATAAATATTTATTTGGATACTCAATTTTACAAATATAATAAGCTTTTTGCTCCCCCTCCCAAAAGATCACAGAGGTTTGCAATCAAAATTTCAAAGTCAATTTTTTTCCTTTTTTCTGCTTAACGCATGTGACACTGATTAAAGGATCTGGTAATTTTTTGTTTTCATATATCCTGAATATTGTAGTTACCTGCACTTTCCTCATCCTGTGAAGAAGACATGACTGACACTTCAGAGCAAGAAAAGGTTTAGAAGGCAAAGACCTTAATTTGAACAAATTCTCTGCAAAATGTTTCTGAATGTAACACATGTAACGGGAGAATGGCCCTTAAGCTCACTGCCATCATGGAGAAATGGAGAGGATTTGGTCTTTTGCTACTGTTGTTTACAAAAAAACACTATTTTAGTTTTGCTAATATTTACTGCAAGTTTTTCCTTGACACAATACAGTGTACATGTATGTTTTCTCATAATCTGTCAATGGAACGCAGCAGACCTTTTGCTGATTATGACTCGAGAACAACAGCATCAGCACACATAAGACAGTTTAAGTTCATTTCATATAATTTCACAGGTTTACAGGAATCATCAAAGAAATTGGCAAATCCGAAGAACATTGGTACCTGCCAGGTTTTCCCCCGGATAAAAATTTCGGGGCATGGAAACGTGCCAAAGGCAGGTCACATGCCAAAGTCATATCACTGGGTGGGGGGTCTGAAGGCCTCTTAAATTTAGATGCTGTAGAATTGATTCTACAGCACTTCTGGAGGAGGAATGAAGAAGGCTTTGAAAGTCTTAATTTTTAGCTCCAGAATGCTCCAGCTTGCACCATTTTGCAGGTTACTTTCAAATGTTTTAGGGTATGAAGTTTTATCTTGAAAAAAATTTAGGGGTATGGAATTCACCCATTTTACTTTCTGGCAGATACCCTGCCTACTCTATGTGGCCACCCCTTAAGCCAAGAAAAAGTGGCCATATACAGCAGGTGACCTGTCACTGGAGGTAAATTTATGAAGAAACTGACTTCTCTGTCCAAGCCTAGTGGTCACAAAAAGCAATGTGGCTATTCATGGCAGTGAGTGCATACAGCAGGTACAAGTGTAAATAAATTGAACAATGGAGGAATGAGTAAAAACAGCTCTGCTTCACCCCAACATTTGATGTGAGTGGGGCTGTGTATGATCCATATGAATACCTTTCATGTCAGGATACATGTTATCAATAACATTTAAAAAGATTTCTTCCACCTCATCAATTAGAGGTTCATAATTTATTGCTTGCTTCCATACCTAGTCAAATGCTCTATGAAAATGTGACAAAATACTTGTTAAGGTTCTGTTCAGAAGATTGAAGCTATTTGTCAGTAAGAGTTTTTAAAGTTAGTATATGATCAGCTGTGTCACTTTCTTTTCTTGAGATCAATTTGATTATGAGCAGCCTTCTGATTATTTTCCACAAATTTATACAGTTTGTTGTGTAAAACACTACAAAATAGTTTTCATAAATGACTTGATAATGCAATACCCTTACAATAATCAGGCAGAGATGCATCTCTCTTTTCATGTGTAGGGGTCAAAATGTTCTCACATCAAGTGTCAGGAAATATGCCACTATACTGATTGAATACTGCTGTGAGAAGAAGGGTTGTGGCACCTGTACTGCATTTAAACATTACATTGAGTAAGCCATCATTGCACGATGTTTTGCCATGCTTCAAACCCAAAATAGATGCCTCAGTTTCTGCTGGTGTAATTAGTAAGTTCAACTTACAAAACATTTTCTGTTTTTGCAAATAACCTTATCTGGATTTTCATTTTCTGCCTGGTTAAACGAATTAAGCATGTTTTGAAAGTGACCAATCCATACTGCACTATCAACTGAGTGAATCTTTGACTTGGAACAATTGCTGAGCTGATTGTATACATTCCAGCATATTGCTGGGTCTCACTGCTTGAAGGTTTCCATTATTGATGGACCAGATATCCCTAGAACACATGGGTTTTTATGATTAAGCAAGTTTTTATACTGTTTGTGTAAATGCCTACAGGTAGTCATGGACAAGACCCATGTTGTGGGGATGAAGCCTGAACTGACTGAACATATTCTTCAAATCTCTGAACATTGCTTTGCAGTCCATGTCATTCTACCTGTTTCTTTTCTTTCGTTTTCTCTTTTGTTCTCTTATTATTAGTAAAAATACACTTAACTCTGGCGAGTTATGTGTTTGTGTATATGTAAAAAATGAAAAGCATGTACAAAATAGTCTGAAATAGTCCACATGCAGAATTTAAAAAAAAATAATAATAATAATAACAGGTCCATACACAGGTAAAATAACAGTGGGGTGTTGCACGTGTGAATTGCAGGTCAAATGCTGGACAATTCAGATGATGTAAAGACGACGACTTTTGGTCAGAAAAAAGTATCTCTGCAATCTTCTTCCTACAGAACAAACCTTATATTACCCCCTGACCACACAAGTCCTTAAAATCTATTAAAAAAGAGAAACAAACTTTAAAAATTTCTTTGGGATAAATTGACTAAAGTTTGTCCGTACTTTGGTTTTTGTTTTGTTTTTGTTTTTGATTTTGTTTTTTTGTTTTTTGTTCTTGTTTTGACTTTGAAGTTGACATGTGGTACATAGCAAAAGTGAATAATAACCCCAAAATGGTACTGATGTAGGGTTCATTAAGCAACTCATCGGGTAACATTTGTCTACATATACAATAGTTAATGTTTTATTTCTTAAATTAATCCACTAATCGCAATTTTTAAAGAAAGTCTCTACAGATAAAATATCTTGTCTCCCTACCTATCCACCCTATTTTTGAAAAACATGTTACAGGAAGCCAACATTTATTTGTGGTTGTCCTAAATACAACAAGCCTTTGTTATCTCAAGAAAATCATATTTTGCACATTCAACTCGTTAAAATCTGTGGAATGGAACCCTCATATCAGCACAGCCCATACAAAAATGTTTAGTTTGTGGCAAGTTAGCCCCAAAGACAAAACTTAGCAGCAAGTCGAAAAATGACTGAACAGCTAGGCGCTAAGCTGCTGCTAAGCAGGCACTCAGTAGTGACTGCTTAGCAACAGGATTTTGTTGCTGCCCACCCTAGTGGTAGCTGAGCAGCAAGAACTTTGTTTTTGGCCAACCTAGCGCCAGCTCAGTGGCATGGATTTTGTTTCTGACCAAGCTAGCGGCAGCTTAGTGGCAAGGACTTTGTTTCTGACCAACCTAGTGGCAGCTTAGCGAGAGGAACTTTGTTCCCAACAGACCTAGTGACAGCTTAGCAGGAAGTTTATTTCTTACCAACCTAGCAGCAACTTAACAAGAAGGACTTTGTAGTTCCCCAGCTTTAACAAAAAATTAAACATTTACAATGCAACTTGTATTCTCATAACATGTATACAAAATTTGAAATGTTCATTTAGAATTCCTCAGAAAGTATCAATTTAGATTTAACAGTTATTATTTATTTTATACTTTAGCCATAGATAATGACAAATAATTGTTAAGCATCTTTAACTCATTCCACCCCAGAACAAGACAGAGTCAACAGCTTTCCTGGATGTACCCTGGGCACTTAGTGCCCAAAGTGCATCCAGGAAAGCTGTTGACTCACTCCATACAAGCCTAAATGGTCTCTGATTCAATCTTTATTCAAAATTTTTAAAGATTGTTCAAGATTTGTCAAAATCAGATAAGCAGACAACATTAACAGTTTGGTGCGAAAAGACGGGATCAGTATGGAATGAGTTAAAAGGGATTAGTAGGGTACAAAATTTTAAGTCAAAATTTAAATTAAATCACTATTTGAAATGAAATCATTGCCTCCCATCTGACTCACACATAAGTTAATCAGTAAAAACAGAGATTTTATAAAACCATTTTTATGGGAAATATGTATATTAGATAGCCATAGCAATGCAAGATAATGGACCACTAAATAGTTCTAGCTAGTTGGTGAGTACAGAAGACTAGCCAATGGAATGTTCCTTAGCGGTAACATATCGGCAAACTAGCAGCTACCAACAGTAGCAGCAGACCAGCCAGTGGGAACATCTATAGTGTTAGCCTAGGGGAAGACCAGCCAATGGGCTTTCTTCCTTACCTGGCAGAAAACCTACCAATAGGAACACCCAGTGGCAGCTGAGGCAAACTAGCCGATAACTATCTGTAAACTAGCTGCAAGTTAACATGAAGTGGATAACTAGCAGGAACATTTAGCGACAAGGTTTTTTTCATACGGGAGATTATTTTTGCTGCCATTGCGGGACAAAATTTAAATTTGGCCAATGTTTCAGCATTGCTGTGGAAAAAACAATCACTTCAATCTTGAGACCCCATGTTTACTGTATCAAGCAATGTATCATAAATCCCTGAGATCTTTTTCTTTTTGAGACTGAGAGCCTTTTTTATGCCCCTCTCCTACCCCAGGATTGGCATATATATAGTAAATGCTTTTTTGCTTTGTGTGTGCATGCAGCCAACTGTTGACGCAGTGTGTCCGGGTTGTAAATCTGTTGTGCTTTGACCTAGAATTATGAAACTTTACACATATATGTGTAGCTGGGCTCAAGGATGTGTCAATCTTAAAAGTAGGGTGGCACATCAATTAAGTATCTGGGTCACAAACCCATAGTAAGAAGCAGCCTGGTCAGGGGGTACCCAGAAATGTTCGTTTGCAATTTTGAAGCAGTTGGCCTTGCTAAAAAATCACTGGAGCATGAATGCAATCAGTAGATACCTTCGATCCATCCAATGTACATGCCCCCCACCCCCAGTTTAGCAAAAATCATTGGAGCGTGACAATTTGAATACATTTGGGAGAGACCCACCCAATGTACGTGCCCTGCCAAGTTTAAAGTGAATTTGGCTGACTGTTTTGCAGCAGAAGTAAAAACTATGAATTTATATTGTAATGCCCATTGATTTATAGTATAATCAACAGGACTGTACGCATTCACTGCGAAAAGTAGTATCTGGAGTGAAAAATTTACTAAAAATCAGGGATCCACCACATCAACTCCTAGTGATCATCTTTCTTTGATCCTTTTGGGAAGTATATTTAGGCCAAGTTTAAGCACAGTCTGTGTGACAGTTTTGGATAAGAAGTTAAAAATAATGAAAACATGCACAAATTCATTTAATGATTGAAAAACAATTGCAGCACCACCTGTTGAACAAATTAAAGTTTATAGTTCCCCAGAAGTGTCCCTTTGCAATTTCAAAGCAATTGGTTCCGTGTTTTTCCAAAAGTCTCTTTAAGATTTTGCCCAAAAAGTGAACAAAAAAACAAAACAAAACAAAAAAAAAATCATATCAAATACATTGTTTAAAAGCAATGGGGTGTGACCATTTGCACAAATGTGGTACAATAACAAACCCACCCAAGGTATATCCCTACCAAGTATGAAATGACTCTGGATGATTGTATTTGGAGAAGTTGAAAATGTGAATTGCCACTGCAATCCCCATAGACTCGCATTACATGCATAATCCATAGGAATGTCTGCTGTAACCGACAAGTACCCACAATGAAAAATTAAATTTCTTAAACATCAGGGATCCAAATTATCACCATCTAGTGAATAACTTTGAACCTTCCAACAGGTACACCAGGTTTCAGCACAATCTGCATGATGGTTTTGCAGAAATCATTGAAAAGAGTGAAAACATAAAAATCTGTAAAGATCTTGAAACTGTGCCACTTGTTGAACAAATTAAAGTCCAGGGGTCCCCAGAAGTACCCCTTTGCAATTCCTAAGCAATTGGCTGAGCAGTTCATTTGAAAATTTTTGCCAAAAGATGCACACACAAAATTGACCCAAAAAATCATAAAAAAATCTAAAAATCACTTGCACATGGCTATATGAAGAAACTTGGTAGACACCCCACCAAGTTTGAAGAGAATCTGGCCAATTTTTTCATGGAGGTTGAAAATGTCAATATGAATGGATGATGACAATGATTATGCCGACCCGGTGACGACAATGGCAGACGATAGAGGAAGACCCACCACAAAGACTCAGCATACTTTTAGTTAGCTGAAGTTAAAAAACAAAATACAAAAAACCCAACAATAAAGAATAAATAAATACAAAAATTGTTTGAACATGTCATGTTTTCTGACAGACAATCCTGAAATATAAAGTCCTTTGATAGATTACCCCAGGCTGGCTTTTGCAGCCACATTTATCAATTCCAACCCTTACTAAAATCCTGAGCGATTGGATCATGATCATGTCACAGTTTAGCAAACTGCACACATTGATCCAAAGCAATCCTTAAGGATTCACTGCCAAGCTCATTTTAATGAAGTGATCCAAAGAAATCCTACAGCAATCCACAGGACTTTGAAATTTTGTGAAGCCATCTTAAGTGATCTGTACTGATCCTTAGTGATCCACACAACTTAGAAATTTTTGGAAGCAATCCTGAGTGATCAGATAGGACTTTGAAATTTTGTGAGGCAATCCTAATTGATCCAAAAGGACTTGGAGATTTATTGAACTGATCCTAGGCGATCCATATGACTTGCATATACCACAATTCCATCAAAAGGAAGTCTCAGTTTTGGTGGGAAGCACTGGCAGTTATAGTGGCAGTTAGAATCATGCACCTTGTATGCTGACTCTCCAAATCGTCAGAATCTGGTGATTTAAGGTATTCTACCTTGGTGAAACAAGGAGAATTGACAGAGTATTGTCTGAAGAACAGAAAGGGGTGGATCGTCTTCTTTTGCTGAAATTTTACCAACCTATAGTAAGTATTTCATTACAAATTTCTGACCTGCAGATACAAGCTTATATAGCGCATGTCCATGGTTCAAAACTGACCCAAAGCGATCCAGACTGCTGATCCTCCAATTTTATAATAAGTGATCCTTAAAAGCTCATTTGCATGGTGAATGAACCGATCACAATCAAATCCTGATCCACAAGCCATGTAAGGATTAGTTAGGATCATGATATGACCATGATTCTTAGTAGAGCGATTATTTTAGTCAGGGAAGTATACTTTCTGTTCCATGTTATTTGACCTCCATGGAGAACTCATGTGCTTCATGTTTCTACTTTTAGACCTGCCCCATTGATGGTCTGTCAAAGGAGGAACTATTCCATATGATAAAGGCTAATTTTACCATATATTGTGAACACAAATATTGTTCCTTCAAATCAGTGCATTTCATACTGTGCTCCTGCATATTGCAGCAGGTTGTCCTTACAATTCAAATCCCTGCCCACCACTCCCTCCCCCCCCCCCCAAACAAGAACACAAAAAAAGAACAACAACAAAAAAAAAAAAAAAAAAAAAAAAAAAGAACAAAACCAACAACAAGAGAAAGGTAGTTGTTCCAGTGCCAAAATAATGAATAATGTGTAATTTCTGTACAAACATATACATGTGTTTTTAAAATATATATAATGGTAGATATATCAAGTGTTCTACCCACGAATACCATGGGAATTGCTACATTGCATGCTGATCACATTCTTTTGTTTCAGGTCCTAAAGTTATGCTAGGGATGCTCAAGCCACCATATAACTATACAGAGCTGATTCAACTTGCTCTTCAGGAGAAGGACAGACTAACAGTTGATGGGATTTACAAGTGGATTCAGTAAGTCAAGTGTCCCCTTTTCAATGATGGTCAACTTTGTGTCATTTAACATATTATACTCATGTGGCACGGTCCAACCAGTGAAATCAATGTTTTCATGAGTGAATGCTGGTAGAGCAGGGCAAATGGTCATACAGTTATAAATTGCAACAAAGTGTAGCCTAGACATAGGCTTGTATTGATTATTTGGTAAGATTAATCCTACGGCCCAATGCTCAGCTGTAAAGTCCTAGGGCTGCGTATAGCTTTATGATAAACCTATGACACTTTTCATGAAGCAGTTTCTCTTGTATGAACAAACCCATATGACTTCAGGAATGCATGGGTATCAAAGTTTACAAATAGAATCCTGGACCCCAAAGCTCATAGAGTTTCACCCACTGGATTATACATGTAGATATATATCTCATAATTCCATACCCACTGGATCACCTAGGCCATATATATATATATATATATATATATATATATATATATATATATATATATATATATATATATATATATATATATATATATATATATATATATATATATATATTACCCTCGGTATAAGAATGGGAGGAGTATAAAGCAATACCAAAGAACCTTTTTGGCACAAGCTCAATCCAACCTACACTTGCAAAAACCATATACATGTGGATAAAGTTGCTTAATTTCTCCATGCAGTTGAAGTCAGCAGATGGATCTATAAAGCAGTCTTGTACTTTGAAATTTTCCAGATTGACAGAACAAACTGGTCATCACATACACATACATTTTCCAGATTGACAGAGCAAACTGGTCATTACATACACATGTATGTACATGTATGTGTATGTAATGACCATTTCGTTCTATCAATCTGGAGAATTTTAAAGCACAAGATAGTGAGCAACTGAAGTTAGACATCCTTAACTCTGGCATGACACAATGATAAACAACTGTGGTAATTTAAACTGATCAATTTGGTTTTTATAATGAGGTCAGCAGAAGTCGCATTAAGGTCCGTGAATGTCAGCATCCATTTAGGGAAAATAAGGGTATTTGTTCGTTGTGTTTTGGGGTCCAGAATTTCAAAGCATATACATGTGTAGGATTGTCAGAAACTAATTAATATTTAATATAGAGACGGCTATACAAATAGCCCAGTTTATGTCCTGGGAAATCATTTCCCGAGATTTCCACAAGGGGTCTCTGTTGATCCTCGGAGTGGTATTCATGTAAGTGGCTGTGTCACGCATAGGCCACGTGTAAGCGAGGCTGTGTCACTTGTAGGAATGCGCGTGTAGCCCAAATGGCCCCGATTGGATGATTGCGTCAGAGGCCGTAGGAGAACACCAAATTTGAATTGGACAGTACATTTTAGGTAAAGTGCTCTTTGAGTAAAGACGTATCTTCGACAGCAAGTTTGTCAGTTTTCAAATTTCCCTCCTCCAACCCCTTGCTGCCACCTGTAGTAATAAGTGTTATGTATCGTTCATTATGCTTGGTAAAGGAGAGGGCGCTGGAACCCCTCACCTTTTCCATTCTCGAACCTATTAGGGAGCCTTGCCCTGACGGTTCATTGCCTGGGAGTGTATGGTCACTCTCGTGAGTCCACTCACATTGGGTAAGAGACCGTCTGGCCATGGCTCAGTTCATCAGGAATTTTGAATGATTTGTTATATGTAAATAAAGTGCCGTCAGGAGCTCTAAGCTTCCTGACAAATTATCAATCTGAAAATTGTGTTGCGTGAATGTTCAAACATAGCTGGCGTAAGAATTTGAGCAAAACTGGTTAAGTTTCCCATTTTACAGGACATAAATAGGCATTAACTCTTACACAATAAATAATAGTGGTAAATTGTTTGATTTGGAATTTATAATGAGATGAGCAGGACTCATCTCAATTAAGGTCACTGAATCTCAGTGTTATGTTAGAGAAAAGTACTTTGCGTCCAGTTGCTCTGCAACATTTCAAAGTAGAAGATAATCAGAAACTAAACTGTGGTCTCATTAACTACATTTAGTACTCGATCCTAATGTGATGCAGTTATAAATAATTGTGATAAATGTTAAATAATAGAGTATTTATAATGACATTAACAGAGGTCACATTAAGGTCAGTGAATGTTAGCTTTCATGTTAGGGAAAATTCATATTTTGGTCCATTTCTGTGCAAAATTTCAAATCACAGGATAGTTAGAATCTTAAGATAGAGGGAAATTCTTAATTACACAATGTTTAAAAATTGTGGTAAACTGCTGTATTCAGTATGAATGAGCTCAACAGGGGTCATCAGAAGGTCACTGAATCTCAGTGTTCATTTTCAGCAAAATATTTTATTTGTCCTATTTCTCTGCAAAATTTTATGGCAAAGAAAGAACCCAAAAACAGGCTTCATCAACTGCATGTCGAACTACTTAAATATGATGTAATGATAAATAATTGTGATGAATGTTACATAGTATATTGAAACAATATACATTACGATTTAGTTTTTGGCTGCTTGTATGAAAATTGATGGACCGCTTAAATATTCAAGCACACACCCCCCTTTTTTTTTGTTGTTCGTGGCTTGATCCTCGATATATTACATGAAATGTATACTGTTTTGAATTGTATTGTTTGAATGGTGTTGTTTGTTTGCTACTGTGTTGTTTCATGTTTTCGGCAAAATGCCTCTATTGTATGTATATGTCAGATACAGCGAAATAAAGTTCATTCATAGGAAATTTATATTGAAGTTAATGATGGTCACGAAAAAGGTCATTGGATTTCTGTGTTCTTACCAAGAAATATATATTTACTAGACCTGTTTTATGAAAAATTTGAAAGTGAAAGACTGTTAGAGACTAACGTTTGGTTTCATTAAATAATACATGACAAAAATTTTCAGGCCAATTCTGTTAAGAATCAAGGTTCTAATATATATTGATAACCCATTACATTTCCTCACTTAGAAACCCATTATAACTAGCTATACACTTTTTCATGTAAATTTTGTATAGTTATTTATTTCAAAGCTGGGTTATTAGCTCAGCTGACTCAAGCCGATTGAGCCTTTAGGATAGTCCATCAGTCGTCCATCCGTCTGTGCGTCCATGATGCATTCAAAATTGGACTTCTTCCCTGAAACCATCAGCCAGATTCACTTCAAACTTAGTGCCAAAGTTCCCCTAGTGTACTGTTTTCAAGTTTGTTCAAATGGTCATATGCTCCATTGATTTTTCGATTTATTACTATTTTTTTGGCCTGAGGTCCTATCAATAGGAATTCACTTTTCGACTGTTTCGCCAAAACCATAACCCAGATTCACTTCAAATTTGGTGGCAATGTTCCTGTAGTGGGTCTCCACCAAGTTGTTTGAATGGTCACAATCCAATTATTTTTGTATTTTTTTTTTTTTCAGAAATTTGTTTTCTTGGCCAAATCTCAAAAAATCTCTTCTGAAACCACTTATTCCATAGCTTCAAAGTCACACATGAACACTTCTATGGAACCCTAGTTCTTAATTTGTTCACCAGGTGGCACTGCAAATGTTTTTCCAATTTGTCATGAATTTTTGTATGTTTTTCCATTTTTGACTTTAGAACTCCAAAACCCTCATTCAGATTTTGCCGAAAGGCTGCAGGAATGTTCCTTGTGGAGGGGCCAAACAAGTTTGTTTGCTAGGTGACTTTGCTATGGAATCTTGATTTTTTTTTCATTTTGGTTACTTATCGCATTCTTATTGTTTACAATGTAAATCAATAGGCATCTTATGCATATTCACATTTTGGATTCTTAGAAACTGTCTGCCAGCTTCATTTCATACTTGGCAGCAATGCTCCTCTAGTGGGTCTCTGCCAATTTGTTTAAGTGGTCTTGCTCCATTGATTTTTGTATTTTTTATGATTTTTTTTTTGTTTTTTTGCCAAATCTTAACAAATCTTCTTCTCTGAAAGGACCCTGCCAATTGTTTCAAAATTGCATGGGGACACGTTGGGGGACCCCTAGACCTTAATTTGTTCAACAGGTGGCACTGCAATTTTTCTGTATTTTTTAATGATTTTTTATTATGTGCGGGTCCTTTTTGACGTTTTTTCCAAAACTGTCACTCAGATTGTTCTGCTTGTAGAAGGGCTAAACAGGTTTGTTTGAATACTAGGTGAAGATATTCACAGTGTCTGATTTTCACACATTTTTCAATTCAGGTGTTTGTCTGTTGATGCATGCATTCTTATTGATTATGATGGAAGTGAATGGGGATTGCGATGGAAATTCACATTTTTTACTTCTTCTCCAAAACTGTGAAGCGGATTCACTTGAAACTTTTTGAGGATGTACCTTGGGTGGTCTCAACGAGGTTTGAACATTGAAATTGTCACAGTCTTGTGAATTTTGGATTTTTAAATAGTACAGAAAAACATGATCCATATTCATAAATTCCAAACTCAACAATAACAGCAGAGATTCCAGAGCATCAACATTCATCTTCCAATACCAATGTGAAGAAACAAATTTCACTCCAGACTTTAGACAGGCAGTCACCCATTAAAGGTAACTGGTGGTTTTAACCTGGTCCTCTAAACCTTTGAAATATTCATACATTTTGTTGTTGATTTTTTGACAAAATGTTCAAAAAATCTTGTGGGAAACGGCTTTGCTAATTGCTTTGAAATTGCATAGGTACACTTGTGGAGACCCCTAGACCTTATTTGTTTAACAGGTGATGATGCGATTTTTTTTTTTGTATTTTTAGCTCACCTGACTTGTCAGCTGAGCTCACAGGATGGTCCATTGGTCATCTTTCATCGTCCATCCACAATTCACATTTTCTACTTCTCAAAGACTGTCAGCTTAATTAACTTCAAACTTGGTGGCAATGTACTTTGGGTGGGTCTCTACTAGGTTTGTTCAAATGGTCATGCTCCAGTGATATTTTGAATTTTTATGATTTTTTTGGTTCTTTTTGGGGTAAATCTTTAAAAATCTACAAAACCGCTCACCCAATTGCTCTGATATCACACTCGAAGGGACTCCTAGTCTCTAATAAGGGGATGGGGCTGCCAAAACCAAGCCACTCCAGTGCACGTGTGGAGGCATCAGAGGCCTCTGCAGTCTCACTAAGTGATGACTGAGACATTGATGTATTGATCACGTGGGCGGCTTGGGTTGGTTGGTAGGGCATGGTAGGGCCTGAGGAATTGTCCAGTCTTACTCTTTCCCAATCCAGTGGGATATTCATTTGATCGCAGAAGGAGGCAAGGCAGGTCACAGACCCCCATGGAGTGTAGGCTCTGGGGCATTGTTTTGGAACTGGGCAGCCATGGGTGTGATGCATAATTCTATGGCCCTTGGCCTTTGCTCCAAGTAGGGGTGTCCAGTTTCTGCGATCACAGAATTGTAGACGGATTCACCTAATCATAAGGTAAAACAGAATTATACATTTCTCCAACACTGCAACCGTTTCCCGCTATTTTCAGCCATTCCAAAGCTTTTTTTGAAGTAAATTTACATCAAACTCAGCCTTCGTGATCGCTGCCATTCCAGTCTAATAAACAATGATTTACCAGAAACCTCTAGTGACAAATTTAAATAAATTACCCAATGCCGGCAGCCGGTTTCATTTTGTGCGGGACTATAATTTACTATATGCTGAAGTGGGCCAGCAATATGGCAGCCATGCAGAGTGGCGACGGTCATGACAATATGGCCATGAGTGAGGAGCCTTCACCGTCAACTGCCACAAGCCAGCCGAAACTCACCCAAAAGCTATGGAAACCACCTGCACACAGATCAAAAATATCATTAAAGACTGCCAACAGGAGAGCAAAAGAATATGAATCAGCCAGAATGTATGAAGATCACGTGGAAATGTTTTGCAAGTTTTGTACCAAATGTATCAACTGGGTAAGAAAAGTTTCAGCCAAGCTCTTATTTAGGGCTGCTGGTGACAAAGGAATTGATTTAAGCCGTATTCAAGCAGTAGTATCAGACACAATGCATCCAATTGTAAAAAGCCCTGCTATGATGTACATACTTTAGATTGTTTTTGACAAGAGTATCCATTTTCCCTGTTGTGCACATATTTTAAATTTAGTTGGAGTGGAATTCAGGTGTTATTCCAGCTTTGACAAAATTGCACAGCTATGTAACATGGTCAAGTCAGCTTTTTTTTTCAAAATGCCAGCCAGAAACAAAGATACCTTTCATATATGGCAAAGCACCAGTCATGTTAGGTCCACTAGGTGGAATTCATGGTTTTAGGTTGTGATATATGATGCAACACATTCACATTAGTATGAAGGTTTCTTCCAACAAGAAAAGAGTGCTATTTTATTTTATCATTGTACTTTATTGCTTACTGAATATATTGCACATGGCATGACAGCATACATGTGGTGCTTGTCAAGATTTACTGATTAGTGTGCCATCTGGTGTCACTTTGAGGAATGACTGAAAATGACGTGCTGAAGCTGTGAATGTGAGGAGATAGATCCACACTATTGAAGCGTCAGGATTATACAGTAGAAAGGATTTAGTGAAAATTTATTCAATGGACATACAGAATGGAGTACTATATAACTGAAGTAAAAATTTGAATGTCTTGTGAAGCTTTTGAAACATCACTAGGTAAAACCCCCTATTATCACCCACTGCAATCTTTTCTTTGTTGCGTTTTGATAATAAAATCATTGGTAATTTTACAAATTGAAATTTCGTTTGCACTGTTTGAGGTTGCAAGATATTTTCTCACTCAGCACAGTTGTTTTTAAGACAAAATGTATAGTCTGAAGTTAAGAAGTGCCAAATAATTTGGTTGTCCACTGGGGCTTGTAATGAGTGAATCTCCGGTAATCTTTGCTTTGTAATGTGATTTCCCGTACTGACACTTGTGATTGACCAGAATAAAATGTGGTGGTCAGTTGGCTTTGTAGCCCAGCAAAGCTAAGATAGACTACGTTGAAGGGTGAGATGGAACTTAAACACTTCATCAAAAGAGAAAACCATATGATTTTATAAAACTGGTCCAAATTATCATAAAACTCAGTTGAAACATGACTAGCCAGTGATAAAAGGGGCTTGGCCACCAGTGGCCATATAACTTAGAAATTTGGTGGGACAGGTAAGCCAGTGACAAGGGCATCAATGGCCAGTGGCTGTTGTGGCCACTGTGAATTGCGAGATCTGCACATATATCAGATACAGGCCTGTATATGTCAAATGTAGAGCCTCCTACTATAGGTGCAGCATATAATATATCATGCACTTCATGTGATGACTGGTGTAAACCATTAGTTCATGATACCTCTCTTGGTGAAGATAAATTTATTGATCTCTTAAAACAATATAAATATGTCTTTACTCTTGATGATGGGGATATTGGCCATACTGATCTGGTGAAACAATCTATACAGTGCTCTGACAACATTCCCGTTTAGCAGTCCTGCCGAAACATATTCCCTTCTCAGTTTGAGGAGGTAAAGGAGCACATAGCTGAATCACTAAAGAAAAACATTGTATGGGGAGCTATTCACCCTATGCCAGCCCCATTGTTGTTCGTAATAAAATCAAGCAAAATGAGTACGTGCATCAACTTCAGAGCTCTGAATTTAAAAAGATTCAAAGATGCATTTCCCTTAACCCAAATTGAGGAGACTCCTGACATTTTGCTGGGGACTTCAACATTTTCAACACTTGATCTCCAGAGCACCTACAACCAGGTAGATATGGCAGAATATGACAGAGAAAAGACTGCTTTCATTACACCATTTGGATTGTATGAATATACTCGCATACCTTTTGGTGTATGCAATGCCCCTGAACTTTTCAAAGGCTGATGAATATAGTTTTCAAAGATGAGCTACACCAGCAGATTATAGTGTATTTAGATTATATTACTTTTTTGGAGCAACAGCTGAGGAAGATCTTCAGCTATTAGAGCAGGTCTTTCATTGTTTGGGCAAAGCTTGGATTTAAAGTTGAGCCAAGCAACTGCAAGTTTTTCCCACCGGAGGTGAAGTACATGGGACATGTGGTTTCTTTTCAGAGTAAAGCAACTGATACAGAAAAAATTCATGCTGTAGTAGATTTTCCAGTTCCAGAAAAATGTGAGCCAAGTCTGTTCTTTTGTTCAATTAGTTATTTTCATCGTTATGTAAAAGGGTTCACACAGTGGGCTGCTCTGCTTCAGAAATTGATTATAAAAGACCAAAATAAGCGCAAGAAGAAGAAACCTGGGAGAAAATGAGTAAAAAATTTGTTGAGTCCTTTTGGGTGGACTACTTAAGCTCAGAAGTTGTTTAAGAATTTGCAAGGTGCACTTTTTCAGGCTCTAATATTGGCTTTTGCTGATTTCAGCAAACCTTTCATTCTTGAAGTTCTGATGCTAGTCATCAGGGACTTAAGGCAGTGCTGTCCCAAGAGGAAGATAGTGGATTAAAGGTTAGGGCATATGCAAGCATTGGCCTGTGAGGGGCTGAGAAGAATTACAACGGGTACAGCTGCAGGAAGTTGGATACAATTTCACCATCAAGTACCGATGGCGGAATCATAATGGTAATGCAGATAGTCTGTCAAGACGGCCTCACTCGGAAGGAGATTCAAATTTTCAGCGGAGCTAATATGATGGCCCTTCATCCATCATCCACCTGTCCATTCACAATTCACATCTTCAACTTCTCCAAAAATGTCAGCTAGATTCACTTTAAACTTAGTGGGGATGTACCTTGGGTGGGTGTCTACCAAGTTGTTCATATGGTCATGCTCTACTGATTTTAGCAGTTTTTATTATTTTTTGGTTGTTTTTTGGGTCATATCTTTAAAAAAAAACCTCCAAAACCTCTCACCCAATTGCTTTGATATGCCACAGAGACACCCATAGAGACTCCTAGTTCTTAATTTACTCACCAGGTGGTGCTGCAACTTTTCAAATTATTTTTTGTGTGTGTTTTTGCTATTTTTGACTTCTCCAAAACCATCACTTAGATTAAGCTGGAACTTGGTGGATATGTTTCTTGTGGATGGATGGAAAAAAGTTTTTCACCAGGTAGCACTACTTTGGATTCCAAATTTTTAAAGATTTTTTTTTTTTTCAATTTGGGTACTTATAGGTCATTGCACTTTTCCTGTTGATTACTTTAAAGTCAATTGGCATTCTAATGCTAATTCACATTGTCGACTTCTTCCAAATCATCATCAACCAGATTGACTTCTTCCCCAAATCACTCACCCAATTGCTCTAAAATCACACAGGGACTCCTAGTTAAATTTGTTCACCAGATAATGATTTTTTTAAATTGTTCTTTGTGTGTCTTTCACTATTTTTTACTTCTCCAGAACCGTCACTCAGATTGAGGTGAAACTTGGTGGACATGTTCCTTGTGAAATGCTCAAACAAAGTTGTTCACTAGGTGGCACTGCTGTAGATTTCTGATTTTTAAAAAATTTCTTTTTCAATCCTGGTACTAATCGGTTAGTGCAACTTTCCTGGTGATTACTGTGTAAGACTATGGGCATTCTAATGCTAATTCAAATGCTTGACTTCTTCTCTGAAACATCGGTAAGATTGCCTTCAAACTTGGTGGCAATGTACCATGAGTAGGTCTCTACCAGGTTTGTTCAAATGGTTATGGTGGTGGCTATGTACCATGAGTAGGTTTGTTCAAATGGTTATGCCCCAGTGAGTTTGTGATTTTGGAGGGAATTTTTGGCGGCAAATCCTAAAAAATTTTCTCTGAAACCACTCACCCGATTGCTTTGATATCACACAGGAACACCCCTAGAGACTCCTAGTTGTTAATTTGCTCACCAGGTGGCTCTGCAATTTTATTTTATTTTCATATGATTTTTGGTGTGTTTTAATATTTTTGACTTCTACAGAACCATCACTCAGATTAAGTTGAAACTTGGTGGACATGTTCCTTGTGGAAGGGTCAAACAAAATTGTTCATGTGGCACTGCTATGGATTTCTGATTTGTAACAATTTTTTTCCATTGCGGTACTTATCGTTAAATGCACCTTTTCTGTTGCTTACCATGCAAGTCAATGGCCATTCTAATTCTAATTCACATTTTGGACTTCTCCGAAAAAACTGTCAGTCAGATTGACTTCAAACTTGGTGGCAATGTAACTTGAGTGGGTTTCTAATAAGTTTGTTCAAATATTCACACTCCAGTGATTTTTTGGACTTTTATGGGTTTTTTTAAAAAGTCTTTAAAAAAGTTTTAATAGAAAAGTTTAACATGGGAATTCTTCAGATGGTTATAATTAAAATAATTTTGGCCAAATATTTTTGTCAAAGTTGGTGGGGATGTGCCTTTGATGTAAGTCTACCTATTTTGTGCAAGTGGTCATGCTCTACTCATTTTTGGACCTTAACCTCATTTCCAAGGTCACAGATCCACTGACTACCTTTAGCAGGTAAACACTCAAATCCTTTTAACATACTTGGGTCAAGTGTGCAAACTTAAACATTTTGTTTTAATAACAGGGACGTCCCACACAAAGGTCAAGAGCATATGTGACCACAGACATATGCCTATTTTCATGACAGACATATTGTAAAAGGGGCACATGCACATTAGCTGTTTCACCAAGGGAATTAGTTCTGTCAGAAAAAGATAGATGGCAGCACATCCTGGGAAGTACTAGATTTAATATGTGGGGTTGCGAGTATGTGGAGCTACTAGTTTTGTATTGAGCCTGTGTGTGGATATAGCTTGTCACCCCAGTTCTGTGCAGGAGGCCATGTTTCATGCATATTGATATCCAGGGGAAGGACCATTTGTCATCAAATCAGGTAGTTTCTGTGAACAGCAAGACAAGTGCTGTTGCTTTGGGCATGGCCGCAAACTACCTCAAGCACATGTAGGACTCATGTTCCCCATCCTTCCTATTAATCGGGGTGCATGTTCACCGAGCACAGGGCATATCCCTGGGGCAGACATGCAGCTTTCCTGTAACTGTTCAGTCTTTTGACATTTATTCAGGATCTATTGGGGCTCTCTTTGGTGAGCAGCAGCATACAAGAAATAAAAAAGTGGAGTTGCTGTACTGCATGTCGCTCACTTTCTGAGTTGCAGCATGGCTGCAGCATCTATAGAAAGTTCAGTTGCTGCAGCTATACAGCGGTGGCACCCCAAAAATTGAGTGGCTGTATTTGGTGTAAAATATGCTGGGATAGTATACAGCTGCTTTACAAGAGCTCTATATTGTCCATCCATCCATAAACTTTTGCTTGTGAACATGATACTCAACAGTTTTCACGTTAGCCCAATATAACGAATGGTGACAGAGTTACATATAGAAAGGTTATTGACTCAGCATTATTCTAACCAGGAAAAGGTTAATGTATAGTTGTTACTTGTGAATAATGAAAATCTTATACAAAATATATGCCCATCACTGTCCTACAAATATTAATGAAAAAAAAGTGCCACAAGATACTGATTTTTACATTTTTATGTTTTTCTCTAGAACGACGTTTCCATATTTCAGAAATACAGACAGCAAAAAGTGGAAGGTGAGTAAAATTAGCAAGGTAACCATGCAGTATATAGAACTTTATTTTCAAAATGAAATCTGAATTCCTTCAGAACACATGCATAGACAATGACAGATCTAGGTCTTCAAAATTTGCAGTCAAATTGTGAAATAAAACACTAATTGTAAAGTTGGATACAATGAAGGTGAACACCAATGCAATGCCGCTGGTTGAGTGCTGTTTTTCTTTCAGTCCCAGCTATATGATAGAGTGCTTAATTACCTATAGGCTAGCGTACTAGATCACCTTATATCTCCCCCTTATAGTTCATGATACACCAATTATAGACTTCTGTTTCATACCACTATTGTGCCATTATTTGCAGCAGCAAGTCAGTCAATGTTCCTTGTAACTGTATCAATAACTATTACCAAACAAAATGTCTTTGCACCATTAATTGATGATTTCAACACCTAATATTCAGGCAGTTAATATTCCTTGTAGGTAATGTAGACTTGCCATTACACTTTAAACATAACACATAAACTCTATTCTAATTAAACTTCACCCTAATCCCTTAATGGGTTGGAGTAGACTGTCCTCCCCCTTTTAAATGAGGTAAACAACACACATTCTTGTGCTTGGAATGCCTCATTACTATTTAATTGGAAATCAATCGCCATTTTTTTTCCAGTCTGGTACCCTCATCTAGTCTTTGTATTGGGCTGGTACCTTTAGAGGCCACTTACACCACTCACTTGCTGATGGCCTGTATTATGGGTCTGGGTGGTTGATGTACCTTGCACTGTAGGTGTGGTATTTCAGGGGCAAGTCGCGGCATATACCTTTGCGGAAACTGTCGGGGGAACAATCCAACATATAGTTGGCATCACCACTCAGTAGTGGTATTCTCAAAAGAGTTGGGATTTTTCTTGGGTGCATCCTTACTCACAGCTTGTGACACAACCATAAGTTTATTGGTTTTTTTGAGTGACCATAGGTCACACCTGTTATGCCTATATGCTTTGCCATCCAGTTTTACATGGTATAATCTGGGGGTGTTGGTGCAAGCGTGTATGACCACTTGTTTCCATTTGCCATTCTGAAACATTGTGACCCTGTCACCAGCCTTCAATTCTGGCAATTCATGTGTGTGATGGTCATACTGGAGTTTTTGTCTTTACTGGATCAGTTACGTTTTTTCAAGCATTCCTGGTTTAAATTGTTCATTGATCACTGGCAAGGGAGTTTTTAACCTCCTGCCCATTAAAAGTTGTGCCAGGGAGCCTAATCCTTCCTGTGGTTGTTTCTCCACTCTAATGTAGCCATAAATGTCTTCACCTGCCTGTTTGCATTATTTTATCAGTAATTTGATTGTCTGTACTTTTCTTTCAGCTAGTACATTTCCTTTGCTATATAGTAGAGATATGACATAACGTGTTTTAAACCATAGTTTTCTGCAAATTCTTTGAAAACTCTGCTCTAATACTGGAGGCTTTCATCTGTGATGCATTGGTCAGGCAAGCCATATATATCTGGCAAATTGTTATTTTAACCATTTTACTACCGTTTCACTGGTGGTTGTGGTAAGTTGTGAGAATTCTGTTAATTTGGAATTGTAATCCGCAATCAATATGTTGTGTTTTCTATCCAGTTCAAACAGATCTGGGCCCAGTTTTTGCCATGGCCTGACTGGTTGTTCTGAAAAATAACATTGCTTCTCTCGATTGCAATTTTTGTGTCCTTGGCACATAGGACAATATTCTATCACCTCTGTTAATTGGCTGTTTATTCCTGGCCAGTAGACTGTTTCTTTTGCTCTCATTTGGCATTTTTCTATGCATAATGTCCTGTATGTAATTTTTGAGTGTGAATTTTTGTAGGCTTTGTAGTACTAGAATTCTGTTTCCCTTGATCAGGATACCATCTGTGATCATGAGTTCATTCCGGACATTCCAACATGACACAAGTTCCTTTGATGTCACCTCTTTTTGTGTGGGCCAACCCCTTTGGACATACTTGGTTGTAATTGTTATGTTTCATCGTTCAATGTTTTCTTGCATACTTGGTCCATTCTGTCATTGGTGATGGGTGTGTGTTCTATTACAGATATTGGGATTTCTGGCTCTGATGCACATTTTGGAGCTGCATGACTGAGTGTGTCTGTGATGAATAATCCCTTCCCTGGTTTGTACTGTATTATAGCACTGTACCTGAATTTGAATTCTCGGTAGCATCCTCTGTAGCTGTTGGGGCACCTCATTGAGGTTCTTCTTGGCTATATTTTCAAGGGGTTTATGGTCAGTCTTGATAAGCACATTGTCTCTGCCATATATATAGTCATGAAATATTTCACATCCATACATGATTCCCAACATTTCCTGCGCAATTGCACATAATTGTATTCTGCGGGTGACAGTGATCTAATGATGCATAAGCAACCAGTTGGCCATTCTGTAGGAGACAAGCTCCTATGCCGAGTGCAGATGCATCTACTGACTGGCGCCTTTACATTGTGATATTTTAGGACCAGTGCTGTTGTTAGCGAGAGCTTTCTTAAGTTCTTTAATACATTTGGTATGTCTTTTTTCCCAGTGCCATTCAATGTTTCTTTAGAAGCTCATGAAATGGAGCTGTTTGCTTTTGATAAATTTGGGCAATATTTTCCCAACATATGGTTAAGCCCACATTAAACTTAACAGTCACCAAACGCATCAACCTTTTGTAACCTTTTCCCAACCATTTGAGTAAAAGGCAAATCATTTTCAAACACTTTCCAAACCGTTTCAAAACCATTTCCTCTTATTGCATTAAAACCCTTTTAAACCCTTTTAAACCTTTCTCTAATGGTTAACAACCATTTCACACACTTTCTCAACCTTATTGACGAAAATGTTGAAGGGGTCTGAAATGGTCTGCAACCATTTCAACCCCTTTGTCTGCCTTTTTACAAACCCTTTGTCAATCTTTTGCAAACCTTTTACAACCTTTACAAACCCCACTGCAACACTTTGCAACACACAGAATGCATTTGGCTGTTAAGTTTTAGACGGGCTTAAATGTATGTCACCATCCCCAGGAAATGATGTAGATCTTCTTTGTTTTGTGGGTTGGGCAATTCTGTGATTGCCTTTTATTCTTTTTTCAAAAATTTTGCCGGTGTTAGGTGTGAGGATGTGTCCCAAATAGATGTCCCTCTTTTGATAGACCACCCCTAGCGCAGACCAAAAAACGGTTGTATAATGTAGGTGGTTGTTTATTGGATGAAGCCCACATTCATAAGTTATGGATCAAAATAAGACTCGGTATTTTCCAATTGCCACAACATGTGTTTTGGGTACCATGTTTACCTCACTCTGAACTGTGGGAAAAATGGATCGGGCCACTTTGTCAGTGTTGGTCGCATGCTCGAGCAGGCAAGCAGTGTTTGACCGAGATTCCATGTGATTTTGATCTAGCTTAAGTTATTATCGTTCATTTTATAGAATATACTATGATAAAACATGGTTCAATTAGAAGTGAGATTACTGAATAATAATATTTCTGTGACTTTCCTCTTATATCTGCCATGGTTAGGTCAGGTTTTGCATGCAAAAAAAAGCCATGACCACATGGGTCGACCATCTCCAGGAAACGACAAAGGTTGTTCTGGATGTTTCCGGAGAGCTTCAGCAACCTTCCTCAGTCATTTGGATTTCAAGCTTTTCAAGATGGGTGATGTGAATGGTCATGAGTGGGAGCGATAAAGTTCCCAGCACAAGTAAATTTCTGCGGATCATTATGAACTTTAGTTCAGAAAACAATCCATAATATCCTGGTATATAGAGAAAGAAATATTGTGGTTGAAATCCTCGGAGATCTGATGTGGAGAAGCTGGATACATATGGAGTATGCCGCAGTCACTGCCATTTTAAAAATATAGATTAATGGAAAGATCCTACGCTCATGAGAATTTGAAATAAGGAGAAATATACTGCAGAAAGAAATCATTTACTGTTTGCACTCAATAAATTCAACAAGAGCCATGTCAGTTTTATAACCATGGGTGTGTTGCGTGCATGTATTTTGTTGGCCGACTTAAGGTGTAGTGACCCAATATGGCTCAAATTTGTGTTATGCAGTCTCAAAATCTGTTCATTTTGCATGGTTGCTGGTCACTTTTAACAAGTGGTTGTTCAAAAGAGGTAAATTATTCAAGAAAAACAACTTTGGGGACCAAATGTGGTCATTCAACCAGGTGGTCGCTCATAGGAGAGGACGTTCAAGACAGGGACTACTGTATATTGCATACTTTAGAAAGACCAAGTTTGCATTTGTCTTTCTTGAATGTCACATTAGGCTCTTTAGCTCATTGTAAAACGTTACATAGTCTTTCATTGTGTTGCATTTCATCTTCCACATGAATTTGTACATCATCCATTAGGATTTTACATCCCTCTATGTCGCCAAATATATCTAATCAGTAGTTCGTTGCCATGCTTCTGGTGCAGACTTTACGCCGATCGCCATTCTCTTATACCTGTACTTATCAAAAGGGCTATTAAATGTCAGTAGATTTGTACTTTTTTCTGTGATAGGGATCTGGAAGTAAGCCTGGGAAGCATCAAGTCAACTGAATATATTGGCATTAGCAAGTTTTGGAGCAATTTGTTCAATTGTTTTCATTGGCTAATGCTCTCTCAATTGTATGGCTGCATTTAAAGACTTTGGATCTAATACTATTCTGATCTTGTCATTTTCATCAACTACCCCATGCTGGTAACCCATTTCCGCAAAGATTGACACTCCTTTATGGGACCACGGCATCAAGGAAGCAGAGTACATCTCCCTGCCCCTGTCAACGCATTGACATTTTAAACTGGTAGCTCCGTGATATTTATCTATATGTATTTATATTACAAAAACGTAAAAAAAAACTGAAGTCTAATATACAAGTGGAAAAAGTTTTTAAAATTCTAACCACTTGGGAAAAAAGTTTTCAGGACTCACAAACAGTACATGAACTTTTCAATGTCATCGGACAGCATTATGGGACCAGGGCATCAAGGAAACAGAGTACATCTCCCTGCCCTTGTCAACGCTTTGGCATTTGAAACAGGAGGTGCGAGTGATGACAATCATCGGCTCCTTCCTTAGTTGACTGTTTTGGTTCTGCCATACCTTTCCTCGAGGAGAGGCATGAGGACCCTTCAGCACCAGTCTCCACCAAACGTTCAGTGGAGACCCTGCTGGGCCTCAAGTAGTCTCGGGGCCATGCTGCAGGTCACATGCTCAGTGGACTGATTACAATTGACACCAATGTCAAGTTGGTGCGATATAATTCGCTTCTCTCTGCAACCTCCCTGCCAAAGTTGCTTAGCAGCTGCCCTTGGACCCAGTTGGTCCTGGGCTGCTCGGCCAGAGGTTTGTCCCCCACCTTGAGAGGGCGGACAATGTGGCCAAAGAGAAGTGGCAGAAGTCTCTGGAGGAGCCTTTGCTGTGGAGCCCAAAGTCAACCAAGGGGTTGTCTTCCGCCTATCAGCACGCCGTGGCTGTGCGTGGCCCACAGCAGCAGCAAAAGCTGCAGAGGTGGAGGACGAAGCCAATGAAGAAGGTTGGCCAGCCTTCTAAGTTGGGCTCTTCTGGTCCCAAAGGTGGCTGATGCCTCTGCAGGCCCACTGGTCTGTGATCCCTCACCAACTTCTTGGCAAGGATTGCTCTGTGGCCAACGAGTGTTGTTTGCCGACTACTGGGATCATATTACGGACAATGTATTTGTCAAGAACATCATGGGGCTTGGATACTCAGAGTTTCCCGGAGGCAATCCTCCTCCCCTTTCTTCAGTTCCCTTCCCTTTCCTGCTTCACATAGAGGCAGACCATGAATTCTTGCATGAGGCCATGCAAAAGCTTGTGGACAAACAGGCCATCATACCAGTGCTGGACAATGTGTCCCCAGGCTCTTTACAGTCATCTCTTCTTGGTGCCAAAAAGGGACAGTAGGCAAAGACTGGTAATCGATTGGTCAAGTCTCAGTGCATATCTTGTAGTGCAGCACTTTAAGACGGCAACCTTGGCCACCATCACGTTGGTGATGCGACAAGGTGATAGGCAACCTTGATAGACATGAAAGACACCTATTTTCACATTACTGTGGCCCTGCGGTGTTGGAAATTTCTGCGCTTTGAGGCCAATGGCAAGTTTTTCAGTTCTGTGCTTTCCCATTTGCATAGTGCCGGCCCTACTTGTCTTTACTTAGGTCATGAGGGAGGTAGCAGCGTTTGTGCACCAGCAAGGGATCCAGTTGCGCATTTGGCTGGATGACTGGCTTCTGTGGTTTCAAGACCAGAGCCTTCTCATGGACACAGAGTTAGTGTTGAATCTGTGTCGGAAGTTAGGCCTAATGGTGAATCTCCCGAAGTCCAGCTTGACTTCCATGAGGCAGTACCTGTTCTTAAGATTCAGTTTATGACAGTGCTTTTCATCTGTCAGCCTTCAGAGGACAGGTGGAAGCGACTCTGGGCCCCTTGAAACTGATCACGAGGACATCTGCTCCGTCGGCACGTCAGTGGATGCGCCTGATTGGGACTTTGACATCCATGGACTCTCAGGTTCTTCTGGGGAGGCTTCATCCTTGACCTATCCAGCTCCGCTTCTGGGATCATTGGGATCAAAAGAGCCATCTCTTGTGTCAGCATCTTGCGATCCAGCTGTACAATCAGCTGATTCTGAGTTGGTGGTCTGGCTGCACAAAGTGATGCCGCGGCAGTTCCTGGTGCTGTTCACCAATGCCTACCTACAGGGCTCGGGAGCACATTTGGATTATGTGACAGCCTCAGGCAAATGACCTCCTCAGTGGAGGTAGTTTGCCATCAATTGGCTAGAACTGGAGGTGATTCATTGCACCTTTGTTCAGTTCCAATCATGGTTGGAGAACAAGCACATCCTGGTGATGTGCGATAATTGCACAGCGCTTACATACATCAACAAATAGGGAGGTACAAGGTCAAAAAGGCTGTTCTCCCTGGCCAAGTTAATCCTGCTCTGGTGCCTTCAGTATGGCATCCAGATCCACTGTCGGTACATTAAGGTTGCCTGAACATCAAGGCAGACCTGTTCTCGAGCCAATCACAGGTGATTCAGATCGAATGATCTCTGAATCCCAGGGTTTGAGAAGCGATCTGGGCTATTTGGAGGTGACAGCACATTGATCTGTTTGTCACCAGCTGGTACCAAACAGAAAGCTATGAAGTGGCTTCTTTCTAGCTTCTTGCTAGCTTCAAGCTTGCTTCAGTCCTTGTGGTAGCTTCATGAGTGGAAAATGGAAGCTATCAAATGGCTTCCTTCTAGTTGTGTGGCTTCTTACTTCAGGTTGCGTCATCTTGACAGCTGGCTTCTTTTGGATATCTTCCATGATAGGACCTGGCTTCTAGATTAGCTTCATTCCCAGAATACACCCAACATGATGTTTGGATTTTGTAAGGCCATCCATATTGGAAAGTCACATTGCTGTGTGCTTATTCTGTACAAGTTGGATAGATTTCAGTGATTTTAAGACAGAATAACAATCATAAGCAAGGCAAACTGATAGAGTATCCTACAAAGAATGCCATGAACAGAAAATCCCAACAGGATCTTCCTGAACTGAAGGTAACAGTTTACATGTACTTGTATGGAGTATGAAGTAAGTAATTCATTTGCTTTCTAACCACCGCCTTTGCATGTCCATAGCTTTGCACAAAGTTTAGTAATTTGTTAGACAGTATAATTTCCCACAGTGACAAATGCATGAACAGGGTGCTTCAGCAGAATTAAGGATGCACCAAGTTCATGGTGACTTGTACAAATATGGAACTAATGAGAAAGGAAAACCTTGCAACCTTGAAAATATATAATTGACATCTGTACTGATGTTAAAGTCACATATGGCCAGAACATATGTCTCTATCTACATGATGTCACTGATAGATACAAGAGAAGGCAGAATTTCAAGGAGAGAAAGATAAAATTGTGCTAGTGAGCTTAAAGAAATGTTTGCATCTTGCTGATTCCCTCCAAATTTTCCCTTCCAAAATTTTGAAGCCATTAGATGTGCAGATCACGTTATCACTCATGATCAAGTAGCTGCAAAGGAGAAGCCACTATGAAGGTAGCTGGAAGCCATTGAAGCCCGGCTTCTCATTTAAATATTCAGCCATTTGGAAGCCATCACGAAGCCACATGGATGAGGCTAGCTTCATCACAGCTTGACTTCTTATTTAAATATTTCAGGCTGTTGGGAACCACTTTGAAGCTATTTGGAAGCTATCAGCCACCTATGTAGCTGCAATGGTCTTTTCACTAGTTTCAAACCACATTGAAGCTACCAAATTTTGGTATGGGAGGGACAATCTCAAGATCTTTGTGTCCTGATTCCTCCACAAGTTGGACTGTGTGATTGACACCATGTCGATTTTGTGGCAGGGGATGCAGATGTATGCTATTCCTGTGACCCCGCTTTTGCCAAAAGTTTTGCGCAAGATCCAAAAGGAGTAGTGCGACTTCCTTGTGGTGGGCTCCATGTGGCCCAAGAGGGCATGGTCCTTAATTAGACCTTCTGGAGTTGAGTGTAGAGCTTCCTCGGTTACTGCCTCTTATCCCTCAACTGCTCCGGCAACCAGGCTCCTACAAGTTCCACTGCAACCCACAGTTTCTCAGACTTCATGTCTGGTGACTATTGCCAAAAACGTTAGGTCGGCTGGCTTCTCAAAGGGAGTGGCTATAAAAGGGTTGCCTCGGCAAGCTTCAGTAGTCTTATTTAAAGATTTATGACTCATGTTGGTATAAATTTTCATTCTCTTCGGGCTCATGAGACTAGAGCATTCTATGCCTCCTAGGACGTGTTATGCAACATGTCAGTAAGGGTTATTATGGCCGCCCTTAGATGGTGCTCCCATAATATAACTTTACGTCCTTGCACCTTAGGGACTTGGTAGCAGTGGAGGCATGTTTGTTGGGGATCAAGTGCTTCACAATAGCCGCTTCCAACCTGTCTTAGGGTGTGGAGACCAGCTTTAGTGACCTATAGATGGTAAGTACTGTTTCTTAATAGTAGTTTTATGCTGAAAACTTCGTTTTTATTTTATGTAGAAAATATCAAATGTCTAATCTTCTGGCTGATCATAACTCCCAAAATCATGATGGCAAATGATCTTTTGATCTATGCCTTCAAGGTGCTGTTTTATTTAATTCATGATATCTTTAAACACATCCTTATTCTCCCCGTCTTGCCAGTCAAACATGTACAGTTCAAGTGCCTGCGACCGCAGGCTGCTGAGCAAAGTGGCAACCTTCACTTAGTTGTCCTTCTTATCACTGTTTGACATTGTCATGAACAGTTCAAAATACTGGTTCCACTCTTGCCATTTGTCTTTGACATTTCCTTACTACCTTAATGCCATGGTGGATGGAAAAATCGGTTCCATTTTCGATCCTGACACCATGTAAAGTTGTGTACAATGAAGGTGAACACTAATGGAGTACTGCTAGTTGAGTGTTGTTTTTTTCTTCCAACCACAGCTGTAGGATAGAGTACTCAATCACCTATAGGCTAGAGTAGTAGATCACCTTACAGTAATCACTGTAAAATTTGACCTCTTATATTCAGTAAAACCTGTGAAGGCGAAATGCCCTTGGAACCCAGTAAAAGTGTTTGGGTATTAGAGATGTTCAGCTAAAAATTCTAATCACTTGGGAAAAAAGTTTTCAGGACTCATAAACAGTACATGCACTTTTCAATGTCATTGGACAGCATTATTATTGTTACCAGTATGTACTGAAGTACATGTATGTACATCAGTTGTACTTGTGACTGTGTCTTTACGTCATGACGATGACATAAAAACATCAATTTAATCATCATTTGAATACATTAATGCCCCAATTCTGAAAGGAAAGTGTTGGAATTTTTTTTAAAAAGTGATGTTTCCTTATTTCTGTGTAGAGTTTCCAGAAAATTGCTTTTTTTTCTTTTGAAACTGTTCGCCTTTGGCAGGTTAAATGCTGCTTTTGGACCCAAATCAAGTGTTTGGCATTCAAGGCAGAGAGGTTTTTGGGGATTGCAGGTTCCTACACTTGGCTCACCTATTAAATAACACACAGAAAAGTTGGGACTGGAAAAAAAAATGTTTGGATAACGGAGGTGTTAGACTATAAGAGGTGTTTGGCTTGGCAGGTTTTACCATAATTCATGATAAAATAAATTAGCCATCTGCAGTTTTCTTTAGCCAAATGAATGAAACATTAGCATGCATTTGGCTAATGTCACCAGTGGTCCCTTGTAGATTATGTATTATTATTATCACAACCACAAAATGTTGAGAAGGGCTGCTTGTTAAACATGACCAAAATAACTGCGATTGTTTCAGTTAATTTATGGGAATAGTTTGTTTAATATTGACTGGTTGAATGTATTTGTATATATTTTTTTTTAATCTGTGAAAGTAAAGTCAGTGTGATGATATGTCTGTTACAGAATGGAATTCGACACAAGCTTACTACAAGCTTGAACTTCAAAAAAGTGGGCAAAGAAACCGGGCGAGGTCACCTTTGGGGCCTTATTTCTGATGCAAGCAGGATAAGTCATCCCATGGTTCAGAAGAAAAATCACTGGGTAAGCACAGTGGGGATAACAATACATGCAAGTTTTCACATTTACATGGCGAGGATGATGCATCTACCAGAGATATCATTTCCAAGGCAAATAGCCATTACGAGAGGAGTAATATATACATGAACATTACACTTGTCTGGTTTCTGTTGTAGTTCAAGTTCTTGTTTTGTAGCAGGGCATATTAGGCAAAATGTATTTGCCATGAACACCTCATTCCCAGACCTATAATCAACAAACCTGAAAGGTTCATGAAGCAGACATAATTTTTGCAGTCTTAAATGTCAACTTATAAACAGGGTTTCTGGAGGGCATGTTTGAGATAAAGATGATTTTGAACAGTTTATTATTATGTAGCCAAATTGATCTGGGACATGTCCACACATCTTAAGTATAAAAGCTGATTTGTGCAAGACGTTATCATGATTGTTAACAAAAGGCAGTCAAACATCCTGAAAAATGGGTAGATCTGAAACCATCTATCATATTTGACAGACACTTTTATTAATCAGCAAGCTTTGAGAAGCTAAAAGGTTAATTTACTTGAATGCTTAGATTAAAAAGACAAACAAAAACCAATCATTTATCATGTGACTGAAAAAGACAACAAATTTTAATATTATATACATACTAGCATAATTCTGCAGAGTGTGTTTCTTTGTTTACAGAAAAAACAAAAAATTGCTGAGTATCAGAATCAGAAAGTTGTAATACCAGGTACAAGAAAAAAAATAATTTTGAAAGCCAACTCTCCCGAGGATAAAAACAAGGAAAACAAACACCCACAACTACATGATGTCCAGAAATTATCATTCACGCAAAATTCTACAAGAGGCTATTCATGTTCCACACCAAGTATATCAGACTACACATCAGAGGGTGTGTCGAAACTAGATGACCAAGGGGTGAATACAGTTGTTCCCACAGCATCCAGACTTCCCACAACTTCGTCACATCTTGCATGCATTTCTGCAAACAAGGCTGTGTCCGGGAGTTCTGCCACACAGATTGAAAATCCATGCCTTCCCATTCCTCGTGGCATGTTTATTGTCTCAAATGCAGGCAAGTTTCTATGTCACTATTTTCAAAGTTCATTTAAGATTTTTCAAAATGAGCTGAATTCTAACCTTTTAATATCCTTATAGAGGAGGGAGTGTGTGTTTTTACCCCTCGGCCTTCTAGGCGGTAGGGGTATTGTAGTCATCTATGCATCCGCCCGTCTGTCCATGCCTTGTTAACATCATATCTCAAAAAACTCACTTTACAGAGACCAAATTTTTATCACTGAGGACCATTAAGGTGCTTTAGGTGTCTATAAAACATAGGTCATTAGGTCACTTTTTAGGTCACAGTACTTCATCAAAAAAAAAAACAGCGTTAGCACAATATCTAAAAAAAATGTGAATGCAGCTTCATCAATTATTTTTGACAATTGGTCCTAAGGATGCCTCAGAAGTCTATCGAAAATTAGGTCCCTGGGTTACATATTTAGGTCACAGTGCTGCATTGAAGATAAATGGCGGCACCATGATATCTTTAAATCTTAATTTTCTCATTGTAGCTGCACCAATTATTTATGACAGTAGGTCCTAAGAATGCCTCAGACACCTAGTGAAAACTAGGTCACTGGGTCACATATTTAGGTCAAAGTGCTGCATTGAAGATAAATGGCGGTACCATGATATCTTTAAATCTTAATTTTCTCATTGTAGCTGCACCAATTATTTATGACAGTAGGTCCTAAGAATGCCTCAGACACCTAGTGAAAACTAGGTCACTGGGTCACATATTTAGGTCACAGTGCTGCATCGAAGAAAAATGGCCTTCCCATGATATCTCTGCTTATTGCATTTGTCATTAGGTCAAACAGAAGTAACCTTGACCTACCCAAGGGTGTTGTCATCACCTACACATCCGTTTGTCTGTCTATCTGTCCATCCTGGCTGAGGGGTTTTCGGTCACTGATCAGCTTCTAGTTCATAAAGGTTATACAATATAATGAATGGGAGTAAAGATCAAGAACTGTGGTGCTGATGCAAAATGAATTCTGATGAATCCTAAAATGTTTGGCAGGTAAGTTTTGCTTCTTCAGAGAATAGAAGAAAGAGCAGAATGTGATCTCATGTCTCTTTTATAACCCCAAGTTGGGTTGGCTATGATGTAATTGGTTGATAAGGTTGGCCATGTGGTTGCCAAAGTGGCTATTTGGGTTGTGATCAGTTATTTGCTGTCTGGGGTCTCTGTATAGTGTCCAAGAGGTGCTTTGGGAACGGTTAAATGGTGCTTGGAGCCATATCAAACCAGTGAGCAGGCACTGGTCACGAGGACTGGCAGACAGGGGCATCCTTTCCCTGTGTTGTACAAAAATGCATCACAGGCACTGAAAAGTGCAACAGGGCATTCTGTGACAAAGTGACATGTATTTACTCTAGAATAAAAAAAAATGAATGATCTTTGGTCATGCAGCAATTCTAGATCAAGTCTTCTGGGGATAACTTTTTTTTTTCAGAACACAGGATACTCTTTTTCTAGTCATTTAGAAATGTCCTGTTGAAAGTGCTGTGCATCCTGAAAGACTTGCCTGTAATGACTTTGATTCCTGGAATTTTAACTATTAGTCAGGGTGCTTTATTTGAGCATGTTGAGAATTAAGTCCAGTCTCAACAGTCAATTGCCTTGACATTTTTAGTGAATTTGATTATAATTATGAGTTGAGTTGAACTTTATTCTTTTACCAGGGTTATACTGCCTCAGTGAAAAATATAAAAACAAAAAAACACTGATCTCCTGCAAGGCCCTGGATGAATAATGATCATACAGAATGATGACAAGAGATACACAAATGAAATAACAATATGCATATGGGATACAATATATAAAATAGTAACAAGACAGATGGCAAACATTGTGTAAACATATGATAGTAGAGGAAAGTTTAATGCTGAAAAAATACACTGTTGAACTAAAATGTGAAATTGGATGGAGAATACATTGTACACTCAAAGTACATATATATTGCACAGTAGTTACTGAGACATCAAAAACAAATCACAAAAAAGTATAGATGTAATATACAGAAGTTACTCATAATTATGATTATGTGTGAATTGCAAGACAATGACAAGCATGTAGAGCGCAAATAACACTAAAATGTAGGCTGACATACAGTAAACTAAAATATATAATTTAATAAACTAAAGTAAAGTGAAAATTCTATCTGTTGGTATAAATGATTATGGTTGGATCAGGGAGCATATTTTTTAGGGCAGAGATAAGAGTTCCATGCAACAGCACCTTTGTATGTGAGACTGTCTTTTCCATATTAATTATTTGTTGGGGGAATGTACAGGGCACCTCTAGTGGCTGAGGGAGTAAAATACCAGTAAATGGTGCTGGAATTTTTTAATTTTAATGACACTTAATCTGGAAAAAGTTGTGGGTAAGCTTATACATGTACATTATTTAGATAATTATCTCACAGATGTTCTCAGATTTGGATTTTGCAAAGAAGGTGAAATTAAGTCAAGGGTTGGAGTCTGTCTCTCCTTCCTAAAATTATTATGAGAGCCCTGTTTTGGAGAACGTGTAGGTTATTTGAATGTGTAGGTTATTTCTTAGCATAATGTTGCAGATTAATGTCAATAGATAACTATCTGTTACAAGCTTTAAGTGATAAATGGAATTTGCAACTTTTTTTCAGAATACAAGGTACTGTTCTGTAGACTAGAATCAATTGTCTGTTTATTTCAAGTTATTAATGGAGTCTCTTTTTGTGGTAAATGAAATATGTTACTATTTTCAGAACACATGGTACTCCTGTGTAGATATACTGAGTTTAGTGTCTGTTCATTTTTAGTTCTAGACTGTTTTTGAGATAAATGAAATATGTGGCTTTTTAGAACACATGGTACTCTTGTGTAGCTGTAATGAGTCCATTATCTGTTTATTCCAGACGATTATTATAAGCAGAATTATTGAAAGGATAGACATATTATTCTTGGTATAGTTGCCAGTGCACTGTTCATTTATATCCAAGTGTGATGTTGAAAGTGAATGGACCAGGGTAATGTACATTTTCAATGAGCCAGTCACCTCTTATTCCTGCCTGCCTGCCTGCCTGCCTGCCTGCCTGCCTGCCTGCCTGCCTCTCTCTCTCTCTCTCTCTCTCTCTCTCTCTCTCTCTCTCTCTCTCTCTCTCTCTCTCTCTCTCTCTCTCTCTCTCTCTCTCTCTCTCTCTCTCTCTCTCTCTCTCTCTCTCTCTCTCTCTCTCTCTCTCTCTCTCTCTCTCTCTCTCTCTCTCTCTCTCTCTCTCTCTCTCTCTCTCTCTCTCTCCATTCCTCCATCCGTCTGTCCCTGCCTCCCTGCCTCCCTCCTTATTCTTCTTTACCAGCAATTTTGTCCAACAATGTTCTCAGCCACTATTATACTTAGAAAATCCAAACTTAGTATGATAATAGATCCGCACATGAACTCAGGCCTTTTTTACAAAGATGGTTGACTTTGTGTAAAATTATGCAAGCAATTTTGTCCAACAATATTCTCAGCCACTATTATACTTAGAAAATCCAAACTTAGTATGATAATAGATCCGCACATGAACTCAGGCCTTTTTTACAAAGATGGTTGACTTTGTGTAAAATTATGCAAGCAAATAAGGGGCATTTGAAATTTTAAATCTTGAACATCTTCAAAACTGTTATAGGTACAGAGGACATTCCAAGTTCAATTTATAGATTTATGCTGTAGGCACATCAAATGAACCACAAACAAAAGTTGTAGAATTTTAATTGATGCTAATCAGGGTCCTTAAAAAGTTTAAATGTTGAATATCATCAAAACTATTATAGGTAGAGCCACTATTCCAAATTCTATTTGCAGGTTTCTGCTGTAGGCGTGTCTAATGAACCACAAACAAAAGCTGTAGAATTTTAATTTATGCTGATTAGGGGTACTTCAAATGTTTACATCTTGAATATCAGCAGAACTGTAACAGGTGTAGGTGCTATTCATAGTTCAATTTATATGTTTATGCTGTAGGCACATCCAATGAACTACAAACAAAAGTTGCAGAATTTTAATTAATGCTAATTAGGGCACTTAAAAGCTTACATGTTAAATATCTTGAAAGCTTTTACAGGTAGTGGTGCCATTCCAAGTTCTATTCATACATTTGTGTTGTAGGCGCATGCAATGAACCACAACAAAAAGTTGTAGAATTGTAATTTTTGCTCATTGGGGACACTTGAAACGTTTAAATGTTGCATATCTTCAGAGGTATTATAGGTCACAGTGCCACTCCCAATTTTATTTATAGACTGCTGAAGGTGCATCAAATAAACTGCAAACAGAAGTAGTACCATTTAAATTTGTGCAACTTTTGGAGGCACACAGACTGATTTGCAAAGAAGCAAATCTTCTTTTCTAGTATTAAGCAGCTGTATTCCCTGAGCTTGAAGTTGGCAAATGGTGCTGGATTTGAAAATTTAGTCTGATATTATTGTTATACGGCTCAACATTTTTAGTCATAAACTGTCCATAGATAATTATTTGATACAAGAGTTTGTTTTTTTCAATTACTTTTTATATGTGCTATCCCCATTGTCAATTGACTGAACATCTTTATATTGGTAGATGTGGTTAGAGTCTATGATAGATAATTTTTTGATGCAGAACTTGTAACTTTTTATCTGATAATCATGACTCTCCACCAAGTCAATAAATTCTAAATTGCAGTGCATGTAAAGTTTTCCTCAATTGTTTGTGAACTTATGTTGAATTTCTAAAATCCACGAAAATGTTGTAGAGAGCATGAATTAGACAGAACAGGAAAAGTGCATAAAATGCATGTATTTGAGTGTTACATGCAGTCAAAAGGCATTATGGGCCTAAAATTTATCTTGAGCACCAAACAGGAGATCACACTACCTCCCATGCATTCTCCCCCCACCCACCCACCCCAAACCTGTCTGGCTGGCTTCCCTCCAACATCTCAGGTGCTACAGCAGATATAGCTGGTGCTAGAAGATTGTCAGATGTGCCCACCCCTGAACTGGTGGTCTGGTAAATGGCACTTGGAGCTATAACCAGTGAGTGGAAAATTTAAGGTCAAGGAGACTGCTGGTCTGTTTGAGTAACTGCTGATCAAAGGAGCTATTGGTATGCCAATTAATTTGGTCATGCCAGTCAAAAGGACCCTTTCAAAAGAGAAGCTGAAAGTAAAAATACCTAAGGATTGGTTGATGCATTTCAATGTTCAACTTAGCAAGGTTTTAAAAGATAACATGGGTGCCCTAATCCTTCCGGTTCAGTGAAAAGAACTTAAGTCAATATGGGAATTGTTGGTGAAGTCAAGGTAAGTTTGGTGAGGGCATTATGCAGTCTGGGTTTGGCTGGGATATCTGGGCTCTGTGATTGGAACAAATCAGAGGGAAGTCATCTTTTTTGATGGGAGGAATCATGAACTCTGTGAGAATCAGAAAGTGAGGAGTCTCATGGAGGATCAAAAGCGCCCAAGTGGAGTGTTGGAATCAATGTACTATTTGATGGGTGGTTGTAAGACTGTCATTTATGGTTTTCAGAGTTTGATTATTGATAAAAGAAACCACTGCTTGATCAGACAATTAAGCAGGTCTTTCACTCTGAGAGCCTAACTTGTTGTTGGTGTCAGCATTACTCAAATGAAACCAATAGTTAGCAAAAAGAAACACTGCTAGTTAGTTATCATGAGGTTCATGACCAGTTAGGCCTAACCCTGCTGATAAAGGAAAGCATTTGTGGGTCAGCTTCAGAGCAGCATCTGGCCTGACAGGAGAGCTGGCAGCTGATCAAATGAGATGCTGGTTCTTCAGAGGTACTGGCCGTGAAGATACAAAACCTGTAAGTTGGCCCTTAATTGGGACCACAGCATGATTGAGATAGAATCAGCTGCTGGTTGGGAAAATAAATTCATGTGACCATGCCAGTTGGGCTCACTTTTGGTTGTAGGAGGTTTAATTGGCAGGGAACTATTGGCTGGTCAGACAAGCCAATCTGGAAGCCCAAGTGGTTCTCAGGACCAGCATGACTCAAGTAGAACTCGCAGTCAGTAACAGGTGCTGCAAAGGTAACCAGGAGTCACAGCTCTAGCAAATATAGCCCTAATATAGTCAATTTGGGGAACTGAAGTGATCATAAGTGGTAGTTCCTGGCGCTTCTGGTTGTAACAAGGTTGTCACATAATCTACATTCAAACATGACAAATGCTGGGAGTAGGCTCCCATACAAAAATGTTAAGTTAGCGGCATTAGTGGCTAGTTTGCCACAAAGAAAACTTAACAAGACAAAAAAATAACTCAGCGGCTAGCCGCTGAGTTGCTGCTAAGTAGGCACTCAGTAGTGACTGCTTAGCTGCTAGCCGCTACCAAGGGACTGCTAAGTGACAGGATTATGTTGCTGCCCACCCTAATGGTAGCTTAGCGACAAGAACTTTTTTGACCAGCCTAGCACCAGCTTAGTAGCAAGGACTTTGTTTCTGACCAACCTAGCAGCAGATTAGCGAGAAGAACTTTGTTCCTGATGGACCTGGTGGTTGCTTAGCAAGAAGAACTTTGTTTCTGACCAACCTAGCAGCAACTTAACAAGACAAACTTTGTAGTTCTCCAGCTTTAACAAACATTAACACTTTAAATGTTAAGATTAACAAAAATTTACAATGCAATCTGTATGCCCATAACATGTGTATATTTTTTGAGATTTAACAGTTATTAATTTTTTGTTATTTAACCAAAGATAGTGACAGATAATTGTTAAAAGTCTTTAAAGGGGATTTGTAAAGTACAACATTTTAAGTCAAAAGTTGAATTAAATCAGAATTTGAAATGAAATCATTGCCTAATCCATCTGACTCACTCTTAAGTCAATCAGTAACAACATAGATTTTATTAAACCATTTTTTCTGGGAAATTTGTAAAATTAGATAACCATACTAATGCAAGATAATGGACAGTCAAATAGCTTGAGCTTGTTGGTAAGTACAGAAGACCAGCTAATGGAATGTAACTTAGCAGCAGCTTATCTGTAAACTAGCAGCTACTTAGCAGCAGACCAGCCAGTAGGAACATCTAGCGGCAGCTTAACAGAAGACCAGCCAATTTTCTGAACCTACAGTGTTGAGACCAGTTGGTTGTAAACTTGCATGTTGAACCCATATATCCAGTGTCTCTCTTTTTTTTCAACCTCAGCTGCCTTGTCAATCAGTGGAGGTTATGTGGTGCGTCTTAGTCCATTGTCTGCCCATCCATTATCCATGTGTCGGAGTATTTTTTTGCCAAATCTTTAAAAAAAATCTTCTTGGAAATTGCTTGGCGAATTGCTTTGAAAGTGCATAGGAATACTTCTGTTGACCTCTAGACCCTAATTTATTAGCAGGTGGTACTGCAATTTTTAAATTTTCTAATGAATTTTTTGTGTGTTTTTCTACTTTCGACTTCTCCAAGACTATCACCCTGATTGTGCTGAAACTTGATGGAAATGTATCTTGTAGATGGGTCAAACAATTTAAGTTGTTCACTAGGTGGTGATGCTGCAGATCACTGCTGGAAATGTTTTGATTCAGTGACTTGTTGGTTGATGCATGCATTCCTATTTATCACCATGCAAGCTAAAGGGGGTTGCAATGGTGGGTCACGTTTCACCAAACTTGGTGGGAACTTACCTTGGGTGTGTCTCTACTGAGGTTCTGCAAATGGTCATGGTCCATTGATTGTTGTCTGCATGGTGGGATTTTTTGTTGCATTTTTTTTAAGTCTTCTCTGAAACTGCTTGGCCAACTGCTTTGCAAAACAGCTTGGCCAGTTGCTTCAAAATTGCACAGGAACACTGCTGGGTACCCCTGTACCGGAGTAGGACTTGTAATAGATTGAATGACAAGTCAGCTGAGGACTACTGTTCACACAGCCCTTTTGTCATCTGTAAGCTGTGGAAGTGTTCAGATCAGAGTCAATGGTGACCTTCTCTCCAGTGGAGGTGGATATACAAAGGTTGTGATCTTGTAGCATCCTGCAAATGTTGCATTCTTTCCAAGTGCAGGAGTTGTAAGTTTTTTTGTTTTTGTTTTTTAAATTTTATTCATTTTTATAGCTCAACTGATTTGTCACATTTTTATTTCTCCAAAACCATTTGCCAGATCCATTTCAAAAGTGGTGGGGATCTGCCTGGGGTTGGTTTTTACCAAATGTATTCAAATGGTTACGCTCCACTGATTTGTTTGGGTTTTCTTTCATTTTTTGCAAAACCTTAAAAAACATCTCCTCTGAACCACTTGACAAATTGCTTTCAAATTGCATGGAGACACTTCTAGGGATCCCAACACTTTAACTTCGTCCCCAGATGGTGCTAAGATTTGTTTCCAGTGTTCAAGGAATTTTTGTCTTCACACTATTTTTTAATTTTTCAAAATTGTTCTCAGATTATACAGAAAATTTGTGAAATATACCTTGCAGAAGGGTCAAACAAAGTTGTTCATTCTGTGGGAATGCTGTGGATCACTTATTTTTAATGAATTTTTCAACACATTAGGGTTCCCATGGGTTAATGCATACATTCCTACTGATTACAATGTAAGTTGGTTGGGATTGCAATGGTAATGCGCATTTTTGACTTCTCTCTGAAACCACCAGTCAGATTCACTTCTAACTTGTTAGGGATGTACCTGGGGTGGGTTCCTATTTAGTCTTTTCAAATGGTCATGCTCCAGCTAATTTTAGATTTCATGATGTATAATTTTCACCAAAATGAACATATATGTAAGATCTTTTGATTCAGGATTCCTGGGGTTATATGTAGGTTTAAAGGAAGGCTCTCATGAACCTTAACTTCTAGCTTATTAACATAGTCACCCTAACTACTGGATATGCGTTGAAATATTAAGACATTTTTTGTATCATATTCTCTTTTTAAGGAAGATAAAATTAACATTCTGTAAGCAAGGTGTCCACCATTAGATGAAACCAGGCAAAGATTCCAACCAATAGGAATGTTGTGCATTGAGGTTTATGGAACATCCATGGTAACTACCAATGAATAGTGAACAGTATTGTTTGTGCAACTCTGCAGAAAAATGCAACATAAACAAGGTGCAGTACACCACACAGTAAAGTGTCACAACTACTCTAACCTGTCAGATTGGCACTCAGGCATGTGATCTAGCAATTAATTGACCCATTGTTTCTTGGAATTATTGTGTAAACACTTGCAGAGCCTAGTCTTTGATAAGAGTTCTGTTTTTTCCCCCATGATCCTTGAAGATTTACCCATGATGGCTGAAGAATCCTTTGAAGTTCCACACACCCTGTACATCCTGTGAACCCGGTTGACTTGCAAACACATGGTGTGTAATGTATGTGGTTATCCCCATGCACATGAAAACACGTCACTCATTTCTACCTCAAAAATGATCGGTGATTGGCTTTTATTTTGGCGCTAAATTGTTTACAAACCAAAAGAAGAGATTTTTAGATTTATTTCCATATATGGACATAAATTCCTATTCATTTTGACCTGATAAATTTGATTGGAAGTTCAAAAGTACTCGCAATTTTGAAGTCGTGTGTCCGAAGCGTGCCTTAATCAGCAAGCGTGACCATGCCTGTGCTATGATGGCCTGCAAATGCTGACGGAATCCAGCTCTTGATTCAGAATTTAATGGGTTCCAGACTGAACTGTCAGATGTAGAAGATGTTGCCGAATCAGACATTCAAGTGTCATCTTGTTCGTACCAGTGATTTATCTAACTTGAGCGACCTCACTTATGACAACGATGCCAGTAGCGTCAACCGTCAACATGGTCAACAACAACAAATTAGAAGGCCTGCGATGCTAACGGATTCCAGCTCTGATTCAGAAGTAAGCGGGTTCCAAACAGAAATGTCAAATGTAGAAGATGTTGCCGAATCAGACATTCAAGTGTCATCTGTTCATACCAGTGATTTATCTGACTTTAGCGAGCTTAGTTCTGACTGCGATGCCAGGAGCGTCAACCGTCAACAACAAATTAGAAATTCAAATGGTGGATCACAAAAACTCCAATTTCGATCAAAGACTTTGCCGAAGTTGTGGGACCTACTACAACTTTATCTAGTGACAAGAATAAGTCAGACTTTTTGGGATTATTATTTCCTTCAATATAATTTTAAAAAATTGACAACAGAAACAAACCCATATGCCCGGCAAGCTCAACGGAAAGCAGGCAAAACTGATACATACTGGATTGAGACCAGGGAAACTATCGCTGCAAAAATAAGTGCATTTATCAGCATGCAAATTTGCATGTGGGTAGTTCAGTTACCGTCATATAGATTTTATTGGAGTTTGGATTCATTATTTGGGAACTATCCTATTAAACATGTCAAGACAAGAACAAGACTTGAAAAGCTGTTGCAGTATTTTCATGCCGCTGATTCATCAGCAAACCCAGCAAGGGGAGTGGCCGACCATGATCGACTTCATTGTGTGCACTCTTTCGTGGACCTTATCCATGACAATTTCCTTCTTGAGTACAAACCTCATCAAGAAAATGCTATTGACGAAGCCATGATTTCTTTCAGAGGACGTTTGGGATTTCGACAGTATATGCCAGCAAAACCTCATAAATACGGAATCAAAGTTTGTGTTCGTGCGGACTCTCACAATGGATACGTTATGCAGTTCAGTGTTTACACCGGCAAGGAGGGCCCTCGTGTCGAGCATGGCTTTGCGGAAAAGGTGGTTTTGGACCTTTGTGAAAGAATTCAGGGTAAAAAATTTCATATTTTCTGTGACAGTTATTTTACAAGTGTTTCATTGTTCGGAAGACTTCTTGATATGGGCATTTATTCCTGTGGTACCATACCATGAACCTGAAAGACTGGCTGAAAGATTTCAACCAAAAAAAATTAAAAAAAAAAAAAGAAAAAAAAAGAAAAGAAAGGACACATAGGAATACAACGGTCTGGGAATATGGTTGTGGCTGGGTGGATGGACAATAAGCCCGTTTTTCTATTGTCCACATTATAGGACCCTACAGTTAATACTACTGTTAACAGAAAGCAGAAGGATGGTACAATTAAAGAGATTCCGTGTCCAACTTACAATCAATTTATGAATGGCGTTGATATGGCTGATCATAACAGGTCACAGTACATGACCTGTAGAAAATCAGTAAAGTGGTGGAAGTATCTCTTCTGGTTTCTTTTAGACACTTGTATATCAAATGCATTGATTCTTATCAATGAGTCTGCCAATCACAAGAGGTACACATCCAAAAAAAGAGAGAAAAAAAATCACTAGCTTGGACTTTCGAATTGCGTTAGCAAAACAACTTATTGGTGACTTTCACAGAATGGGCAAAAGAAAAGCCAGAGAGGCGGACTTGCAATTTCAAGAACTACGTGGCCACTGGCCTATGAAACGTAAAACTGGTCAATGTAAAATGTGTACCATTCAAAAAAAAAAAAAAAGGTCTGAGCCACGCACTGGTGGTGAAAGTTGTAATGTTAATCATTGCATTGATAAATGTTTCAAAGAATATTACATTACAGTGGTGCATAGTGAAAGTTAAACTTTGTGCATTGCCAGCCTGCCAGGCATGGGCACGCAAACTGAGCAAGGCATGCTTCTGACTCTATCTGATAAATAAACAACAAACAGGACCGATAAACAACAAAATGTCATATGTGACAGATGTATGATAATTTTTTTTATTAAATGTGAACTTTATTGAAAATGTTGACATGAAGAACATAAAGTAATTGTGTCATGTTTATTGGTACATGTGCATTGCCAACCTGCCAGGCATGGGCACGTGAACTGGGCAAGGCATGCTTCTGACTCTGATAAATAAACAACAAACAGGACTGATAAACAACAAAACAATGTCATATGTGACAGATGTATTATAATTTTTTTATTAAATGTGAACTTTATTGCAAATGTTGACATGAATGACATAAAGGAATTGTGTCATGTTTATTGGTACAAACAAAAATGTGTCATGTTTACTGAAACAAACAATGTTCAAAGCTGCAAATGATATGTTGAATTTTCATGTCATCAAATAAAATTGATCTCATTGAAATCCTCATCTCTTTCTCTTCCATTCATATATATAGTATTTTTTTTATACAATTTATATTTCTCAAGATACATGGCAATGTTTATGAGATGCACAGATTCAATGCAGTCACAGCTGGAGCTCTGGGGAAATGGGCCAAATTAGGTCAACAAACAGCTGGGGCCACTTGCAACATTGTAACAATGTAGTTGTGGTAGTGAATGAGTTAACGCAAATTCATGGGTTTCCATCTAAGAAATTAAGAAATCAGACTGAAACATCATTCTTGCATTCTCCATATGTTAATTCATTGTTATAGTAATGAGAGCCTTGCCCTTCCTTCAAGTAAAACGTGCTGGTCTGTGTTGAGTGTTTTAGTATTATGCTTGAGGAGGGCTGTCCATGATTGTCATAGAGCACTGGTTTTGCTTTTTGCCACAGGTTCATGGGGTAATCTCTTTTTAATAAAGTGTTAATTTAAATGGTGGTCTACTGTGTCTGAGCATATCTAAATTACTCAGAGGAACTGGTCATAAGGGAGTGATTCAGTGATATGTGGATGGTGGCTGAAATCAGGCTATGAGTAAATGTATTTCAGTGTATTGGTTTACAGTAAAGGGTGATCTGGAGGATGTTGTCTGTTTTTTCAACAACTTATAGGAGTATTCTAACATGAAAATTTGTGGTTAGGTGTTAATAGTTCATTAAGCCAGTTTTTTCCGTACCTGTATGCTCTGTATGTGTTCAAATTAATGCCAAAGCATGCCGACATCAGTGTACATGTCCCATATGAAAAACTGGACTGAATGAACAAGTGAAATGAATAGGTAATTCATATCTAATGCCTATCTAATGACTGGGAAAAATTTGCATGCAGAGGAGTTTAATTAATAAGCAGCCATTACTATAGCCATTGAGTAACACAAGGTGCCGTCCTAATGGCTATACAATGGATAAGCAGCCATTATTTAGCCATTGATTAGCAGCACATATAAAGGTGTCTTCCTAATGGCTATCTAATGGGTAAGCTGCCATTACTTAGCCATTGAGTAGCAAGAGGTGATTTCCTCATGGTTATCTAATGGATAAGCAGCCATTACATAGCCATTGAGTAGTTCAATGGTTGTGTAATGACTGCAACAAATGGGCTACAGATGTGGATCAATGAATGTATGTGCCATGCACCTGTAAAGTGTACCTCCATGTAAACTTATACATTGAGAATTTGTGTACTGAATGCATGTCCAAGGAAATTAAGAACTATATGGAGTACTTGTACTTTTCTTGTCTATTCCATCACTTTCCATAGGAAAAAATGCATTAAGCTCCGTGAATAGTCTTCCATTCAACCACAGTTTGAAAACTGGTGTGTGCATGAATATTTGTAACGGAAATTTAACTCGGCTTTGTCCCAACATTGCACCCTGGAATCACATCTGTAGAAAATTTCCATTCCGAATTGTTCACTGCACAGCACCATATCAATTCATTTTGTCTGGCATGGTTTGTTCAGCTTTGATTAGTGATTTTTGCTAATTCATTACAGAAAGCCACAATTCAAACACGTTGCCAGAATAGATGCAATGAAGATATAGTTCCCTCCAGAAAGTCACATGACACCACACAAAGGATTGTGGGATAGTTTTGAAGTCTCCATTCAGAATAAGGTCAATGGAAACCTTATGATTACTTTTCCACCTTGTACAGTTATTGGATAACTAATGACCATCCATCCCTTGGTAGTCTATTTGTGGAGGCACAAGGGCAAAGGGGTACATGTTAGAGCTCTTGACAGTATGCAATGGCTACTTCAAATGGATACCTAAAATTGGCCATTGGTTATCCGTTAGTTATTAATTACCTAGCCATTACAATGTCCTTTTCATGTGGGATGTCTTCAAAGAAAGAGTTTTCATGGAGAAATGTGGAGAAGTTTTCCTTTGAGGTTAGACATTAAGTGAATTTGCATTAGGGTGCTCTGTGGCAAAACTTATCACTGTGCCTCTAGTTCATACATAATGTTTACCGTTAAAATAAAATTGTTTTGGTTATATGTTCTTCTCGTAACATTTTAGTGATTGGTGTGGTTCTCATGGTGAGTTGGGGGATTTAATTTGTTGAAGACAAGTGCCGTGGACACCAGTCCTACTTATATTTGTTAAATTCAGACTTCATCTTGCATGAAATGAATAAATACCAGTAGATGGTTGCTTATTGAACTGTTCTATCAGTAATAAGTGTGCATGTAAGCAGTCGGTGGTGTTGTGGAGGTATGTAGGGACACTGGCAGGTGATGTACATGTATATATGAGCATTCACAATGCATGCGAGTTTGTTGGTTACTCCATTGGCACTGAGAATAGATCTACCCATGGAAGATGCACCTTTTTGTGAATTTTAGGTGGAAAATGAAGTGGGTTTGTCTTTTTTTAGCTCAGCTGACTTGTCAGTCAGCTGAGCTTTTGTGAGGGTCTGTCATCTGTCCGCCTGTTGTCCGTCGTCTGTCTGTTGTCGGTCCACAATTCACATTTTTGACTTCCCAAAAGCCATCAGTCAGATTCACTTCAAACTTGGTAGGGATGTGCCTTGGGTGTGTCCCTACCAAGTTTGTTTAAATGGTGATGATCTAGTAATTTAAAAAAAAAATTATAGATTTTTTTTGTTCATTTTGGAGGGAAATCACTTGCTCGATTGCTTTGATATGACACAGGAACACTCCCAGGGATTCATAGTTCTTAATTTGTTCACCAGATGGTGCTGCAATTTTTTTAAAATAATTTTTTGTGACTTTTTGTGTGTTTTTGTTAATTTTTGACTTCTCTAGAACCATCACTTCGATAAAGCTGAAACTTGGTGGATATGTTCCTTGTGGAAGGGTCAACCAAAATAATTCTCTAGGTGGAATTGCTACAGATTCCTGATTTTTAACGAATTTTTCAATCTGAGTCCTTAATCAGTAAATGCACCTATCCTGTTGATTACTATGTAAATCAGTGGGCAATATAATGCTAATTTGCATTCTTGACTGCTTCTCTGAAACTGTCAACCAGATTGACTTCAATCTTGGTGGCAATGTACCTTGGGTGAGTCTCCACTAGGTTGTACAAATGGTCATACTGCAGTGATTTTTGGAGTTTTTATGATTATTGTTTTTTGGGGGGGTGGGGGGGGGGAAGAGAACTTAAAAAAAAATCTCTGAAACCGCTCACCGGATTGCTTTGATATCACACAGAGACACTTCTAGAGACTTCTTGTTCTGAATTTGTTCATCAGGTGACTGCAATTTTAAAAAAAAAATATGATATGTTTGTGTGTTTTTGCTATTTTCGACTTCTCCAGAACTGTCACTCAGATTAAGCTGGAAGTTGGTGGATATGTTCCTTTGTGGAAGGGTCAAACAAAGTTGTTCACTAGGTGGCACTGCTGCAGATTCCTGATTTTTAACGATTTTTTCTCTTCAATATGAGTACTTAATCAGTAAATGCACCTTTCTTATTGATTACTATGTAAGTCAATGGGCATTGTAATGCTAATTCACATTTTCAACTTCTTCTCTGAAACCGTCAACCAGATTGACTTCAATCTTGGTGGCAGTGTACCTTGGATGGGTCTGTATCAGGTTTGTGCAAATGGTCGTACTGTAGTGATTTTTGGATTTTAGAACAATTCTTTTTTTGGGGGGGGCATCTTAAAAAAGATCTCTGAAACCGCTCACCAGATTGCCTTGATATCACACAGAGACACTTCTAGACACTCTTAGTTCTGAATTTGTTCATCAGGTGGCTCTGCATTTAAAAAAAAATAATTATTTTTTGTGTGTTTTTGCTATTTTGACTTCTCCAGAACCATCACTCAGATTATGCTGAGATTATGCCACCAGAGGGCCTGGATGATTGTTCATTTGATCAATCTGCTCCATTTATTTCAATAGTTTTCCGAGGAAAATGGACTCTGTACATGATATTTTCACGATGAATCAGTAACATATGGCCCAAAAAAGCGGATGTGTCCACTGCAGGTGAATTTTGGACGTCTTTTCACATCAAGATTTGATATTTTTCACCTGTCCATAGGTAGGCAATAGCTTTGGTACAAATTAGCTAGTACTGTGAGCTACCGCTGCAACGCAGTGATCGCACCCCCGCTCTCTACTTGGCAACTGGCCTTTCTCCGTTGCTAAGTACGTCACTTGATCCTCGGCCATCTCACATGGTTCTGCCATTGGTTTGTTGTGCGTTGTTTTTCTGCAGTCGTCCAGTTGTTATACAGAAATAACGTGGGCACTGGGTGTTCTGGTGTTGGACCTTTACCTCCAACAAAATGTCTTAAACAAATTCTGTCAAATTTGCCTGGTGGTTCATAATCTGTTTTTTCACCATATTCAACCACTCCCGTTGTTTCTGTGTTTCTTTGGAGGAAAACCATGGAAAACTACATCTTGCATCCAGGGGTATTTATCCAATTTACCCAGTTTTCTTGTGTCTGGCTTACAGTCAGGAACTTTGCAATTGTAGACTGTTATTGTCACTTGTAAATACTTCCGTCATACATTGGAAAATAACGATCAACTTTGTGATGTCATTTCCCTGGACTTTAGCTATGGCACAATATGGCTGCTATATTGAAATGACCTAACCTGCCGCAAGGTGCACTGGGAAATAACCCTGGCGCTTTAGCGGCTGCCGACGGTACTAGCTAATTTGGACCTCAGGTATTGTACATCAAGTCCTAAAGTGAATATTTCAGTCATACAAACAACTAGACTTTTGGGGCCTCTATGATCAGATGTCATTTGGATACTCTATTAGCTTTAATGTGATCTTCGCCTGTTATTTGATCAATTGACATGATCCTACTCTAATAGTAAACTTTCAAATTCTTGTGTATTCAACCCATGTGACAGGAGCTGCATGTGTGTATATACATTCTGTTCGTGACAAAACAGTGTATACAATCATGCCAAACAAAAATACCGAAGGCGATAAGACAGACACGAAAGATCCGAAACAGTGCAAATGTACTCGAAATGTGACTCCTGTTGAACAAAATATACCTGAAGAGATTTCTGTTGACCAATGTTTACTTAATGCAGTTAGAGCTATTCTAGTGAAGAATTTGGTGACATCAAAACTGAAATAAATAATGTTTCCACAAAATTAGATACGCTCAGCACAAAATTTGACACGTTAAAAAAAAGATTTACTACATTAGAAACAAGATTTACTACTTTGGAAACAAGCCTTCAAGACTGTAGCTCTGGGGTTGAGAAGGTCACAAATGAGTCCCTGCCGAAAGTGTCAGAAAAAATAAATGCAGTATCCACCGCATTATCTCTTAAAGTGTTAGACAAAGATATACATGACAGGAAATGGGCTCTGATAATATCCGGATTAAAAGGACCAGCAGGGGAAGACGTTTGTAATACCAAGAATGCTTGCATCAAACTGGCAAAAGATCACCTACAGGTAGAAAATGCTGAAAATACACAGATGGCAGCCTGTCACAGGCTAAATAAACAGGCTGATGCAGGAATATACCTGAAGTTTGTTGATCTTGATGACTGAAATAAGTGGATAATGACAGCATGGAATTTGAAATACCTCACAGAAAAAATATTCATCACTCCTGATATTCCTCCTATCCTACGACCCCCTGAAAAAACAGCTTTTAAACAAACGCCGCAAGCTACCTCCTGAGAAAAAATCTAGTATCGTATACTTAAAGAACTGGCCCTACATTCAACTGTCTGTACAAGGAGATGACCCATATACCTGGATATAACCAAAGACGATGTTGTGAAAACCTTTTAGAACTGAACCCTAAACTGACTTTCACTGCTATTTAAAATGCAAGCCAGATGATACAGAACTTTTTTTCTGTCCCATACCAGAACTGTTTTCTTGTTCTATACTTGAGTATACAAAATGATATGTGGAATCTGTGTGACTTTTATAATAATAGGTATATACATATACTAGATCTTCCATGTTGGGTCTTTTTTTTTCTGATCTGAGGAATTCATAGAACATATCTGTATAACCAGGCTATATGAAACGTATTCTCGTTATAAGTTTCGTCTGTTACATTGCATGTAACTATTGTATATCCACTTTTTTTCCTCCAGGTGTAATAGACTCCCTAAACAAATACCTATTCTATTTTTCAATATACGCCTTATAATCTGACCAGTTGTAACTCTCTGCCCATGAAGTACATGTAATCACTTACATTACTCATTGCAAATGTTTCATGTCAAAATATAATGAAAAGTTATATTATTCAAATACACTTATACCTAAACAATGACAGGACATATTTATAGGTATTCATAAATTTTGATGCTTTAGTTGTGGAATGACATCGACTTAATCATATATTCATTCTCTTCAATTGGAACATATGTATGCCATATACATTATACATGTATTATTCTAATCTTATTAAATCAATTGGAGTGAACTGAAAGAAATATGACTGCCGGGAACAATATTTTCTATTCTTTCAACTCAGACTGACATTATATACTTCTTGCAAACTTTTTCCCCTCATGCAAGTGATTCTATGCTTATGTAATATATGCACTTAGAAGAATAAAGTGCAATACATTTGTGCACGCACACACACACACACACACATCCCACAACATAAGACGGTGTTTTCAGTTTGGCGAAATGGTCACCCCTAGTGTGACATGATCTGTATTCTTTGAATAACAAATAAACTCACTTAAACCAAAATCCTTACTTAAGCCAAAATATTTACTGACAACAAGTTATCCGTCTTGAATTAGGCAAAAATTCCATGACTATATCCTAAATTACGCCAAAATGCTAAAATTTGGGGGGGCGACCTGGCCATAATGCACAGGTCACCCCCTCCCTTGTAAAGCAGTACAAAAGCAAGTTAGGTGGTGAAGGGGCAGGTGGGGGGGAAATTTGTAGAGCTGTTGCGAGACAATTCGTAGAAATTTCAACTACCCAGAATTGGAAAACAAATTGGAAATCTAGAGAAATCGACAAATCGATCCGAGGTGCACGCCGGCTGGAGTACAACTGCCCAACGGTCACACAATGGTTAACCAACGCTCGTGCCACACGGGTGGCCAATCCGCCTCGCATGCGCATGCACAAAGCCCGACACGCACTACGCACGTGACTGATGTTTTGTGCACGCACACACACACACATACACACATCCCACAACATAAGACAGTGTTTTCAGTTTGGCGAAATGGTCACCCCTAGTGTGACATGATCTTTATTCTTTAGATAACAAATAAACTCACTTAAACCAAAATCCTTACTTAAGCCAAAATATTTACTGACAACAAGTTATCCGTCTTGAATTAGGCAAAAATTCCATGACTATATCCTAAATTACGCCAAAATGCTAAAATTTGGGGGGCGACCTGGCCATAAGCCACATTGGAAAATGTGGCGCCCCCCAAATGAGCCGAGTAGGAACTAAAAAAAAAAAAAAGAGATAAGGAACGAATGTCAAGTAGAAAAAGGGGGAACTGTAGCCTCCAAAATGGCATCTTATAAAAGTAAAGTGATGGGGGTACCACTGCTTGCCCCTCCATTCACCGATTAAGCATAACCAAATTTCTGACTAAAGTTGGGTTTATAGCTGGAAAAAGAAAAGACAATGTTTACAAAGACAGTATTTTCAAACAATGCATAATCCAATCAAGTCCCATATTATACAACCTCGGCAACAGAGAACTGATGCATTACAATCAGCTCGGCCCTGGGAACGGGGACCCTTGACCCTCCGTTCCTTGGGGAACATACGGTTGTGTCTGGAAATTAAGAGATTAAACTGAACAGCCTTATGACCATGCTTACATCGCCTTATAAGAACTGCAATGGATTACCACTGCCCTCGCAAATTATATATTCCACACATATTATCTGTACAAGAAGTCTTTAGTTGTATAAACAAGGATAAGCTACCCAGAACGGGGGTCCTCGGCCCTCTGTGCCACAGGGAATACTGAATTATGATTGCATTTTCATAGAACAGGGAACCTTGTCCCTCTATTCGTAATGCAAAAGCCTGAAAACATTACACAATTGTTTAAATTCTCTATGGCAAATATATCTCTGTACAATCCCTAAGCCATTCTGTCCTATATACAATGCTGAAATCCTATGAAATCGTGTGTTACATGACCACATCATACATCGAGATGTACTGGAACATACAATTAAAAGTAGTTATACATTAATACAAGTAAAGATGAATAGGGGTCCTTGTCCCTCTATTCCTGAGAAGTGGGCGGGGGTCCTCGGCCCTCCATTCCCTTACAAAGACCTGTTAAATGTCACATCGAAATCTTAATGACAACAGGGGTCCTTGTCCCTCTGTTACTTGGTAAACACTGGAGCCTACAATTGGGCTTAGCGTTATTCATGGGGTGGGGGTCCTCGGCCCTCCACCCTCTTACAAAGACCTATGTGACGACGTCCGTGGTAAAGTGAAGATCTCTCAAGCAAAAGTTGTGGACCTAAATCTAATATCGATGCTTTGGAATTCACATGGATGGTGATACAGTGAAAGTCCCTCAAGCAGGGGTCCTCGGCCTTCTGCTAGCTAAAAACGCATAGAGCATGGTTTGTAACAAGCGTAAGCGGAGCACTTAGAAGAATAAAGTGCAATACATTTTTGTGTGGTATTAGGTCCCTAGATATCAGAGTCCTAGTATGTACATGTATATATGCTGAATGACATGCATAATGGTTCAATGGCTGTTGTGTGAATTAAATTTAATACTTTGTTCACACTTCACTAATTATTGTATTCATGATCATATCATCATATTTTTGGGTGTGCCGTGCAATTTGAATGTCAATATATAAATGCAGATTTCGTGGTGCATTATTGAAAATCTTTATATTTCCAGACAACTGTCTTGGTGTTTTAGCATTTTGTCTTGTCTATATTATATACATTTACATAGTAGCTCGCGATTGAGGTTGCTACACTTATACATTGATTATATATCAGATATGTTCTGTAGTGTGTATATAATAACCATATAATATATAATAATCATTTTTATATTATATTGTATCAATACTGTTGGGTTATTTTGAGTATTTATGGGCAAATTTATATACATATATTAACTAAGTTTACCGATTGGATCCCCGCTTAGGGCTGACTCCTCACTGCAAACAATTTTGCACTTTTTGCTCTTCGTTTTTAGCTCAGCTGATAAGTCAGCTGAGCTCTTAGGAGGGTAGGCCGTCCGTCGTCCGTCCGTCCACAATTCACATTTTCGACTTCTTCTCAAAAACCATCAGCCAGATCCACTTCAAACTTGGTGGGGATGTGCCTTGGGTGGGTCTCTACCAAGTTTGTTCAAATGGTTTTTTATGAATTTTTTTGTTCATTTTTGTGTGAAATCTTAAAAAATTTTCATCTCCGAAACTGCTCAACCAATTGATTTGATATCACACAGGAACACTCCCTGGGACTCCTAGTTCTTAATTTGTTCACCAGGTGGCGCTGCAATTTTTTTCTATTTTTTTTATGAATTTTTGTGTGTTATAGCTATTTTCGACTTCTTCTCCAGAACCATCTCTCAGATTAAGCTGAAACGTGGTGGATATTTTCTTTGCAGAAGGGTCAAACAAAGTTGTTCACTATGTGAGAATGCTGCGGATTCCTGATTTTTAATGATTTTTTCAATTCGGGTACTTGTCTGTTAATGCAGCTTTCCTATTGATTACTATGGAAGTCAATGGACTTTCTAATTCTAATTCACATTCTCGACTTCTCCTCAAAAACCGTCATCCAGATTAACTTCAAACTTGGTGGCAATGTACCTTGGGTACGTTTCTACCAGGTTGTTCAAATGGTCATGCTCCAGTAATTTTTTGGATTTTAAATGAATTTTTTTATTCTTTTTTGGACAAATGTTAAAAAATCTTCTTCTCCGAAACCGCTTGCCCAATTGCTTTGACATCACACAGGAAGACACCTAGGGAATCCTAGGTGCACTCCAAATTTTTTCTAATTTTTTATGATTTTTTTTTTGTTGTGTTATAGCTATTCTCTACTTCATCGCCAGAACCGTCACTCAGATTAAGCTTAAACGTGGTGGATATGTTCTTTGTGGAAGGGTCAAACAATGTCGTTCACTATGTGGGAATGCTGCAGATTCCTGATGTTTAACAATTTTTTCAATTCGGCTACTTTTCGGTAAATGCACCTTTCCTATTGATTACCATGCAAGTTAATGGGCATTCTAATGCTAATTTACATTTTTGACTTCTTCTCCAAAACCGTCATCCAGATTTACTTCAAACTTGGTGGGGATGTATCTTGGGTGGGTGTCTACCAGGTTTGTTCCAATGGTCATGTTCCAGTGAATTTTGGATTTTTTTATGATTTTTTATTTCAAAAATCTTTACAAAAGTTCTAATAGGAAAGTTTAGCATGGGAATTTCTTGTAATGGTTATAACTTAAATAATTTTGGCCAGATTTACTTCAAACTTGGTGGGGATGTGCCTTGGGTGGATTTCTACCAAGTGTGTTCAAATGGTCACACTCTATTGATTTTTGGATTTTTTATGAATTTTTTAGTTTTTTGGGGGAAAACCTTAAAAACTCTTGTCCTCTGAAACCACTCCCCCAATTGCTTTGATATCGTACATAGACACTCCCAGGGACACCTAGTTCCCAATTTGTTCACCAGGTGGCACTGCAATTTTTTTTAATGAATTTTTTGTATGGTTTTGCTATTTTTCTCTTGTTTTCAGAACCATCACTCATTTTAAGCTGAAATGTGATGGATATGTTCTTGTGGAAGGGTCAAACAAAGTTGTTTACTAGGTGGCACTGCTTTGGATTTTGAATTCGTGTACTTATCGGTCAATGCAGCTTTCCTGTTGATTACTATGTAAGTCAATGGGCATTCTAATGCTAATTCACAGGACAACTGACACAAAATTTACTGTTTACTTGATAACTTGAGATCTGTTTTGAGTTAGTACTGTGATGCTGCACATGTTAATGTTTCTGTATGAAGGTCGTGCTTAGACAGTACATGAATCACCTTGACCTCGCTTCTGGGGTCACAGTACAACATACATGAAATTTACTCTTCATTATAACTTGAGAACTACTTGAACCTTGATGTTGCACATGTTTGTGTTCTTGTATAAAGGTCAGACTTATTCAGAACATGGGTGACCTTGATCCTTCACCAAGTTCATAGAGCTGCAAGTGTGATGAATGTCAAGGTCAACTGAGCATGGGCTGTTTACAAAGCCCACTTGTTTGTATTTAGTCCAAACATGCAGGCAAATATTAGTGCGTGTGGGACTGCACATCTTCCCATTTTTCTTCCAATTTTGAGTTCCTTACTTTAATTTGTATTACATATGTTACAGTAAATTATATTGTCAGGTTTTTCAGGAAATGTATTCTGTGGTAGTATACTTATCCTATATGTACAAAACAGTCTCCCGCTACTATGTCATGAAATATGGCTACTGTCAATAGTATTCTTGACGGCATTGGGGGTGTTGGTGTAGATTCTCTGATAAATTTATCAGATATCTCTTGAACTAATGAAAATGATTCTGACTTGTATGAACCCAAACTTATAAAACAATCTTCTTATTTTGATATTGATGAACTCAGAAATCATTTGAAAAACATGCAGAATCAATTTTCTATCATAAGTCTTAATTGCCGATCTTTAAATGCTAAATTTGATGAACTTAAGATTCTTCTTCCTTGTCTCGATACTCCTCGATGCTTACCTAGTGTACTATGTCTACAAGAGACTTGGCTAAACGATGACTATGATCTATCTTTATTCCAAATTGACTCTTATAATCTAATCTCTCAGGGCAAAATATGTACAACAAAAGGTGGACTTGCTATGTATATTAGAAACACAACTGAATTTATTCAAACTGATCTTTGATAAGTGTCTACCTATTTTGTCCTATCCCAAGTTCACAGAACCACAAGTGTGATGAATCTCTAGGTCAGCTGAGCATGGGTTGTTCACACAGCCCTCTTGTTCTCAGTCTGTGTCTGTGTTAGCCTTCCCATGAAGAAGAACCCTGTGTGGGCTGAAACAAGTTTGGGGAGGTTCATTACTTGTACTGTTTGAATTGTTGGTTTTTTAAGAGATTTCAAAACTTAAATGCCCCCATATGGATAAAAAAAACCATGCATGCAAATTGGGCATTTTAAAGGGTACAAAATCCAAAGTTTGGACTTTTACACAGTGAAAGAATTCAACTTAGAAAAGTTATAAGTGATGTAAAAGTGAAGTGTTTAAGTTAAGTTATATACAAAGCAATATTGAAGTTCGGTACAACTCGGTATGAACAAATCTATTTGAATGATGTTACTTGGCAAAACTGTGCAAAAATATGGTGATTTCATCGTCACAGTCTTGATCTTTTTTTTTGTTGTCTACCTGCCATGTTCTTCACATTGTCAGAATGCCAAGAGCCTTACCGATGATTCATTCTGGAATGCTCGCTACCTCGTGTTGTGAAGTCTGGCTTGAAAGATGGGCGACATTTGTATGAACATAAGTGACAATTACAGACAATTTATTGAAGCATGAAACAAAATTTAACGCCGCAGATTTGTCAGAATGATGGCATACTACCAGTCCTTATGTACAATAGAGCAGAGGGTCCAATTTTTTCACGGAAAGAGAATAAAATATGCCAGCTGCAGGTAAACATGGCTGTGGGGAAAATACCGCTGCCGCATGTGTTGATCATGTTGACAGTTGATCAGTGACTGTGATAAAGTGTGTTTATCGACTATTTACTGCACCGACAAACAGACTCTACCACTATAATTTAATGACAATTATGACACACAACTGATCTTGAGAAAAAAATTAACCAGGAACCATCATCAAGAAAAATGCGCAAACCGGTACCCATGCAATTGTATTCACACAGGCTTGACCGTTTTGATCAATTCGTGATTGAGATTCATATATTCACTTTGTTAGATTGTAGGGCATGAGTTTTTGTTTAAATTGACAAAGAAACCACATAGAAATGTAGAGAAGTTTTACTCAACAAAAGCCATGTTGATCATTTTGCATGAATTGCAAAAATAAAAAAGTTACAGCACTTTTACGCAGCATGTAGCATGTTGCGCAACAAAACAAAAAATGCCCAGTGGCTGGCTGTGCCAGATCCCCAAACTGCCCAGAGTGCCAGGAGTTAACAATTAGTTCTCATTATCTTTTGTTAAAAGATAAAAAAAATAATAATAACTTGAATCTAAATTGATACCTTTTGATGAATTCTAAATGAAAATTTTAAATTTCCTACACGTTATGGGAATATCAAACGCATTGTAAAATTAATGTTAATTAATCTTCCCATTTAAAGTGTCAATGTTAAAGCTGGAGAACTAGCTTGTTAAGTTGCCTCTAGGTCGGTCAGAAACAAAGTTCTTCTTGCTAAACTTCTGCTAGGTTGGTCAGGAACAAAGTTCCTCTCCGTAAGCTGCCACCAGGTTGGTCAGAAACAAAGTCCTTGCTGCTAAGCTGCCACTTGGTTGGTCAAAAAACAAAGTTCTTGCCACTAGGCTGGGCAGCAACAAAATCCGGCTGCTAAGCAGTCACTGGATAGCAGCAGCTTAGCCACTAGCTGCTGAGCAGTAGCTACTGAGTGCCTACTTAGCAGCAGCTTAGCAGCCAGCCGCTCAGTCATTTTTAGTCTTGCTGCTAAGTTTGTGCTTTGCAGCTAACTAGCCCCAAACAAAAAAAAATTGTATGGGTAGGTACATGGACTTGGCGGTTGCCGGTTGCACCCAGCGGTGGTCGGTGTTAGACTGCAGTGGTCAGCAGTAGAGGGCAATAAATAAGGTTCTAAAGCTTTGTACTGCTGGGCACCGCCGACCACCGCTGGCCATCGCCAAGCTGCCAGGGCCCTAATTGATGTTTGGCAGTGACCAGCAGTAGACAGCGGGACTACCACTGGCCACCATTGTGTACTGCCGGCTACCACTGTCTACCACCAAAATAGGGCATTTACCGCTGAAATCAGTTTACAAGTAAATGTAACATCAGAATGTTATATGTTACATATTAAATAAACAAAAGTGGCCTGTTTGTTTTAGTTTGCCAACAGTTTGATTTTTCATTAAATCCAAGCACATCCTGTGTTTTACTTTCTGATCCTTCCACCTGTAATACAGCCAGTGTGGTGGAGCACGAAATGTCTTCAACAAAGCAGGGTGCACTTCCAGAAGTGAACTGAATAAACCCGAGTCCTATGAACTCATTGGAACTGGTCTATTGGAAATGTGACCTCCTCCTTGAACACAACCTCAAAATGGCATGAAAAGTTACTTATTTGGACACACTGATTATATCTTTTTATGAAAAATGGGCTATATTCAGGGACAAGCTAAGCACAGTGCTTGCAGGTTCAGATGTTGCAATGATACAAACCTTAGTATCCTTATGGAAAGCCAATGATGGAACAAGTTCTAAAGTAATCCTATCTTCATCATGCGTAGCAGCCACCTGTGGAATCCAAAACACTAGGAACACCATTCGGCGGCGTTGGGCGGTGGATGGCGGCGGTTGGCAGAGGATGGCGGTGATGGACGGTGCTCAGCGGCAATGAATGATTGCTGCCCACTGCTGCAGAACACTGTCAAAGCTTACAGGTTGGTCAGTGATCTTCCTCACCACCAAGCACCACCCACCACCTCCCATCGGCGCCCACTGCCACTGAGAAACTCAAAGGCAGCCCCAGTGAGCATCTATTTGATTCATATGTAAGCTAAGTGAACAAATGCAAGAACTGGTTAGTAAAAGGGGAGGAAAATAGAAATTAATGTTTTATATATATTATATATATATATATGTATATATATATATATATACATATATATATATGTATATATATATATACATATATATATATGTGTGTATATATATATATATATATATATATATACACGATATTAATTATGAGCTGAAAATTTACAAAATCGATGCTTTTTTATAGAGCTATTAACTCATTCCACCGTGATAGAAGACTGAGTCAACAGCTTTCCTTGGTGCGCTGTGGGCACATTGCACCCAGAGTGCACCAAAGAAAGCCGTTGACCATGGGCATATAATTTGGAATGATCTTCCATGCAAGTTTCATCCAAAATTTTGAAAAAGGATCCCTGAATTATTAAAATACAATTAGCAGCGACATTTAGATATTAGCGGGGAAAAGCGTCATTAGGGTGGAATGAGTTAAAGCAGCAATCAAGTACTGTACTGTCCTTTTATCACAGTTGCAGCAACTATATCATCAGTGTGCCACAGCACAGATCCACACACCTGGTTAAAGAACCCAAGAGGCCCAAAACACAACTACTGCTCACCAGCAGACTAGTGAGCCAGAGGTGTCAACTGTGTGCACAGGGGGTAATTAATTAAGATAGACTGAGTAATGTGTTGAATACACAACTCCAGCTTGCTGGTCTCATTATGAGATCACACCAAGTTCACTGCAAATCAGTGCTTGTTGCTCAAGCACTAAACTTTAAAGTATTTCTTTTATTTTTTCTTTAGGTAATAACACTTTATTAATTTATAATTATATTTAACTCTTAAATGGTCAGTTCAAGGTGAAGACATTTGTGTCCATATCTCATCTTTCCCATCCACTTATCATTGCAAAGGAAGAGGGCTACTTACAGACCATGGTGGTCAACCATGAATAGGATGGGCAGTACCACCTTCAGGCAAATTTAGAACTAGCCCTAATATAAACTATTGCTTGCTAAGAGTGAAGTGGAAAAAAATATAAAAAGGGAAGAATGAAGCTGGCAGAATCTATAAAAAGTGAAGTGAGAAATACCCATAATTTTTATGTGTGGACACCAACTTAGGATTTCTTTCCACATAGAGTGTCAAAATATCCTTTAGGTTTTTGGATGGGTTTCTCTTGATGGCATGCCCCTAGTGCCCTTATGTTTCTGCATGGAACCCCTGCATTCATCACAGGTCCAATCACCTGATTGATGGCTCAAAAAGACCATCCATGTTTTTCAGTTTGTAACTCCTATAATTTGTTTTAAAAAAGGAATAAAATAGATATTTTAACATGATTTTAAGTTGGCAATATATTTTCTGGCGAACATGAATATGTGTGTCCCAAAAATTTCCAGGAAAAATATGAACTTCATCAGGAAAGAATGCAGTGTGTAAAATGACACATCGATCATTTTTCCTGATTGGAACCTGCAGCAAACATTATTTTATTTACTGCAAATTTCCGTGCACTGAAAGATGAAGTATTTCTATGAACGACCATCTGACATGAATGGCCTCAGACCTTGTAAACTCTTTCAGTGCCAATCACATCTTAAGTTAATTTACTTAAGTCTAACTAGTCTGAATTATCATTAGGATCCCAGATTCATATTCCTCTTGAAAAGACCTTTCATTCAAGTACCAGTATGCCTATAGTTCCAGAGAGAATATCCCAGGTCAACAGCTTTTCTCAGCGCACATTGGGCACATTGCACCCAATGCACGTCAAGAAAAGCTATTGACTCAGTCCAAAATTTGGCACTGAAAGGGTTAAGATGCTAGCTTGCTTACAACTATTCTAATTTTTTCACCCACTATGAAATAAAGATTACCTGGCTATTGTTAAAGACCCTAATTAAGTCAAAGCTAAAAAACCATATGGGGCTGACAACTTTCAAGATAAATATTTTTGCTGTGTATGCATTATGATTCTATCTAACAACTATATGTACATTTGACATTCACAATTTAAAGCATATTCATACAACCAGCAGCATGCAGTACATATTTTGCCATTATTTATCTTTGCAGCTTTCTTGAATCCCTTGTCACCCAGTGAGGTGGTGATGGAATCTGGCTTGTTGGATGACCCTCCCAGCACACAAACCATCCAGTCTATCCCAAATGCAAGCTTCATGGCAGCCAATATAGAAGGCAGTGGGGAACAGGATCTGTTTGCAGATTTGTTCAAGTATCAGCAGAATGCAAGCCAAATCATCCTTACACCATAGAGGATACAGCACAGTTTCACATTTGCAAAGTTTACATTGATTTATTTTTCCAATTCATATTTGTTTTAGCATACACACATATGACAATAATTGTGAGTTTCTTAGATTAAAACTCTTTTGAAGATTAGATACTAATTTTTAATAGTACCACTGCAACTCACTACTTATTGCCGTTTAAGATCAGAATATGTATGTACAACTACTGTATGCACGTGTAGATCATGTATGTACAGATATATTACTAAAATATTGTTCATGCTTATTTGTGTAAAGAATTGAATGCACATGTATTAAAAATTCTGCTCCTGGCATTTTCATTCATGTGTTAGGATATGTGGGCCCAGCTATTAGCTTGCATATCCAAATTGTCAACATAATGTCCTCTGACCAGTTTTGGATAATTTTGTTTATTATTGAAATTTTTTGGGTTGACATTCATAGAGTACTGCCCGGAAAGTCTTTCACCATGTCCACTGGTGGCACCACTGTTCATAGTGTAATTAAAATAAAATTCTCGCACCATTCCCAGGTGTGGGCCATAAGCTGGTATGTGTATCAGCAGCTCACAGTTAATTTAGTTAAGGTGAAATTCCCAAAGGGTCTTTCCTATGGGAGTTTCTCAGGCAGTGGTACCAAATACAAATACGAATGGTACCTCTGGAAGACCACTTGTGTGGGCCATCAGTGGACTATACTCAACAACAGGTGCAAAGTTTTCCCGCAAAACTGTATGCTGTCTGTCAAATGTACAAATTAGCAAGTTCTAACCCCAATGCGATTTGAAGAAATGAACAAAGCATTTTTACTGTTAATATGGCAGTCAGAGGCCGCTGTGAACATATGGATTTCTGTTACAGACAGTAGGTGGCTGCACCAAAATGCCCATTTCACATGGAAATATCTCTAAAACTAATTATCTGATCTTAATAAAACAAAAACTTATTTAAATAACAAACACTTGAGGGCAAAAAGGTATCATGGATTTTGTAATCAATCCTTTTTAAAACGTATAGCAAAATTGTAGTATTCTCCAAATTGTACCATTTGCAAAAAGCAGACGTTTTCCCATTAATTTTTTGTATCACATTTGGGGAAAACTTCAAAAAATCCCTGTCCCATCTTTAGTGCAGACAGATTCTGCAAAGCTTTGTGGTCAGTGCAATATATAGAGCTATTATGTTGGGACTGCATACATGTATGTATCTGTGAGTATTGGTGTGGAAGTGAAGTCACATTGCTTAGTTGGACACTACTTTAATATCGGTTGAATCCCATCTTTGATGGCAGTTTGACCATGCATGCAAGGCTGTTTATAAAGTGACCAAAAGTTTTGAGAGTTTTTTTTTTTTTTTATAATGGAAATCCAACCTGCATGCTGTACTTAATTATGCCCCCCTTCAAAGAAGTGGGGCATATTGCGTAGCACATGTAGGTCAGTCGGTCGGTAGACTGTGGTTTCCGCACAATAACTCAAAAAGCTTTTAAGCTAAGACTTTGATACTGTACAGGTGTATTATTCTAGTCAAAAGCTAGGCAAAGTTTGAAGATGGGTGACCGTGACTTAATTTCCAAGGTCACAGTGGTACCTGAGCTAACTTTAGTTTCTGCACAATAACTGAAGAGGTTTTTAAGCTAGGACTTTTATATGGCACAGGATTATAGTCCATATTTGGGGCTAGGCGAAGTTTAAAGATGGATGACTGTGACCTCATTTTAAAGGTCAGAGAGCCACTTTACTGAATATGGTTTCATGCTTTCTGCATGATAACTTATACCTTGGAGCTAGAACTTTTATATTGCACAGCTTTATGGTTCTCTGTAAGGGCTAGGTTGAGTTTGAAGATAGGTGACCTTGACCCAGTTTTCAGGGTCACAGAGAGATTGTAGAGTTCCTGTGGTTTCCGCACAATAACTCAAGAAGTTTTTAAGCTAGGACTTTGATACTGTACAAGTATATCACTATAGTCAAAAGCTAGGCAAAGTTTGAAGATGGGTGACCTTGATTTAATTTCCAAGGTCACAGTGGTACCTTAGCTAACTTTGGTTTCTGCACAATAACTGAAGAGGTTTTTAAGCTAGGACTTTTATATTGCGCAGGATTATGGTTCTCTGTAAGGGCTAGGTTGAGTTTGAAGATGGGTGACCTTGACCCAGTTTTCAGGGTCACAGAGAGATTGTAGAATTCCTGTGGTTTCTGCACAATAACTGAAGAAGTTTTCAAGTTATGACAGGGATACTTTACAGGTCTATTGTTCTTGCTAAGGGCTAGAAGAAGTTTAAAGTTTGGTGATCTTGATTCAATTTCCAAGGTCACGTTGGTACCTGAGTTAACTTTGGTTTCCTCATGATAACTGAAGAGGTTTCTAAACTAGGACTTTTATAGTGCACTGGATAATTGTCCGTATTCGGGGCTAGGTCAAGTTTGAAGATGGGTGACCTTGACCTAATTTCAAAGGTCACAGAGCCATTTGGTTGAATACTGTTTCTGCATGATAACTTGCATTTTAGAGGTAGCACTTTTATATTGCACAGCTTTATGGTTGCCTATAAGGGCTAGTTTGAGTTTGTAGATGGGTGACCTTGACCCAGTTTTGAGGGTCACACAAAGACAGTAGACTTTCTGTGGTTTTTGCACAATAACTCATGGGTGTCAAACTTCAGTCTTCAGACAGAATTCAGTCTTGGGAGCTTTTAACATGGCATTGTTTTCTATTGGAAGAGTTCTTATTTTGGCCATTTTCAGTCTTGGCAGGGCAGGACCTCTAACATCCATGATAACTGAAGAAGGTCAAATGAAAATGAGTGACCTTGCCCTAATTTCCAAGGTCATAAAGCCACTTTGCTGAATATGGTTTCTAAATGATGACTAATTTTTCAGCTATAACTTTTATATTGTCCAGGTTTTTAGTCATTTTTAAGGGCTAGTTTAAGTTAAAAGATATGTGACATTGATGTATGATCAACCTTCACTAATTTTGTAAGGTCACGAGTGCCCAATCTACCACTATCAATAGGGTAGCGAGGGCAAGGGTAATGAGAGCGGGGGGCATCTATGTTTTACAAACATATCTTGTTCTGAACAATTATCAAAGGAAACAGTTGTTTTTTTTTTTTTGAACTAGGAACTTGACCTGCATACAGTGCTTAATTCTTAAGAATTTATCAAAGGAAACAGGAACATCTTAGCAACAGTTTACAACTTTGCTTACAAACTTGATAGAGCATGCATGTGTATATAGTTGCAATGCAGTTATTACTCCTACGAACTGAGTCAACAGCTTTCCTCTGTGCACTATGCCCAGAGTGCATCAAGAAAAGCTGTTGCCTTAAATCATGCATACTAGATAATTTTTTCAGGCCTATTGATTACCATGTAAATCGATTGGGTCTGCAGTGGAGTTCAACGATTTTAAAACCGTAAGCCAGATTCACTTTAAACTTTTGGTACAGATACTCCATAGATTTTGGGATTTTTTTTTATATAATTGTGGATGACCTTCAGGTCATAAGTCAAGGTCACACTGCCTGGCAAAATATAATGGTTTCCCTGCCGCATCTTCAAAATGGATATGATTGAAGTCCATGAAATTTGGCCATTATTTGCCCAGGTGAGACTTCCCTTAAATTTGCTAAGAGGTGACCTTAAGGTCAAAGTTCAAGGTCAAACTTTCTGCAGAAGAATTGTGGTCTTCTTAGATGGGTGGCCTCTGGTGAGAGGTACCTGCTCGGGGGATGTATAATGTTTTTCAGACAAAAAACTTACTTGTAGTTCAATTTTAAGAGTGTGTAGCTGCTTGTACATGTATACAGTTTTAAAACCATGTGACGGTAAAGAACATGACTTGAGACAGTGCAAGGGAACCACTAGCTGGCATCGTTGTGATGTGTCCCTCCATGAGAAATCAAAGTTGTATGCATCTCCTCTCCCACCATTTTTCAATATTTTATTGACATAAATACATTGCACATCTTGCATTGAAATGAGATTTAGAATGACCTTCTGTAATTAAAATGGTAATTTGTGGTATTCCCCATACAGCACATGCACATGATGAATGATTGTGTGCCAGTCCAATATCTCCTGTGTATGACAAAATGTTAGGCTGAGGTTAAATTACACTGCAAAATGGTACTTGCACACATATGTATAATTGTTATCGTATTTTAGTCTTATAGTCTAGAACCACTTCCTCTTCATTATTACCCTATTCCATATAGTTTAAACTCTTTACTTTCCCTAATCTAACCTGTCACTGTCCAACCTATGTAAATAGGAAAGTACTATTGTACATAATTGTCCATGTTCCTCTGCAGAATTTTGACATAGGCTGCATTTGCCTTATTCCAGTCTACTGTGTTTGACGACCATTAAGTTACAGTGAGGTCATACATGTGTGTTGCTTTGTTATGAATGTTGTTATAAAGCTCATCATATTTGACAAAACCACAAAGACCAGACTGTCTGCAATATATTACTTGATGATTGAAGCTGCTTTTGCATGGAGCAGTATGTGGATTTAAGTATGCCAGTTGGGTCACATGCACTAGTAACTTGTTTCGGCGTTAGTGGGTGTGTTTCGGCGGTTCCTGGCGTTACACAGCGTTTGCCAGCGTTACACACTCCGGGAAATGCCGACTAACGCTAGCAAACGCCAAAATCCAATTAAGCCTTTTGGGGCTTGGCATTAGCCAGCGTTGGTTGGCGTTTGCCAGCGTTTGACACCCTTTCAATGCCGGCAAACACTGTGAAATGCTGACTAACGCCAGCTACCGCTGGCAAATGATCTGTACTCCTCTCAACTGGCAAACACAATGGGTTACATGTAAAATTTGAATTCAGTTGAACTGGGATGAGAAGGATCCATGGAAATTTGTATTTTGTACTTGTACTAATCATTAATATACTTTCAGTTTTTATACTCATGGGCAATACAACATAATTATCTTTAACATTATGCTGATGATTTATCCATTGAGGTGTATTGTGTAGTGAATGATTTTCCTCATGATTACTGATACTTTGGTCACCCCAATCTTGGTTGCAAAGTGAAGACAACCAACCAACCCTGTTTTCAATTTTTATTTTAACACAGCACAGCAATTTTTTATTGTATGTACAGCACAAGTCAGCAATGTATAACTTTGTGCTAGCATAGATGTGAATCCCTGTGAGTATAATACATGGAATTTATTGAAGGGTTGAAAGGGTGTCAAACGCTGGCAAACGCCGACTAACGCTGGCTAACGCCGAGCCCCAAAAGGCTTAATTGGATTTTGGTGTTTGCCAGCGTTAGTCGGCGTTTGTAATGCCGGCAAACGCTGTCTCACACTTGCAAACGCTGTGTAATGCTGGGAACCGCCCTGAAACGCCAAAACGCACCCAGTAACGGCGAACAAGTAACTACTGATGGCAATATCCACTCACAAGATCAGTTTCATTTTGTGCAAACACAACATTAATCGGGAGTTGTGGCAGTTGGCTCTACAGTTCAACATGCCAATTAAGTGATGTGAGGCAATATCCCAGCATATGGCTTTATAAGTATGAGTGTGCAGGCTTTTTGGCTCCATTTTATATTGTTGATTCAGTCAATGTGCACTCAAGTTTACCATCCTATGACTGCCTTGATGAAACAACTGTTTTAAATGATTGATGCTCCCTTGTACTGTGGGACAGCTGATGTGCTGTTAGTGTTTTGCTTTTTGTCCTTTGATCAGTGAAAGTATTTGCATACACAAAGATCTAATTCAAAATTCAGAACCAAAAATAGGAATGAGTTCATGTTAATCATTCTGTATTCTTAAAGTGTCTGCAATGCTTTCAACACTTTAGCAAATCCTTGATTGTTTTCATGGTTGTATAAAGCCTTTTTTATGGAATCCTGTTGCCCATGTTCATGCACCACACCCTCATTCCTGATGATATAGTTAGACACACACACATCATTCGTGTATCATCAATGTTTGTATTTGAATTTCTTATAGCTTGCCCAAAATCCAATGAGACTTGATGGTTACTTGACACATCTCAACAATGCACTGTTTCAAGAAAATCAGATGAAAGGTCTGTTACATGTGTACCTTGGACTTTAATGTTTGGCAAACATCATTGCAGAGATTCGAAGAGACAGTGTTCAAACTTCCAAAAAATATTGTTGTTTTCTTTTTCTTTCATTTTTGTTTGTTTTTTTTATTTCATTCTGTTTATCCCTCCTATTTATGGGGTAAGCACTATGTTTTGGGGTTGTCTCTTCATCTGTGTTTCTGCACCAACCTTTGTCATTGAGATATCTTCAAAAGGCCTGAAAGGAGTTTTCTTAAATTTGGTGCAGAGATGCAACATTGGACAATGATAGCTAATTAGAATTTCAGGACGCTGTGACCTATTAATGGGACACAATGAACTATTTAGTGTGCACTTTGTTACTGCAATATCTTGTAAGTGCAATATGGATTTTTCTCAAAATTCTTTACACACATACACACACGTGTGTGCGTGTGTGTGTGTCACTAAACAAACTTTAGGTGATTAGATTAATATCCAGGTCACTGTGACCTATTTAACTTTAGCACTATCTTAGATTTCCAGGCCACTGTGACCTATTAAATTTTGTCTCTATCTTCAGATTAAGTGTCTGGTTGGATTCTTCTCAAATTTGTGACACAGATAGTACAGAAAAACTTGACCCATATTCATAAATTCCACACCCAACAATGACAGCAAAGACATTCCAGAGTTACCAAAGCATCAACATTCAAACATCCATCTTCCAATACCAGTGCTAGAAATAGCCAGTGGCCCGGTGGCCAAATGCCTACAAAAAGCTAGCTGGACCGCCTTATCTTGTAAGAAACTGATGACTGGTAGCCCAAATATTTCAGATAGTACAGTTGATAACAATACAAAGGTGCCTTGAAATTAACTTTTCGGCCACCAGCCCTCCAGGGCACGTTTCTAGCGCTGAATACCAATGTGAAGAAACAAATTTCACTCCTGACTTGAGACCTGCAGTCACCCATAAAAGGCAACTAGTGGATGCATTAATTATAAGACAAAGATAAGCTGATTCGATTTTCAGGTGACCAATAGTGTGAACTTTGTTACTACAACATCTGCTGAGTACAATACAGAGTTTTCTCAAATTTCTTTCACACACGTGTGTGTCACTGGACAGACTTCAGGTGATTAGATTAATATCCAGGTCACTGTGACCTATTTAACATTAGCACTATCTTAGATTTCCAGGCCACTCTGACCTATTTAATTTTATCATTATCTTCAAAGTGCCTGGTTGGATTCTTCTCAAATTTGTGACAGAGATGCATTATAAGACAAAGATAAGATGATTGGATTTTCAGGTGACTTTGACTTATTTTATGGTTACTACACTGTGATCAATTGTTTAGCCCTATTTATGGCCAGCTTGACTTTGTTATACTGCAATATCTTCAAAGTGCCTCAACCGGGGCCTTACTAAAATAATTGCTCTACTAATTAAGGACCATGGTCGAATCAAGATCCTAACTGATCCTCACATGGCTTGTGGATCATGGTCGGATCATGCTATTTTACCAAGCAAATAGCTTCTAAAAATCGCTACTTAAATATTGAAGGATCAGCTAGGATCACTTTGGATCCGTTTGGAACTATTTCTTCAAGCTTGCTTATAGGAATCGCCTAGGATAGCTCCTGCATAATTCATATATATATATATATATATATATATATAACATTGGATGAGTCCTGCACTGATATATGATTTTAAAGCTGTACATTGTATGGTAGATACACAAATTAACACATTCATACTGATTCCTGCACATTTGCAACAAATGAACCTATAATGTATCAATTCTTTCTTTGATTGATACAATCTACAACATCACAAACAGTACATGTTCATGTAGTTTTGGTCTAAGCTACATGCATGGACATGCTCTATAGCTTCTATTTGCAGGTCAGAAAGTTAGTTGCAGTGAAATAATTACTATAGGTATAGGTAAAATTTCATCAAAACTGTGTGAAGACGATCCTCAGGTTTTACCATCATGTTCTTTGGACAATACTCTGTCAATTTACCTAGTTTTACCAAGGTAGACTACCTTCAGTCCCTAGATTGTGATGATTTAGAGAGTCAGCATACAAGCTAGGTGCATTTTTCTAACTGCCAATATGGCCACCAGTGCTTGGTATCAAAAGTGCAGAGACTTTCTTTTGAGGGAATTGTGGTAATACAAGTTGTATGGATTGCCTAGGATCAGTTAAACAGATTTCTAAGTTGTATAAATCACTTAAGATCGCTTAACAAAATTTCAGTCCTGTGGATTGATTAGGATCACTTCATTGAAATGACCATGGCAGTGAATTCCCAAAGATCGCTTTGGATTGGTGTGTGCAGTTTTCTAAATCGTGATTGGATCATGATCGGATTGTGATCAGATCATGATCTCATCACTCAGGATTTTAGTAAGGGAATGGATTCTGGTCCAATTTTGCACAGAGATCCATTCAAACAAAATAATTAATTCAAATAAAGGACAAGAGGCTCATGGGCCTAATGCTCTGGTGGCACTGTGGCTATATTGCACCTGTTCATTTCAAAGCTGTGAGTCCTCAAGTGGCTTCTGAACATATAAAGCTTAATGTAAAAATTGTACACCAGATGGCACTTCACTCCACATGTAATCATAGCTTATTTGTGCAACTCCTGTCATGAATATTGTTGCATGTGCTGAGACAACAACGAGTGAGTCCTAAATTTTATGTGTTCAGTGACCTTGCGAGAGAAGATCAAGGACACCCAGATTATTTACAGGCATGGTGACCTTACAAAAATACGTCAAGGTCACTGATATTACATGTGATTCTAGCTTTGGACATTGTCTATGTATCCTGTAAATTTGGCAAGTCTAATCCAATTAATTTTTGAGATTTGGAATTTTATATCTTAAATAGTACAGAAAAACATGATCCATATTCATTAATTCCAAACCCAACAATGACAGTAAAGAGATTCCAGACTTACCAAAGCATCAACATTTCTCTTCCAATACACATTTTGGCTCATAATTTCCATCAAATTATAGGTGGTGCCACTAGTATTATCAACTTAGACTTTGACCTCCCCCACAATCCCACCAAATTTGGTGAAGATCTGCCAAAAATTAAGGATGCTAGAGTGTTCACAAGATTTTCATATTTTGACCCCTATATTGCACAATATTGTAGGTGGTCCCACCAATATTGAAAAGAACCTAGATTTTTACATCCCCTGTAAGTCCTGAAAGTTATATTGGGCTGACTTGAAAACTGTGGACAGTACTTCGGTCACAAGATTTTCACATTTTGACCTATATATTACATAATACTATAGGTTGCGCCACCAACATTGATGTCGACAAAGATTTTCATGCACTCCTTTATGTTATATGGACCTATCTCAAGAATTGTGGGGTGCAGAGCATTCACAAGTTGAGCCCAATATTCAAACTGGCCATTTGACCTTGACCTTCAATTCAGATTAAAAAATTGTTACAGTTAAAATGATGCGCCCAACTTCCAGCTTTCCATATATAGTCTGTTTGTTAAAGTTAGATCATAACCTTTTCGAGTTACTGAGGAAAAACAATACCAATATCGAACTCGGCCTAGATTTTCATACACCCTATAAATCCTGCAAGTTATATTAGGCTAACTTGAAAAGTGTGGATGGTATTGTGCTTACGAACAAAAGTTTAGGGATGTCTCTAGTATGATACACTTATGCACAAAAACATCACCCATATTCAAAAATATCAAACCCAACAATGACAGCAAAGAGATTCCAGAGTTACCAAAGCATCAACATTCATCTTCCAATACCAATGTGAAGAAACAAATTTCACTCCTGACTTGAGACAGGCAGTCACCCACAAAAGGCAACTGGTGGTTTTAAACTGGTCCTCTCAACCTTTGAAATATTCTTCATTAGATACAGACTATAGTGTTTCCAATATATGTATAGGCCCAACCACTCAAAATCGAAATTTTATTACTTCTGCAAAAGATACAGGAGAATTGGTAGGCCTATCACTATTTTGGTTCTTCCGATTAGTTCGTCAGCTGAGTTTATAGCAAAAGTAGAAAGTAGGCGTATATCGTTTTTGTGATTTCTATGAATCTGGAATATTATCTAATTGATAAGTTAAGTGATTGAATCACTGTTATAGAGTATAACAGTGATTCAATCACTGATATGATTTTCAACTCACTGTAACCTATTACATGGTTACTATGACCCATTTATTGTCAATTTGACTTTGCTACCACAGTATCTTTAAAGTGCTTGTATAGATTTGTGTCGAATATAATATAAAGATGTGCCATGAACAAAAGATTGATTGATTACATTTTCATGTCACGGTGGCCTATTTACAGTCAATTTGAATAGCACTGCAACATCTTCAAAGTGCCAGAATGGATTCTTCAAAGCTAACAAACAAATTAAAAATGCACTTCATAATAAACAGATAATTAAAGGAATACGCAAGAGGGTTGTGTGAACAGCCCATGCACAGCTGACCTGGAGATTCATCACACTTGTGGCTCTCTCAACTTGGGATAGGATCAAGATCACCTATGTACTGAGTAAGTCTGACCTTTATGGAAGAACATTAACATGTGCAATACCAAGGTCCGAGTTCAAGTAATTCTCAAGTTATAGTGAAGGGTAAAATTCATGTATGTTGCACTGTGATCCCAGAAAAGAGGTCAAGGTCACTCATGTACTGTCTTAGTGTGACCTCCATAGAGAAACATTAAAATCTGCAACATCTAGGTCCGAACTCCAAACAGATCTCAAGTTATCAAGTGAACAGTACATTTCATGTCAGTTGTCCTGCTACCTTGGGCATGAGGTCAAGGTCTAAAAATCACTGGAGCATGACCACTTGCACAAAATACGTAAACACTTGTAAAAGGTACATCAATACCAAGTTTGAAACAAACCTGGCCAAAATTATTTTAGTTATAACCATTACAAGAAATTACATGTTAAATTTTCCTGTTACAACTATTTTCAAGATTAAAAAAAACAAAAAAAACATAAAAAAATCCTTGGAGTATGACCATTTGAACAAACTTGGTACAGACCCACCCAAGGTACATTGCTACCAAGTTTGAAGTCAATCTGGGGGACGCTTTCGGAGAAAAAGTCGAAAATGTGAACTAGCATTGGAATATATAATGACTTACATAGTAATCAATAGAAAAGGTGCATTTACCAAAAAGTACCCAAATTGAACAAATTGTTAAAAATCAGGAATCCACAGCAGTGCCACCTGGTGAACAACTTTGTTTGACTCTTCCACAAGGAACATATCCACCAAGTTTCAGCTTAATCTGAGTGATGGTTCTGGAGAAGTGGAAAATAGTTAAAACACATAAAAAAATTATAAAAAATTCGCAGCGCAGCCTGGTGAAAAAATACAGAACTAAGAGTCCCCGGGAGTGTGCCTGTGCAATATCAAAGCAATTGGGTGAGCAGTTTCGGAGAAGATTTTTTTAAAATTTGCCCCAAAAAAGAACCCCCCCCCCCAAAAAAATTATAAATTAATAAAAATAAAAAAATCACTGGAGCATGACCATTTGAATAAACTTGGTAGAGACCCACCCAAGGCATATCTCCACCAAGTTTTAAGTGAATCTGGCTGACAGGTTTGGAGAACTTGAAAATGTGAATTGTCGATGGACTGCAACAGACGGAGGACCATAAGATAAGCTCAGCTGACTGACAAGTCCCCTGCGCAAAGAATGTCATTGGCAGAATGAGCCAGCTTATTGGCTTGTTTCATTGAGAGAATGTTATTAGGCTCATTTTTATTTGGGGGAAACTTCCATGCAGTGTAATTATTTACTTTTGTGCACTTATGTATATGCACTGTAACCATTGGTCCCTTAAGCCTTTCAGCTCTTGAATGTAACCTCAACATGCATATGAAAGTCTTCCAGATGCCCTTTGTGGTTACTTGCCCAAAGGCCCACCATCTATTATCCCTGGATTTCCCCACTGTCCCAAAATTCCAAATCCCAACTTGGAGAAAATGGTGTGTCCTTGCTGAATTATACTCATTATATCTGTATTTTGCTCTGACCAAACATGTTTATGTTTGTTCCCATAAAAAAAAAATAACAATAATAAGTATAGAACTGACCACTGGAGCTGGCCATGGACTGCCAATGGCCAGCTATGTTGGCAGCTAGTGAACAATTTGCCATTTGAATGAGGTGAGCGAGATACATCCTTATATGCAGCGAAGTTGGCCACTAGTGGCCCACATTTGGGAGTTGTCCACTAGCTGGCCATACCTTTATATGGGGAGCTGCCCATTAGTTGCTCTGTTGCTGTCCACTAGCTGGCCACATTCCAGAGCATGGACTCTGACACTTGCATACCTATGTCTACAGTGTTAAACCTATATAGCCTAGGTCAAAAATGATCTCCCAGTTCTGTAAATGAACACAACCCAGGAAAATATGTCCATTTCAATGCATGTTCACTGGTTTGTTTAGTTTGATTTAGGACACATTACAACACCATAGGTCACTTAAGCTGGTCTCCACGCACTTTAGGTGCTTACCCAGAGCTCCCAAAAAATTTCCGTGGGTCCAGTGCCGTACCATGCTGCTGCAATGACTGTCCCAGGTGCCCTGTGGCGTGTCACACCACCCCTAGTGTCAGTAATGCGTACTAGCGAGCATGCGCAATTAGTTTCCTACTCAGGCGTCCATCTATGGTGGACGCGTATTGTTGGAAGCTCCCGTTTTTTTCTTACCGTTATCGGTACTTTTGTGGCTTCTTCGCGTGTCGTGAGATAGTCGATAGGTTCCCGGGAACTGGTCCTATCTCTGGTTAGTTCGTTCAGGGTACGGGCAGTTGAGGTGCATCCATGAACTTGGATGCAGATTTGGACGTCCGTTGGGACGCCAACCATCACAGGATGGCATTTTTGGATGACCATCCTGCATGCGTAGGAGTGGTGTGTTCTGCACTGAAGAGAGTCCATGCGACGTTTGTCGACGATGGACTCCCTATCAGTGGCAGAAAGTCCGTCGGGCTGATGTGAGGTCGGCCAGACGAAGGCTGCAACGGGCAGAGTCACGTCAGCGAGAGGACAGTGTGCCTCTCGAGGGATCGGTGGCTTGCTTCGCGGCACGTGCTGCAGATGCAGCCATCCAGGCACCTGGCAGCTTGCCACGTCGTGTGCCAGCTGGTCCTCGAATCGAGGCACACCCTCGATTCGAGGCTTCCATTGGTGGGCATGCCAGTATGAACAAGCTCGTTCATGCTGGTCCTCGAATCGAGGCCCCTGATCCTCGAATCTAGGATCGGCCTCGAATCGAGGCCCCTATGGTAAAGGTGCCCTCTACGGACGTTAAGTGGACTGTGGTAGAGAGGTCCCGTTCGCGGGTTCCCCCCACAGCTCCTTCTGCTACAGTGAGCAGGTCTGTAGGCAAGTGTCCCTCCCGTCCTGTCTGCCCTACTGCCGGCCGTTCGTCGGTAGTTCGACGAAAGGACGGAACCTTGGTAGTCACTAAGGCAGTGAAATTGTGAATACCAAGGTGGGGGGGGGGGAAGTCAGTAGTCTCTTCAGGTAGAGATAGGGTGACATTGTCATCACTACCTGTTGGTACTACTCCTCCAGGCTTTCCTCTCTGTGCCCAGCCGGGTCAAGCTTCGGCTGTGCAGGCGGAGGTGACCGCCCAAGTGATTATGGGCAAAGTGGAGGCGCTGTTCGCTGCGGTCGGCGAACAGCTGGACAAGTTGGAGAGTATGGTTTCCTCCGGGGGACCTGGGATCGCTCCTCCTTCCCCCGCCCACTCGGTGTTGCCTGGCCCCCCTTGTGAAAGTGGGGCGGAGTCTTCCCCCGAGTTGACTGCACCTAAGCCTAAGGTGGCTAGTGCGGTCAAGGCGATGGCCCCAACTGCGTCCTTCGTGGTGTCCGCGGGCGTTTCCGGGTCTCTTGGGGACCAGGTGACAGACCGGAAAATAGTCCTCGGTGGTGAGGGCTCGGCCATTACCGTCACTTTTGGGGGGGGGTGAGAGATCGGCTTCTCGGCCGGTTTCTCCCCTACCTCCCTCCCCTGGCCGCGAGCGTTCGCGCTCCCGCCACGGGAGGGAAAAGAAGAAAAGGAAGAAGAGGAAGAGGCGTCATCGGCACCTCTCCTCCTCTCCATCATCGGATGGGAAGGTACGTCGCAAGAGCTGTCGCTCGGGCGTTTCGCCTGCCGGAGGAAGGCAGGTCTCTCCCTTGGCAATTCCCACTCCGGACGGTGGTACAGTGGTGCGCGGATCGGATGACTGGGTGCCTAGTCCCACCAGGGGAGTCGATCGGTCCGGGTTGGAGGCTCGGCCATCTTCTGCCACCCCAATGGAGATTGATCAGGCGGTCGATGTTTCTTCCGTTGGGGAGATTTCCTCTGCTGTGACCTATGCCGATGTGACGGCGGGCCGGGGCGCTTCGGCGCTTGAGCCTTCCCCTGCAGAGGCTAAAGTTATGGCTTCGGAGACAACTGGGCCTGTGCAAGAGGTTGTGGAAAGTGTCGCTCCCCCGGCCCCTAGGCCTATTCGCTTAGTGCGTGCCAGCAGGCCAGTGTCACCTCCTCCCACTGGGGAGCTTCTGTTAACAAGATGAACCCAATATTCAAACTTGCCATTTGACCTTGCCCTTGATCTCAGATTAAAACGTTGTTAATGTTCAAAATATGCGCTCCACATCCAGCTTTCCATATATAGTCTGCTTGTTCAAATCGGGCAACAACTTTTTCTAGTCATTGGAGAAAAGCAATAAACTTGGACAAGTGCCAAACTCCATAATTACTGGGTCACAGTTAACCACAAAGTAGGTCACCAAGTACAGTTTTATGTATTCAAGTGCAATTTTGATCTGGAGGCTCAATTCTCTTTTCCATTAAGGACCAAGCTACACCTTGCTATTACAAAATAGGGAGCTTCTGTCGGGCATCTTGCCCGAGGAGACTCTTCATGCGTGGGAGGAACTGCAGTCTCAGTACAGTTCTGGGACTCCGGCACCAGCCGCAGAGGCTCCCACAGTGTCGGGACCTCTCCCGGATGCCAAGGCAATGACTGAGGAGGAGCGCCTCGAGGATGTTCTCCTTGGGTTGGGGGACGATCTGGAGGATTGTCCCACGGCCGAAGACATTCTTGACCTCGATTGCTCGGATTTCCCAAGAGAGGATTCGGAGCATGAGGACGGGAGCACTCGTTTCTCCCGCCTTGCGGCTGAGCGGAAGGAAGCCGAGTCTCGGCCACTTCTTGCGGCCGCAGAGCGGGCGAAAGCTCTCCAGTGTACGGCTTCAGCCGAGGAGATGGTAGACCAGGCAGACCGGACTCCCTCTAAGACGGACAGGCTGGGGTCTGAGTTTCGGGCAAACATCGCTTTTATGCGGGATACCCTTCCCGGGGAGGCTGTCCCACACCCCACATCGGTACAGCCAAAGACAGTGCCGATGTCGGTCGACGGAGTGGAGGCTGTGTATAACTTCTCCCCTGCGACGGTGGACGCTCCTTTATGCGACCGCGCCGCCAAGGAGTCTGAGATTGTAACCCTGCCTCTCTCATCCCTCTGGCGGTTTGAGCAGGATGCACGGGTTATGACTATTGTGGGCTCCTTCCTGGACTGTTCCGGGTGTTCTGCCATGCACCTTTTGGAGGAGGCGCGTGACTACCCCTCGGCGCCAGCCTCCAACAAGCGTTTGCTGGAGACCCAGCTGGGTCTCGAGCAGTCTTGGGGCCGCGCTGTGGGTCACATTCTTAGCAGGGCCATTACGCTCGATGCAAATGTTAAGTTGCTGCGACGTAATGCGCTCCTCTCTGCGGCCAACCTACCGGCGGAGATAAGCAAGGCCGCTTACCGCCTGCCCCTGGATCCTGTTGGTCCAGGGCTGTTCGGTCAGGGGTTGGTCCCACTCCTTGACAGGGCAGATCAGATGGCCAAGGAGAAGCGGCAAAAGTCTCTGGATGAGGCTTTGCTGCGGGGTGCGAGGTCCTCCAAAGGGACAGCCCTTCCCCATCAGCCTGCCGCAGCTGGGCGTGGCCCTAGGCCACAGCAGAAGCCGCAGAGGCGGAGGCACAAGCCGCAGAGGTGGAGGCCAGTCGTCGAGGTTGGTTTTTTCCGGTGCTAAGGGCAACCAGAAACCGGCGACTCGTCCCTAGGGATGCGCGCCGTTTGTCCGACGTCTCTGCGGGCCCACCGGTCTTCGATCCCTCTCCACCTTCTTGGCGAGGGTCGGTAGGCGGGCGACTAGTGTCGTTTGCAGACCAATGGGATCAATTAACGGATGATGTTTTTGTCAGGAATGTCGTCCGTCATGGCTACGTACTGGACTTTGCCGAAGGCAGTCCTCCACTTTCAAGAGTCCCCTTCTCGTTTCCGCCTCGCGTAGAAGCGGACCGGGCACTCTTGGACGAGGCTGTCAAACCAGTGCTCGATGTAGCGTCTCCAGGCTTTTACAGCCGTCTCTTTTTGATGCCAAAAAAGGACGGCAGTCAAAGACCAGTGATCGACCTGTCACGTCTCAACGAGAATCTTGTTGTGCAGCACTTCAAGATGGAGACCCCCGCCACCATCATGGCGGCGATGCGACGGCGATTGGGCAACCTCGATAGACCTGGAAGACGCTTATTTTCACATTTCCATAGCTCCGTGCTCTCGGAAATTTTTGCGTTTCATGGTCAACGGAAGAGTGTTTCATCTCCGTGCTCTCCTGTTCGGCCTGGTGCCGGCACCGGCAAGGGATCCGGCAGCACATCTATCTGGACGATTGGCTCCTGCGGTCTCAGGACCAAGGCCAACTTCTTCGGAACATGCAGTTCATGTTGAATCTGTGTGCGAAGTTAGGTCTCATTGTCAATCTCCCGAAGTCCAGTCTAACACCCGCGAGGGAGTTTGTTTTTCTGGGGATTCAATTTTTGACGGTCCCTTTCATCTGTCTCCCGTCAGAGGACAGATGGAGGCGACTTGTCTCCCTCTTGAAAATTTTCAGGAGGGCGTCGGCCCCATTGGCACGTCAATGGATGCGTCTGGTAGGGACCCTAATGTCCATGGGTTCTCAAGTTCCCCTGGGGAGGCTTTATCGTCGGCCTGTCCAGCTCAGTTTCCGGGATCAGTGGGATCGACAGAGCAGGCTCTTGTCCCAACATATCTCGATTCAGCCTGACGATCGGCTAATTCTGAGTTGGTGGTCTCGTCGGGCAAACGTGATGCCGGGACAGTCCCTGGTGCCGTTCAGCGCCGAGGTAACTCTGTTTCCGACGCCTCTCTTCAGGGCTGGGGAGCCCATTTGGACTCTGTGACAGCCTCAGGAAAATGGCCTCTTCTGTGGAGGCAGTTTGCCATCAATTGGGTCTTGTTATGAAGTTATTCAATGTAAAACTATTATTAAGAAACATTACTCACCATAGGTCACTAATATTCCCACCCAACCATCCCCGCTTTTGGTCCCTCCTTCACAGTGTAGGAAACGGATTGCGCATGCTCGCTAGTACGCATTGCTGACACTAGGGGTGCTGTGACACGCCACAGAGCACCTGGGACAGTCATTGCAGCAGCATGGTACAGCACTGGACCCACGGAATTTTTTTGGAGCTCTGGCAAAGCACCTAAAGTGCGTGGAGACCAGCTTAAGTGACCTATGGCGAGTAATGTTTCTTAATAATAGTTTTACGTTGAAAAACTTCATATTTGTACACAATCACAGTGACAAACATTATACTCCTTGTACCTGTTGGAGTAGAGTAAGTAAATGTTGGTTTGAAAGGAAGAATCTTAATGAATGAGCTTACATATTATTTATTCAGGTTATTGTACTTCACTCCAGCTGCAGTCCAGCTAATCTAAAGGGTTGTAGACATGCATACGGCCACCAGACATTAATTCAACACTGAACAAGACTTTTAGTTGGCTTATGGCCATGTCACTGATGTTTTAATTATTCTATAATGATGTGTTCTTCTTTTGTATGTATTTTATGTACATTTTATTCCACACTAATAAATGAAGTGTTAATCCATCCCGAATGTAAATGTATTGGTTTAATTCCATATTATGCACCTGCTGCTGCCAACTAGTAGCTGCTTATCCACTACTTTTCCGCTAAGTAGCAGGTGATTGAAATTTTACCATGCAAATGACTGGACCCACAAAGTAGCAAGAACAAGAAATCTGTTAGGCCAATGGACATCTCACTGGCTGCTTATAATCCTGCCGCACAGCTGTCGATACTTAGCGGTTGACAAGCCACTAAGTAAACTGGGTGCTTTTGCATGGCTGCTTTTCATTCTGCCAATCAGCTGTCAGTACATACTGGCCATCTGCTAGGTAAACAACACACTCAATTGGCTGGCAATAATTCTGCTGCTCAGTTGTCACTACTTAGCAGAAAGCCAGCTGCTAAGTAAACTGGGGACCTTTGAATTCTGCTGCTCAGATGTCACTACTTAGTGGCTAGCTGCTGCTAAGGTGAACAAGGCATCCCATTGGCTGGTAATCTCTCTCTGTTCATTTTGAGCTAATACAGCCTATGTCAAAATTCTCCAGAGGAACATGAGCAATATGGACAGTAGCACTTCCATATGTATATAGGTTAGACAGCTAGTGACAGGTTAGCTTATGGAGAGTATAGAGTTCATAATGCAGAATAGGGTAATGACTACTACCGGAAGTGGGTCTGGACAAAAGGACACAAATACAATGAATCACATTATGATAAAAGCAACAACTTTAGCAGCTTAAAATCATGAAGAGCCTGCAATACCAATGGACAGAGAAGTAATTTATAAATGTACTTCATAAATCTGACCTATAATGGGAATATGGCTGTAAAATCTGGGATGACTGCGTACAAGCAGGGGCAAATAAACTGAAAGTATTCAGCTGGCTGCTGCCCGCATTATTTCAGGTGCCATGTGCACCACATCATCTGCAAAACTTTGTGAAGAAACTGGTTTAGTAACACCAGAGAAACACAGGGAAGAGTTTAAGATAATTCTAATGTACAAAATTACAATCCAATTAATCCTAACTATTTATGCAATATCTCTCTTAATGAAACTCTGGACAGAAGGCAAACAAAACAATACTCAAATCTAAAAAAAATTTGAGAAAGTACTAATATGCTGTTCTCTTTTTCCCCATCAACAACTGTGATCTGTAACCTTTTTCCTCTTCATATTAGAAATTCAAAAACTTGTGGAATTTAAAAGAAGACCAAACTCTACTATGTAGGAAGTCTTTATCTCTTCATGCAAGATTAAGGATGGGCTGCACCCAGCTGAATAATTATCTGTACCAAATAGCCATTTCTGAGTCAGCAAACTGCTACTGTGCTTTTATATGGAAGATGGCATTTTTTTTCAGTTGTCCCTTTTAGACCGATTTTAAAGACCAATTGCATGGTTTGATTGTACAGTATGCTCCTTTTTCAGTTCAAATTGTTTTATACAGTTCATTACAGTATAATTTTGAATCTATTACAAAAATATTTTTGGCAGGATGATCACACAAATAGATCCAAAATATTTAAATTCACTGAAGCACATATAACATGATGTTTGCTATATTTGTACTACCATCAATCTGGATTCTCTTACTCTTGAGTTAAATGTCATCTTGGACTTGCAGCAAAGACCCTTGTCTGTCTGGTCTTTTGTTCGCGTGCCCCTTTTGTGTGTATTGCTCAATGTAACGTTTTCATTGACAAAAACTCAATTTCTACTGAGCCCTGCCAAGTCTCATTTTTTGTACCTAATCTTGTCCCCTTTTCTTTTTTATGTAATCTATTGATTTATATACCTACATGTACACATGTACTTTTTCTCCAGCAAGAGGGATTCATACAGGGCCATGTCCTCCTTCTCAATTGCATTCTTTGTGAATAAAATATATTCAAACCTAGTCAGCAATGTTGGCAGATGACTTGGTCATCAAGGGCCCCACAAGCATTGTATTTTTATAGTCCTGTGACTTTTCCTGGAGGTCCAGGACATTCAATTACAACCACAAGTGAGTTCCTAAGCTACATGACCTTTGACCTCAAGATCACCCATAAACGTTCCTCAGTAAAGTCTTGCCTCGATCCATGTTTTATCAAGTGTGACGAATTTCTCAAATCCTTCTATATACTGCATGAAACACATTTTTCAAACAGCCCCATGAGCTTGACCTTTCACCTCAACATCACTTAATTGTGACAAGTTAAAAGTGAACTATCCTCTAGATACAAAAACATGTCTAAATATAATGAATTATCAAATACTTCTAGAGATACAGCTTGCACAGAAACAGATTACATTGCTATGCCCCTGTGATGTTGATCTTTGACCTCAAGGTCATGAAAAGCATTATCACAGTGGCAAAGACCTATATAAATACACATTGTGACCAAGTTTGATGAACTTGCATTGAACTGTTCTAGAGATATTGCATAAACTCTATTTTAGTTGTACGCCCCTGTGACCTTGATGTCAAGATCACCCATAAACAATCCCAGCCAAGGCTTGACGCAGATGCATACTTTGACCAACTTTGAAGGCAACTGAATTTTGCTTGGAAAGTTATTGTCCGAAATGAAAAACGGATGGACGGGCCGGTTGATTACTATACGGCTCCCCTGGCTACGATTTCGGCTCTAACAATAGAAGAGCTGGCATCATGCAGTTATGTTACATAAAGTATATTTTAGTTTGAATTACATAACCATTGCAATTTTGTCACAAAGGTACAACAAAGATTAATGTTTTAAGAATGGGGAGTTGTTTTTATTTACACAGATCACATTTACAAACAACACAATCAACTGTGAACAACTATCCTTTTAGAGACCAGCATTTTCTCCTCCCTTCTTCACTTCACATATATGTGCAATAATAGAGCCACTACACTTTTACTTGCATGATATACATTTTAAACAAATTTAAATCACAGATATCTTTTTATATTTTAAATACTGCTATGTTTCTGGAATTTCATTTGACCAGCACACAATCGGCTTGCACATGTACTACTATTCATGAATACACAATCTAACTGACATTCTTATCCCAAGGTATCAGTGCATGAAATTCAAATTATAGCCATCCATTTTACATAACAAGAGGGCTCCGGTAACAGCTTGTGCTCATCTGCTTGGCATGTACTCATTTAAAAAAAAAAAAAAAAAAAGAGGCCTATGGGCCTAATGCTCTGCTGCCACTGTGGCTATATTGCACCTGTTCATTTCAAAGTTGCAAGTCCTCAAGAGGCTTCTGAACATATAAAGCTTCTGTACATTTACTGTATAAGAAGTCCATCATATGGCACTTTGCTCCACATGTAATCATAGCTTATTTGTGCAATTCCTGGGGTGGATATTGTTGCATAAGCCAAGACAACAATGAGGGAGTCCTTAACTTTGGAGTTAGTGACCTTGGGACAGAATATCAAGGTCAAAAATAGGTCAAGGTCACTGATATCATAGTAAATTCTAGCTTTGGACATTACCTATATATCAAGTCTTATCCTATTACTTTTCAAGATATGGAATTTTACATCTTTAAACACATTTTGGCTCATAATTTCCTTCAAAATATAGATGGTGCCATTAGTATCATTTAATACTTAGACTTTGACCTCCCCCACAATCCTACCGTATTTGGTGAAGATCTGCCACCAATTAAAGATGCTAGAGTGTTCACAAGATTTTCATACTTTGACCCCTATATTGCATAATATTGTTGGTGGCATCATCAATTTTGAAATGAACCTAGATTTTTCATACACCCTATAAGTCCTGAAAGTTTTATTGGGCTGACTTGAATATTGTGGACGGTATTGTGGTCACAAGATTTTCACAATTTGACCAGTATACTACATAATACTATAGGTGGCGCCACCAACACTGATGTCTACAAAGATTTTTATACACTTTAAAACTCCTAAAAATTATATGGGCCTAACTCAAAAGTTGTGGGTGCATAGCATTAACAAGATGAACCCAATATTCAAACTTGCCATTTGACCTTGCCCTTGATCTCAGATTAAAACATTGTTAATGTTCAAAATATGCGCTCCACATCCAGCTTCCCATATAGAGTCTGCTTGTTCAAATCGGGCAATAACTTTTTCTAGTCATTGGAGAAAAGCAATAAACTTGGACAAGTGCTAAACTCCATAATTACTGGGTCACAGTTAACCACAAAGTAGGTCACCAAGTACAGTTTTATGTATTCGAGTGCAATTTTGATCTGGAGGCTCAATTCTCTTTGCCATTAAGGACCAAGCTACACCTTGCTATTACAAAATCACTTTTTCAATTTTACAGGCATGGTGACCTCACAGAAATAGGTCAAGGTTACTGATATTATATAACATTCTAGCATTGGACATGATCTATATATCCTATAAACTGTGTAATCCAATCACTCTTCCAAACATGGACTTTTATATCTTAAAGCACATTTAAGCTCATAAGTTCCGTCAAATTATAGGTGGTGCCACGAGTATCACTAATAACTTACTGTGACCTCCCCTGCAACCCACTAAATTTGATGAAGATCCACCAAAAATTTAAGAGACCAGAGTGTTCCGAAGTTTTTCGCATTTTGACCCCTGTATTACATATTGTAGGTGGCGCCACCACTATCGAAGGCAACCTAGATTTCCATACCCCTTTAAGTCCTGAAAGTTATATTGGGCTAACATCAAAACTTTTAAAGTTATCGCACTCACAAACCAAAAGTTTACAAACGAACGGACATGAGTGATGCTATAAGCTGTGCAACCTTAGGTCAGCCGAGCTGAAAAAAAAAGGCAAAATCACCTGTTGAACAATAAATTGCTAGGTGTACCCAGGAGATGCCATGTGTGACTTTTGGGCAATTCATCAATTGGTTTCAAAGATTTGTTTAAGGTTTTCAAAAAAACCTACTGCAAAAAATAACTAAAATCTGGTCTATTAAAAAAATTAGTATGGACCCATCCAATGTGTATCTCCACGAAGTTTCTGAGCAATTTAACAATATTTATAGTTTTTTGGGGAAAAACTACACATGAATTCATGTACTCTTACCAATCAATACATCTATAATTCCTGTGTTCTGCTGACTGAATTTGCTGCTTCTGCAAGTGTAGACTTCATAGACTATGGATGTACATGTATTGTATTGAGTGCATGGTCACCAATAGTTGACCAAAAGCTTGATATTACCAGGATATTAGCTAATTTTCAGTTTGACTTTTCGGTGTCATTCATAGTCAAAATTATGTACACCAAAAGAAAGCCCATAGGTACTTTCCTGTCATGGGAATGTTAAATAGTAATCAAGGGCCTAGGATCCACCATTACCAAAATACATGCCAATATGCCAGTTTGATCTTTCAGGGTCACTGATGTTCAAAAATGAACATCACAAGAAACCCCACAAGTCTTGCCTATTAATGGTTTAAAGTAACCATAGGCCTAGGATCCACAACCACCAAAGTGTGAGCCATTATCCCAGATTTACCAAGTCAGCATCACCCCCATCCCACCGAACCACTCCCCCCCCCCCCCCCCCAAAAAAAAAAACACACACAAAAAACAAAACGAGGCCCAGGCAGGATCTTAGTGCTCTGCTGACCCATATAGAAATAAATAATAGAATGGTGGTTAAATAAGAAGGAGAGATGTTTTTAAATATGATTCATAACTACATCCTACCATTACAAAATCACCTTTTCCAACTTAACAGATCTAGTGGCTTTACAAAAATAGGTCAAGATCACTGATCTTACATAATATATTAACATTGGACATGATTTGTTCTATAAACTTGGCTTATCTGATTCAATTATGTTTCGAAACATGGAATGATGTATCTTTCAAGACAATATAACTTATAATTTCTGGCAAATTATAGGTGGCACCACTAGTATCAATATCAACCGAGATTTTGACCTCTTCTACAATCCCACTTAACTTCATGCAGATCCATCAAAAATTAAGGATGCTGGACTGGTCCCAAGATTTTCACATTTTGACCAGTATATCACATAATACTATAGGTGGCATCACCAACAATGATCTCAACACAGATTTTCATACACTTTATAACTTCACAACATTATATGGGCCTGACTAAAAAATTGTGGGGTACACAGCATTCACAAGATGACCCCAAATATTCAAACTGGCCATTTGACCTTGACCTTCAACTCAGATTAAAACATTGTTTCTGTTGAAAAAATGTGTTCCACATCCAGCTTTCAATACATGGTCTGTTTCTTTAGATCGGGCAATAACTTTTCAAGTTACTGAAGAAAAACAATATATTTGGAAAACTCCATAATTACTAAGTCACAGTGACCCAAAAAGAAGGTCACCAAAAAGTTTGATGTACAATGTTAACAAGTTCAATTTTGATTTGGAGGCTGAATTCTCTTTTTCATTGATGTCCAAACGACACCCTGGCATTACAAAATCACCTCTTTCAACTGTACAGGCATGGTGACCTCACAAAAATTGGTCGGCATCACTGATATACCATAACATTCTAACATTGGACATGGTCTATATATCCCATAAATTTGGCATTTCTAATCCAATTACTTTTCCAGATATGGAATTTTATATCTTAAACACATTTTGGCTTGTAATTTCCGTCAAATTATAGGTGGTGCTACTAGCATCATTAGCAACTTAGACTTTGACCTCGCCACAATCCCACCAAATTCTGTGGAGATCTGCAAAAATTACAGATGCTGGCGTGTTTACTTTCTTTCACATTTTGACCCGAATATTGCATAATTTTGTAGGCATTGCCACCAATATCCAAAGGGACCTAGATTTTCATACACTCTGTAAGTCCTGAAAGTTATAATGCTAACTTAAAAACTGTGGACCGTATGGGGGTCACTCAATTTTCACATTTTGACCTGTATATAACATACACTAGTAACTTGTTTCAGCGTTAGTGGGTGCGTTTCGGCGTTACACAGCGTTTGCCGGCGTGAGATGGCATTTGCCGGCGTTACAAACACCGGCAAACGCCGACTAGCGCTGTCAAACGCCAAAATCCAATTAAGCCTTTTGGGGCTCGGCGTTTGCCGGCGTTAGTCGGCGTTTGCCAGCGTTAGTCGGCGTTTGCCAGCGTAAACCGGCGTTTGGCAGCGTTAGTCGGCGTTTGCCAGCGTTTGACACCCTTTCAACGCCAGCAAACGCTGTGAAACGCCGACTAACGCCGGCTACCGCTGGCAAACGCTCTGTAGTCCTCTCAACTAGCAAACTCAATGGGATACATGTAAAATTTGAATTCAGTTGAACTGGGATGAGAAGGATCCATGGAAATTTGTGTCTTGTACTTGTACTAATCATTAATATACTTTTATTTTTTATACTCACGGGCAATACAACATAATTATCTGTAATATTATGATGATGATTTATCCATTGAGGTGTATGTGTATTGAATGACTTTGCTCATGATCACAGATATATATATATATATTTTGGTCACCCCAATCTTGGTTGCATTTAGTAAAGACAAACAAACAGCCCTGTTTTCAATTTTTATTTAAACACAGCACAGCAATTTTTTATTGTTTGTACCCCACAAGTCAGCAATGCATAGCTTTATGCTAGCATAGATGTGAATCCCTGTGAATATAATACATGGAATTTATTATTAAATTCCATGTATTATATTGAAGTCAGTAATGTATAGCTTTGGGCTAGCATACCTGTGAAGTCTTCCCCCATAAGGTGGCAATCTCCCACTTTTTCACCCCAATTTTTTTATTTACGAGCAAAATTTTGCAAATTTGGCAGAATCTCCTGCATAAAAATTTAGTATTTTCTATTATATTCTAAAATACAAATCTCCCACATGGATTTTTAAAATTTACAAAAATCTTCCTATTTGAGGTGTGGAATGTTGACAGGTATGGGCTAGCATAGATTCCGGGTGAATATAATACATGGGATTTAATAATAAATTCCATGTATTATATTCACAGGGATTCACATCTATGCTAGCACAAAGCTATGCATTGCTGACTTGTGCGGTACAAACAGTTAAAAAATTGCTGTGCTGTGTTCAAGTAAAATTGAAAACAGGGTTGTTTGTTTGTCTTTACTTTGCAACCAAGATTGGAGTGACCAAAATATATATATATATATCAGTGATCATGAGCAAAGTCATTCAATACACATACACCTCAATAGATAAATCATCATCATAATATTAAAGATAATTATGTTGTATTGCCTATGAGTATAAAAAATAAAAGTACATTAATGATTAGTACAAGTACAAGACACAAATTTCCATGGATCCTTCTAATCCCAGTTCAACTGAATTCAAATTTTACATGTATCCCATTGAGTTTGCTAGTTGAGAGGACTACAGAGCGTTTGCCGGCGTTGAAAGGGTGTCAAACGCTGGCAAACGCCGACTAACGCCGGCAAACGCCGAGCCCCAAAAAGCTTAATTGGATTTTGGCGTTTGCCAGCGTTAGTCGGCGTTTGGCGGCGTTACAAACGCCGTCTCACGCCGGCAAATGCTGTGTAATGCCCGGAACCGCCCTGAAACGCACCCACTAACGCCGAAACAAGTTACTAGTGAAAATGCTGTAGGTGGCACCACCAACATTGATGTCGACAGACTTTCATTCACTTTATAACTTCTAACCGTTATATGGGCCTAACTTAAAAAATTGTGGGGTGCAGCACATTTAGGAGGTGACCCCAATATTCAAACTGGCCATTTGACCTTGACCTTCAACTCAGATTATAAAATTGTTAGTATTCAAAATATGTGCCCCACATCCAGCTTTCCATATATAGCCTGTTTGTTTAGATCAGGCAATAACTTTTCGAGTAATTGAAGAAAAACAGTATATTTGGACAACTGCCTAACTCCTTAATTATTGAGTCACGGTGACACAAAAAGTAGGTTACCAAGTACAATTTTATGTTCAATGTAATCAAGTGCAACTTTCATCTGGAGGCTCAATTCTCTTTGCCATTTAGGTCCAAGCCATACCCTGCCATTACAAAATCACCTCTTTCAACTTTACAGGCATTGTGACCTCACAAAAATAGGCCAAGGTCACTGATTTTACATAACATTCTTACATTTGACATGGTCTACAGTATGTAGCCTAAAAATCTGCAAGTCTAATCCAATTACTTTTCTAGACATGGTATTTTGTACCTTAAAACACATTTTGGATCATAATTTCCTTCAAGTTATAGGTGGCGCTACTAGTATCATTAGGAATTTAGACTTTGACCTCCCTCACAATCCCACTTAATCCTGTGAAATACTAAAGATGCTAGAGTGTTTATAAGACTTTCACATTTTGACCCTTATATTTTGCATAATATTGTAGGTGACACCACCAATATGAAAAGGGACATAGATATTCATACTCCCTGTAAGTCCTGAAAGTTACATTGGACTACCTTGATAACTGTGGACAGTTCTAAGTATGCTAACAAGCAAAAGTTTACAGACAGACAAACATACATGTAAGCAGTTGCATGAGCTCTGCGACTTTAGGTCAGTAGAGCTAAAAACCAAACAAACAAACCTAAAAACACTTTAATTCTACAAAAAAAAACACTGTATATGCATCACCTGTCTCAGGATGTATAATATTTGCACTGTTTCCTTCACAAATTTCATAAAGGTCCACCTGGCGGAACACCTGTATGTAAAAGCAAAGCATTCCATACAAACAGTTTTCACAATGTTGCAATACATGCACTGCATTCCCAATGCAATAATAGCACTTAATGACACATGGTCTCGAAGTTTTATATCATAAAACGTATCCTCACTTTTGACCACTCTTATCATTTTATCATCTTCTGTCAGAATATATTTTCATAGAATTTCAAACAATTCTGTTCAGTCATCCTAGAGAAGTATAGAACAGCCTTAACACATAAGAATTCACAATAAAAACACACTTTCAAAAATTATCATACATATTCTCATCCTTTTCACAAACTTCCGTCACCTTAAGTCAGGTTATATAAAATTTCAGCCAATTCTGCTTGATATTCTGCAGAAGTTGAAAATAAGCTTTAACACATATCAATTCATAACCCCATATGTATATTAAAGCAATTGGCAAAGTAGTTTCTGAGAAGATAAAAAAAATGAAAAACAAAGCAAAAATTAAAAAAAGAAACACTTGGTAGAGGCCCACCTAGGGAACATCTGTGTCAAAAATCAAAGCATTCCATGGCAAAGTTTTGGAGATGCCATCTAATCAAATGGACAGATGGATGACAGATGCAAATGGTCTTCATAAGCTCTGCTGACTTCAGTCAGAACTGCTAAAAACTGACATCCCTTGCATAACCCACAGATCTCCATTAACAAGGGTCCTTGACATTCCAGATATATTTCAAGCATTCTGTGCAGACTGTCATAAATACAAAAAGCCAGCTCTCAGTGTCCAAAGTCAGGTAATGGGGCAAAACGTGTTCGACAAATTGTAAAAAGGCTGTACCCCCCCCCCCCCCCCCACTCCCGTACATAAACATTTAGCACTCCTGATCAATTATACCACACAGCTACAAGGCATTAATTATCACCATGACAGGACTGGAGTCAAACTGTTACAGATACATCGAATGCAACCAGGAAATATGGTCCAAATGTAGCCCCACTTGGCAGCACAAAGAGGTGCAATGCTGCAGCAGTGAGACACCATGAGTCCCCAACTAAAATATTTGAAAAACTAGAAGAGACTGATTTTCCAACAGAAAATCAAATGTCTCCCGGTGGAACACTTACGTCTCTAAATAAGCTACAGGTGATAACAAATTACAAATGACCAAGTTTGCTTGAAAATTACAATCCTATTTTAGCTCTCACCTAGATACATTACTCTAGCAATTTTCATCAAGTTCTTCAAGACTTATTGCAGAGAAACCAATTTCACATAAATGACAATGTGACCTTGAAAATTAGGTCAAGGTCACCCAAATACAATCCCAACCTTGGTCTTACCTTGATACATAATCCTACCAAGTTTCATCAAATTCCATCAAGTTCTTCATGACTTATCGAACGGAAACCAATTTCACATAAGTGACCCTGTGACCTTGAGAATTCGCTCAAAGTCATCCAAATACAATCCCAACCTAGGTCTTGCCAAGATGCATAATTCTACCAAGTTTCATCAAATTCCATCAAGTTCTTCATGACTTATCGCACGGAAACCAATTTCACACAAGTGACCCTGTGACCTTAAAAATTAGGTCAAGGTCACCCAAGTACAATCCAAACCTAGGTATTGCCTAGATACATAATCCTACCAAGTTTCATCAAATTCTGTCAAGTCCTTCAAGACTTATCGCACGGAAACCAAGTGTTGAAGAACCTCAACAACAACAACAAAAACAACAACAAGCGGAAGAAATGGACACTAAAACAATATGTCCCCCAGCTTCCACCGGGAGACATAATTGGTGACACATTGTACTTCTGCATTCATCAACAACTACACCTATCCACGCGACCTGCTGATACCCAGGAAGACAATGAGCTGGATATGGATCAAGACGACCCCCCCCCCCCCCCCCGCACAGATGTTAACTCCCCAAATGAGCCCCAAACTGTGACCTCAACTGACATAACCCATGCTTTTAGGGCCATGAAACCACCAAACAGACTACACCTAGCTGTAATATTCCCTTTCAAGATGCATGTATGTACTGCCATATAAAACTTTTCTTGTGAGAAAGTATAGGTGGATTACTGCTTTTGACACTTGTGGCTTAGTACTGAAGTGCAGCCAGCTCCTTATTCTTGATACATGATACCATCACAAACATGGTGGTGCTCATTGTGAACTTTGTTGTCCTCACCAAGCATTAAACTTATACGTATATGCTGACTATACATCAGTTATAAGTACTTCAATTTTATTTATAACCCAATTGTCCGTCAGTTGCTTTTCGTGAATACACAAGAAACATCCCCTACTCCTCAGAGAAAGGAAAAAGTAGATTTTTTTACTCACAATACCTTAGTACTGCTTTAAAACCAAAAATAAGAAATTAGAAATCACAGTGCAAGACCATTTGACAGAGATCTTCCAAGGGCACACCCTCCATCCCCATTCCCATCAAATTTAAAGAAAATGTGACCAGTGGTTTTCGAGAGAAAGTTGAAGAGCTGAATTGGTGTTGAACAATGAATGGACATCATTCTTTAAGCTCAGCTGACTGACAAGGCAGCACACCTAGAATGCTAAATCAATAAATTTACATTGCATGTCAAATATCTGCCCAACATAGATAATAGAAAATATGAACACAATCACTCAAAATGTGAACAGACTCTAGCATCAAAGTTCAGTTTGACCAAAATCCACCTTATAAATTATCTTCACTTTTTTCTTTCTTTCCTTAAAATCTCTGGAATTTTTCTTTGCACTGGTTGTATTTTAAAACCCTTCTCCCAAAGTATTAAAAAGTTATACATGTATGAACACTGGTCAATATATTTCCATTGCATGTACACTTATACTTGAACTCCTCATGTACACTTTTACCAGACTGCAATTTTATTTTGATGTTCATTTCAACACACTGAAATTGAATCAAAAATTATACATTGTGCTGCATACTCCTCCTGTGAATAATTTAACTCATGGAAAATTGAGGGTCAACCTCATCCTAAGACTGCAGCCTTTTGGCACGTGATCATGTTTCAGAATGCACATTCCTGTGGTTATCTGTTTCAATGTGACCTGCTTTATGTAGATATGGATGCTGCATGTGATCAAGTCCAACCCCCTTAGCCCAAGATCTTGACCTCTGTCAATCACCTTTGATGGGCCTTGGGGCATGGACTTACCACATATACCAGGCAGGGAGTAATAAAGTCTATAATATTATTATAAATTGTAATTTTTCAACATGAACAAACATGTAGAACAGTTAAAAAAAAAATTCATCACACAGTAACTTATAAATTTAGTTCACCTAACACTATGTGTCATTCAACATTCTTCACATTTTGAATTTTCAGTTGAGTATAAGAACACACACGGGTAAAATAAAACAACAAATAAACAATTTTACCCACTCTGGAACAGAAGTACATGTATTCACTCATATAAATTAAAAAGATGTTGTATACAGTTAAAATCACCTAAGCAGTCATGAGTAGTTATTGCTGTTCCTTACATACCTACACATTATATGTATATTGTATTGATAAGTTTACCATACATATGAAGCATATAAATATATATACATATTTTAAATTTGCCAAGTTATGATATTGTTACAGTGTCCAGATATGTTGAAGAAAAGGTCCACCCTTCACCAATGTCAGATTTACTTAAGAATTCCCCAAGTCTCTTGTTCTTGTTCCAGTTGAAATATTTAATTTGAATTATGTAGCCAAATTTATACCAAGTTCACAATCCAATTTCCATGACCACATACAGAATATACATCAAGTGTCTTTACCTAATCACTTTCCTAATTAAGTGGAAGTCTTCTTTCACTATGGCTATCCAAAATCAGAACTCTATGAATTAAAACATAACTATCCCAGGTAAGTATCCTAGTCTACTGGGTACCTCTCCTTGTCCCTGCATGGTATTGCTAGGGAACCCGTATACTTTATGCCACTCACCATGTGTGGTTGTGTCCCTGTCGACTGAGCACCAACATACATATATATATAATAAATTTATGGTCGGCCAATATGGAGAATCGTGCAACTGCACAAGTGATTAGCACCCTGCCCAAATACAATGTGGATGTATCGAGTCCTGCTCAAGGACCAGTGGTATAATTTGCAAGTGAACTTTGCTTGCCAAATCAGTGTGATGTTACCAAAAACATGTTGTGGAATGAACTGAATACCATTGATCCATTTTGACCACGAATTGTGCTCTACTTGTGAAATAAAACACTTTAGTCCTTTCTTTCCGAATACTGCCATTTTGCATCTTTTTGAATACCGGTACCATTGTACAAGTGTACTAGTACATGTATATGATCAAAATGTTGTCTTTTGCTTTTGAACATAGGATGAACAGAATCTCAGAAGTGCCCTGTGTCTCGACTGACAGATTTGACTCACAAGGTCTTTCACAGCATACATGACTCAATCTGTGGCCTGGTCATGTACACACTCTGAAACACCTAGCTCATCATCATTGGTTGACTGACACATGGTGCTCGCCAGAGATTCTCTATACCAGTATGTCAGACAACTGAGTCAAATAGCAAAGGAATCTAACATTACTTCCTCCAAAACTTATATCATTCAGTAAAAGTCATGCTTTCAGTAGAATATAAACTATAAATATACAATATGAGAAAGAGCCACTGGTAAATGGCAAAAAAACATTGAAGTACACTGTACCAAGCAAAGAAAAAAGTGCAACAACCAGTGTTTACAGCGGTGGTAAACAAATATACACTTGTATAATAGATTTTTTTTTTTTGATTGCTGCAGTGTAAGTAAATCAGTCTTGGTCGACCTCTAGTGGATATTACTTAAAATAAATTTGTCAAGCATACTCATGTGTCAGTAGATGGGGCTGCAGGTATTAAAACTTAATTGCATCGATGAGGGATGCTGCAGATGAGAACATTCAAACTTTTTGAAGCTGCCACCAAATCTGTGTGTTAAAGGCAGAATTTCCAGCCATCTCTTCTTAAATCTAGTCGCAGCCATTTGGACAACTGTAGGGAAGCATCAATGATCAGTATGCATTGATATTTTCATTAAGTTTTGAGTACTCTCTGTAAAAAAGTTACTACAAAGAAATCCCATGTGCTTTAATGTTTCACCTCACTCAAATTTTCATTATTCAGTCCATGTTTATGTTTGAAGTTGTGATTTGATATGGTTATGAAGTACGGAAATGAACATTCGTGTTTTATATACTAGTAAAAACATTAATCATAATAACACTTGTGCCAGTGTGTTCATATGTGCTGTTGTATGATATGTGTACAGCACTGATTAGAGTTTTTTGTGGTTTGTTTGTAGAATACAATGCTTTAGAGCCAAAAACTTCAAGTGCTGTCTTTTTAATTCATGATACCTAACCATGCACCAAACTCTACATTCTATACGTCAGACAACTGAGTCAAATAGCAAAAGAATTTGACATTATTCCTGTCAAAACTTATATCATTAAGTAAAAGTCATGCTTTCAGTAGCATATAAACTATAAATACACAATATGACAAACAGCCACTGGTGTACATTTTAAGTCAAGTCAATGGCACAAAAATTCCAAGTACCAAGCAAAGAAAAAAGTGCAACAACCAGGATTTACAGCGGTGGTAAACAAATATATACCTTTATTCTGTCTTTTTTTTTTCTTTTTGGATTGCTGCACTGTAGATGTGAAGCTGACTTAAAGAAAACCTATTCCTTATATTTTGACTTGTATAAATTCATAAGGTTTATATTCCACATTCCCTCATCACGGTGACTGGTTTTATATATATATATATATATATATACACACACACATACATACATACACACATATATATACACATATATATATATATATATATATATATATATATATATATATATATATATACACATACATATATATATATATACATACATACATACACACACACATATATATATATATATATATATATATATATATATGTTACACCAAGACAATCTGGCATTTCTATACACCAAGACTATTCTGCATTTCCACAAAAACTCAGTGTCTGTTTTGTATTGGTATTATTTTCTACCACCTTCTCTTGTCTACCTTGTTCAACAGAATGTTCATGTGGAAAATTATAATGGAATCTATGTGGACTCTTTGACTCTACCCACGAAGCACTCTTCCTATGGTGTACAACACAATGGGAACCTGCAACACAGTGGACGGGTGCTAGTTACTTCATGTCTGCTGTACTGGCTGGCCTGTGAAGATAGACTCTATAATTAAACTTCTGACCAACTATACGTCTGCAGCATGCCTTGGATGAAGACTTCCCACTTCTTCTGCCATATTTGCATGGCTTTTATTCTCTCTGCACCAGTAAAGGCACTGTATCTGTACAAAAAGACAGCAAAGTAATTTCCAAATAAGTGTTTGAATGAATGTAGGTACACAACTTCAAGGGGTGCAAATTTGTATGCCATACTGTATGGTATATAAGTACTTGGGGTTTTTTTACCTAGTTATTTTGCCCTTATGTTAAAAATGACCAATAAGAATTTTATTACTTTGGTATTTGTGTTGTATTTGATGAGTAACTGAATTTATTACTCTTTTATGCAACTGTCTTGTTTACCCATAAGAAAGAAGAATGGCAAAATGTGAAGCTCCTGGCATAAATGTCTTTATATTGACTTTACACACTTAATACATGTAGATGAAAGAGCGGTACCATACAACCCCTCACAGCAGTTATGCATGGAACACAAATACAACAAACTTAAAGGGCAGGTATCAAAAAGGAAAACCAGACATATTTCGCCTAATTTAACTCCCCTCTATACGATAACATGAAAATTACCACGATTTTTGGTTCTGTCTTGAAAGTTATTGCGGTTTTAAACTGCCCCTTGCAGCCTTGTGAACAAAAAGCGGAGATCGTGCTTTTCCGGGGAACGTAATGAATATTCATATAAAATAGATCATGTGACCTAAAGTTGTCCAACGCAACATGGCGGCACGTCCGAAGCGAGCTGGTAAACGATGCTGCGTGAAATTCTGTAGCAAAACAAACTTAGACGGCGTTTCCCTTTACAGCTTCCCAAGGGATGACACTGTATGGAAACAATGGGTCAAGTTTGTGAAATGCAGACGAAGTGATGACTGGGTGCCTGGGTCTGGGCATATATGCTCAGACCATTTTACCATGGACGATTTCGACCATGTCAGGTAAAGTTCTGACGACAAGACATACCACTGCCAGCCTGGGGCCAGGGAACCTAGCCCAAGGTCAAAGTCAAAGTCAAAGTTTTCAACCTGATAACAGAGTATGATTAACACGATAAATCATAAGTAAAAGTGTAAAACATGCCGAAAATAAGTTTTAAAATGTAATAAAAAGCTGCTGCAGAATTCCACCCGGCTTGTAAATATCAATACTAGCGTAACGTCGTAAGTGTATCCAAACCCATGAAAAATGACCCGATTATGGCCCAGGTCTATGCTAAACCATGGCAACTGAATAAAAAAACTTTGATAGAATAATTCATGCACATGTGCCTTGAGAAAAAATCATTCTCAAGAAGTATTTTCAATGCACGTACATTTTAAAAAATATTATATCTGTATCACAAAGAAAGAATCCACAAAATTAAACTTCTTGGAGGTGCGGGAGGGTCAGATCATTTTTCACATAAAAAAAAAAGATTTCACAGTGAAGAATCAAGATGTACATGTATTTTTTTTATGATTCACTGCATAAAGTATTAATTTCTCAATTCATAGTTCATTGAATCGAAGTGTCTATGTACATTTATTGAATATACTGTTTATTATTTGTTGAAATGCGTAAGAGTTCATGAGCAGTGGGACTTTCATGGGTCCCAAGATTTTAATGTAATTTCACAGTTTATGGAAAATGAAAAGGCACTGTTTCAAAAAATAAACCTCTGCTAGCACTATTTGAAGGCCCCTGCCCCCCAAAAAATGATAAAACAAAGCAATAAAAGACCATAAGGCATAACAAAACATGCAGACACGGTCTCACAGTTGAGTGAGCATGGGCATAAATTTTCATGGTTGTCAGTGTTCTTGTTCTGTCTGTATATTCAGAGAAGCAATGGAAGGTTTTAGGGCACGGCCCTCATTGAAACCAGGTGCTGTACCCAGTGTACAGCCAGTACCAACGCAGGAACAGCTGGAGGGGGAGCAAAAGTCGTATGAAGTGGCTTTGAAGAAGGGTGCACGGTCGTCCCGTAGGCTTAGTCGACCCAGCTTCTCCCGTCCCCCAGTGGAGCCCTTGTATCAGTGTGGTGCAAAACATCACCAGAAAGGCTCTGTAATAGATAAGCTGGAGGTGAATCGTGTAAGTGACAGCTAGTGTGTCTATTTTTTTATTCTAATTGCAATCATGAAAAGGAAATACAGGTTCAAGAATTTTCAGTGCTTGTTCATTGTGCTTTGCCTTTAGTATGAAAGTTGCATGAACATGTACACAAGTAAAGATTTAGAAACAAGTTTTCCATATGTAAGAAATTATTTTCTTATTTGCATACTACTCTTTCAAATATGTACATGCAGAACAAAGGGTAAAGAGGAAACAATTGTTTACTTGTAAATCAACTGAATACATGTACAATGTAGTTTATGAGGACAAGTTTAGGGAAACTTCAGTTGTCATACCTTTACATGTAAATCTGATGAACAAAATACCTAAAACAAGAAGGAAAGAAAAACAACTACAGGAACAAAGACGACCCCCCCCCCCAAAAAAAAAGAAGCAAGTGTTAACATTTTATACATCCTGACTTATTCAGAAATTTTCCTTTATGGGCCTTTGGGAAATGATGCAGTTTGTTTATTTTCTTGTAAAATAACACACATATACAATATACAAATAATAATAATAATATTGAAGAATATACATGATACACATGATGAACTGAGAGTAATTCTAAATGGTTTCAGATGATAGAGCAAAATGAACAAAACATGGCTCAGATCGCAGCTGAAGCACTGGTTCAGATGAGCAATCAAGCTCCTGCAGTTTCACAAGGTATAAAAAAACTGTTGAAAGTGTTCTCTGCTGATTCAACACTTTAAATTTACCCATGTGCCTGACAGATGTACATGTACTTGAATACATTTGTGTGTGTACGGCTGACCCTTTTTGAACCACTTGGCAACGTGTATTGCAACACTATGTAAATTACTTTCTTCTCAGTTTAAATAAAAAGATTCTGTAAACATGAGAAAGTGTACATAAGACTCGGAGGGTTACTGGTAAAATACCATCATCATGCTACCTCTTTTTTTCCCAACAGAGATCAATATTTTTGAAAAAAAAAAGTTAATTTAAAACATGTTTTATGCATAGTCCAAAAAATGAAAAATTACAGATGTGTTTCTCTTATGGGAATAGATGCGGCATACTGCATAAAATCATTATGAGTGCCAGACATAATGTAGGTAAACACCTTAGTTTAGACCTGGTCGAGGCTAATTTTATTATCCGTATAGTCATCAGTTAAAAATAATCAATTCGGGCAACAAGAGTTTGCAACTTTTACTAAATTGACATATCTGAGGATTTTTTCAACTCTTGATACACATGGTAAAGGTGAAGTCTTCTAGCACCTGGCTGGTATGTACATAAAAAGCCCTTACCCATACATTCTTATAGGGACAACAGATGTGAGTACTCTTCCAAAAATGGAGCGAGGCACGCAATTATCTCTCAGGAAGCCAGAGAGAAGAAGCAAAGGTGTCTAATTGAACTGATTGGTCTTCTGTTGAGTCAAAATTGCAGTTGTTCCTTGGTAGTTATTTGTTATTTTTCTTTTTGCTTGCTTTAGCCACCATTAGATATGCTGTATGGTTTTTTAAACCCTGTCAGAAACCTGAGCAAAGTTCCTAAACAACCATTGTTTTATTTGAAATACATACAAGTGCATGTATGTATGTATGTATGTATGTATGTATATACATATATATATAAATTTTGCACACAATTAATATTCCAACCTGAATATCTAATGGTTGCACCAAAACAAAAGCAGGAGCAAAATGTTTGTTTTCGTTGTTTTTAGCCAAGTCCTGATGGAGAGAGATGCCTGCCATTTTATGTCACCAGCACAGATCCATGACTGCGCATGCATAATGAAGCTAATTCAAAGCGACATAATTAAGTTTACTCTACTCGGTTCTCTTGACAGACATGACTTGATCTGTACAGTATGACGGACAACACATGATGACTTGAGCACCCTGGTACCTGAGTTTTTAATCTGTCAAAATTCCCCAATCTGTTTGCCTGCCTGAGTGTCTGATCACCCAAGTGCAAAGCTTTATTTTTCAAAAAATCAATTGCAGTTATATGCACAACAGTAAATCCAAAAATCATGCAGTATTTGCTTGAAAATGCACCGAAAAATAAGCAATTCTGCTGGTATATTATTCTAATAATAATAGACACATGATATTTAATTTTTCAGCATGAAAGTTTTTTCTTCCATTGATATGCCATATGCTTCTAGTAAGTTCTAATAGATTTCAACCACATTGGTGCATGCATATTTTTGTTGCTGACAGCGCTGAATGACAAATGACAGCATCGCGATGATAGGATCGACTCCACCATGCGCTGGGGGTTGTCACAGCTACAAGATGTTGCATGCAGGCTTCCTATTACATTTTTACAATTTACAGAATTTTACCTTTATATATATTTCTTGTTAAGTTTATTTGATTATACTTTTTAAAACCTGTTGATATTTGAAGTGAATGTGATATGGCATATCAATAGTACATCTATACGAGAAAACCACCTGACTGAATGTTTCCATTGTAACAGGATATATAAAAATCTTACATTTACAAGTACTTCATATTTTGGGTGGATGCTAAACTTATCAATCTGTGCCTGTTAATTCCTCCAGCTGATAGTCTCTGGTTTGTTTTGCAATAGAATATTTGTAATATACTATTTGTGATTATGAAATGATTCCCCAGTTCAAGGATATTGTTTGACAGGATACATATAAACTGTTCATAGTTCTTCAGTCTAAATACTGCATGCCAATTACGGAAAAAAAAATCTGTTATAAGATTAATTGAAAATTATGAAACTCATCTTTTTTTTTTCTTAAAGGAATTCAGTCTCATACTGAAACAGCAGATTTCAGTTTACAGTGTGAACTTGTAAAGCTTCCACCTCTAAAATGCCTGAATGACTATGAAGAGCCAGAGGACCAAGCTGAGGATAGCTTCCTGTATGATGGTGATGATGATATCACTGATGAAGATTTTGACACAGAAGATGATTCTGAAGATGATGAGGATGAGGAGTTTTCACTTGATAGGTTAGCCGATAAGGAACAAACAGGAATAAGAAAAATTCTGTTTTATCACTTAATGTTACAAATGCAGACACACACTTCCGTATTATATTCATCAAATAGAAACACATGATCATGATGGTGACACTCCTTTAAAACAAAACAATCTCTTGTTCAGAATATGTATCAATTTGGCCAACTTGGGTCAAGATTAAGCTTTGACTGATTGTTTTTTTTTTTTTTTTTTTTTGCTTACTAGTTTGACCAGTGCTTCCGAAGTTGTCTGTTCTATGCAGTCTAATGGTATTGAATATCTCATTGAGAAAAAAATTATCTCATAAAAAAATTCTCAAAAGGCATTTCAAAAAGGTAACTTGTGTATTGCACAAACCTCGTCATGGATTAGATGGAATGTCACCACCATGATGTGTTCGTAAAAAAAAACCCATTGGGAACTGTTATTAAATCAAGGCCATCTTTCTTTAAAATCTAAATTATCGCCATTGTTTTACCAAAATACAACTGCATGCACTGAATAAAAATGCCTGATGACTCTTAAAACTACAATGTAAAACTGCTCCGGTAATGACATAAACATCTTTATGGATCTTTTACATATAAATGCAATACACATTTCTTCCAAAGTCCTGTGAAAAGACTTCTCGACCCAAGGAAATATAGTATTTGCATGGTGTCACTATGTACAGTAGTGCATCATGAAAGACCACCTGCCTCTCATGACCACTTTTTAACATGTACTTTACCCACTACAGGTCTTTTATTTGTACCTCTGGTGAAAGACCACGTGTCTGAAGACCACACTGTGATCCTCAAGGATGGTCTGTCGCGAGAAATAGCATTGTATAATAATGAATATGGTGGTAATAATGATAGATATAAAGAACTGTGGTACAATGAAACCTGTTTTGACATACCACCTGCCTTAACTATATGCATTTTGCCATCTTTAACATGTTATTGCACGTCTATTGAATTGAGGGGGTTTGCTGCATTATGTGATGCCCCTTTTGCCTTTTCTAAGGGGGGTCTCTCAAAAAAATGTTTTAGTGTATGCAGACTGCAAAAATGTTATAGCTTTTCCAGCTAGACATGCACTGTATTATAATTAACCCCCTAATAACTAAGTTCATGCTCTGTTGAAAACAAACAAACAAAAAAAGAGAAAAAAAAAAGAGAAAGAATAGACATACCTTCATTGCATGCATTGACTGAAGGGTCTGCCATTTGCTCAAATTAGATCATGGTGACACCAAAATCTAATCAGTTTATCGTAGCATGTTTGATAAGCATAATACCAAATTTGAGCAAGATACAGTGGACTATTCGACAGATATTGTTCAAACAAGCCCTAATGAGCATGTAATTAGGCTGCCATTTGCTCAAAATAAATCATGGTGACACCAAAATTTCATCAGTTCATCTTGTCATGCTAGAGAAGCATACTGCCAAATTTGAGCAAAATACATAGGAGCATTCTGGAGATGTTGTGGTAACCAGCATGAAATTAGGCTGCCACTTGCTCAATTTCCTTCATGGGGGCACCAAAATTTAATCAGTTCATCTTGCCAGGTAAGGTAAGCATATTGCCAAATTTGAACAAAATACATGGAGGCATTGTGTAGATATAGTAGTAACAAGAATTCACACGTCTGGCGGACAACCCGAAAACAGAAAGGGTCCCCCTATGGGGCAGACCCTTATAAAAAAAAAAAAAAAAAAAAAACCTGGAGAACATATTTATTGAAGTCAAGAAATCATAGTATTAGCAACAAGCACAGTGGTCCTTGACTTGTAAGGCCCCTGTCAGTAACGTGTCCATCCCTCTTGAAAGGCCATTCTTATGAAGAAAGTGTGACATTACAATTATATTGTCTCTCTGTGGGAAGTCCATCCTTCTTGTATGGTGGAGAGCACTTTTCAGCTGCAGTGGCAGTGGCCATAGAAGGGGGACCACCACTGTAACTTGTGTTATTACTCTTCTCAAGAATTTATTTCTTATACATATTTATTAAGTTTTTGAATTGATCACCGTTTTTGGGCAAATTTGAAATTCAATCTACTGAATAATCATTTATACTTTTGAGGGTAAAATTTGTGAAATAAACCCAAATCAGCATTTCCTCAGTTTTAATTGCTGAATTTTCAACATAAATATTACATCCATTTCCCCCCAAGTCAAATATTCCCGAGTACCAGTACTCAGGAACAATTTGTGAATATTTACCTATTGCAAATTTGTTTAGTTATAGAGTAAATTCTGACCAGTTCATCAAAACTGTATGTTAAAAATCTATCGTTTGGTGTTCACACAGGATAACCACCCCAGAGCAAGAAAGGAAATTTATTGTCTCAGAGAGCTGTCTCATGGGACTTTTCCATGCATGCCCCATTTGTGCTGCTCCTTGTTCAGCTGGCATTAAATCTGTCAAAGGGACACAGGTGGCCATTGACCAAGAATGCTGTTCCTGTGGCTATTCAAGGACCTGGAAAAGCCAGCCAATGGTTGGAAAAATGGCAGTTGGCAATCTTTTGATGTCTGCCAGCATTTTGCTTTCAGGTAATGAATGAACCATGACAATAAATCTTTGGTATTAAATTGTCTGCAACTGTTCAAAATGTTTGATCTATCCAATAGACATACATAAATATAAATATATAAAAGGAAAATCTATATCACTGTTACAAGCAAATCAACATGCATGTACAAGGGTTTCATATCACTGTCTATCTGAAAAATAATAATAAAAAAAAAAAAAAAAAAAAAACTTCAACCTAGTGATATCCCTGGATTAACCACAGGTCCACTGTACGATTCTGTGTGCATAAGCTGTGGGAGTAAGACAACCATGTACTATTGTAGAAGTATTTGGGTGGTCTGAGTTCTGCTGCTTTTGGTGTAGCCTTATAAAACATGTAAAGAGCATGCTTTTGGTACAAGCCAAAGGGCAAGCTCAGTGGAAAGTGTGCACAGTAAAACCTCACCTACCAAATACCTCAGATTAATGAACACCTCTCACTTCTGAACACTTTTTGGGGGTCCCAAACATTTTTCATTTGATAGGCACATGGATGTTCATAACTTCTCACTTCTGCACACAGCACACTTTATTTGAGAACCAAGCCACAAATGAACCTCCCACTATTGAAGATGATTGTGCTTTCTCTTTCAACCATAACAAGGCCGGCGAGTAGTTAATTGCCGATTGTTTTGAAGATAAAAGCAGACACATTACATACATGTATATTACCCTGCTGGGTCCACACAAGGCTGAAAATACATATCTTTGTTAGGCTCTGCTGCTCACCTTGTCTCTATGGTTACCAAATCACACATTGGTTAGCACAGTTATGAAGATTATTGGCTAAGCCTCAAGGAAAAAATGCTTCAGCTTACTAACTTTGGTTGGTATTATCTCCCTTTTTTGTCTGGGAAGCACTTAATTTTTGTTGATTCTGAATTTACGACAGAATTTGTGTTCAAAGAATACATTCCGCGCAAGTAGTATCACTGGTGTGAATGTGTAATTTATTTGTATGAACAATGAATGGATAATTTTGCTTACACACACACATACACACAAATATATAATTATACATGTTTATACATACATACATACATACATTCATCAAGTTTGATCATCCAGCAGCTGAACACCTCTCACTACTGAACACTTTCACTCAGTCCCCAGGGTGTTCGGTAGCGACTTTTTTCACTGTGCATGGAGATTGGTCTGTTTATCAGGCAACTGTACATTGTGAAACATCAAGGTCTTCATGGACACCAGTCTTCAATCAAATATTTTTTAAAAAAATTTCTAAATTTTCTAATTTTCCATAGTAACATGGTCAGGGTAATCCACATGGAATTTGATTTTTATGAATAGCGAATGTGTTGAAAGTTTGTACAATTTACATGTGCATGTATATGTCCACAGGAGCTAATATTGCAAAAACACTGAGACTGTTCAAGTTGATGAAGGTTGCTTGCATTTCAAAGAGCACCTTCTTCAGGCATGCAAGATTGTATGTCCATCCTGTTGTCATCCAAGAATGGCGAAAGCAACAAGAGGGACTAATACACAGGCTCCAGCAAATGGATGGGTTGGTACTGGCGGGGGATGGCAGGTGCGACACGCCTGGCCATTCAGCCAAATTTGGCTCTTATTCAGTAATTGAGCAGAGGATCAGGAGGGTTCTGGATATCCAACTGGTGCAGGTCAGTGTACATATTGTACATGCGCAATCAATTTAAAGCAATAAAAAGATACACCCATTACACATGCATTTTCTACCTGTATTTCATGGATTTCCATCGTGTGTCACAGACAAGTGATCCGTTAATAACAAGCCCTAACCCCACCCTCAAAAGTGGGTTATTTTCTGCTTTGTGGGACCTCTTTCTAAAGGTGTGATGTCACGTGATACCATCCTTTCATCTATCTACAAGACCCATGCCAAGTAGGATACTATTGGTTGAATTCACATCAGAAAAGAAAATTGCAACCACTGAAGTTGTTACTTTTATGAAAGATTTACAAACACATTTGACATTTACACACAGATCGGTCATCCTGCATTACCTGGAACAAATTGATATTGTGGTTTCACAAATAACGGTCCACTTATACATGTGAAGCTATTATGGTTGTTCACAAGAACAGGTTGTACTCTACTTCACTCAAGTACAAGAGTACCAAACAAGCCCACCAAAAAATACTCGTACATGGGACACAGATGCCCCCACCTATGACACCATTCAGTGAGTTGTCTGCGGTTCAAATGAACACATGAATGGTCAATAAAACCCTGGATGCACATCTTCACAATGTGTGATTATATATAATATATATGACTGAGAAAATAGGCCAAGGTCATATATCTTATCAGAAAACTTGGGCCTTGACTTAATGAACATATGACAAAAAGCTGGTGCTGGAAATATAATTTATTGTGAAGATAATGAATTTAACATACTTTCTTCCTCTTCAATAAATTATCCATCACATGCCATAGGTGGTGCCACTAGTATTTCACACCTTATAGCTTTTCATCTCTGTAATATACCTGTAATGTTACCATGATATATTTGTACAATTAAACATACAATGAACCGAATGTGCACATATATACTAATTACTAATCTTGTACAGTTTCATGTCTGGGTCCAATGATTATGGATGTACACACAATATAACTTTCATGATCTAAGCGGGACATACAGATGGAAGAGGACAAATCTGTCACCCCTTGGTGGGGCATTTAAAAAATGAAAAAAAAAGAGACGGAACTGCATATTGTATATATGCAAGAGTATAATATTTCTCAACCCTTACTTTATCATGTTTATTCTAAAGAGCAATGAGGTGAAAAACAGCAATTGGATGGAGCTAGAGGGTCTCATCAGAGTGGTGTCTTTCCTTCAACAACAAGGATTCGACATTGAAACCTTGGTCACCGACCGGCATATCCAAGCAAGAAAATGGATCGAGACCAACTTGCCAAATACAAACCACTACTTTGATATCTGGCATATTGACAAATGTAAGCATAATATTGTTGGCCTGAGCTGACTTACTTATGAATCTAGGTTAGTACATGCAGTAGCCAAAATTGACAAATGTTATCAAAAATTGGAATGGAATAGAATATCCCCTATTTTTATATAGAAATTTAAAAGGAACACATGCAGGGGCTCACACACAAACATGACCATAACAATCAAATATACCCTGTTGGCCGTTCAGGCCACAGGGTAAAAATTATGAAAGCAGGCCACATCTTTACTTCAGGCCAGTTTTGGCCACTTTAAAGGGGAGAGGGTTAATCATGATCTAAAAGGAAATTTTGGCTTCAAATTTCATTAATTTTTGAAAAACCCTAGTGCTCATCTAAATGAATGAATAAGGCAGCAAGTACATGTAGTTTATATTGTTCCTCTGCATTTTGGGGTATAAAAGGGAAAAATACAAGAAATGTGTTGAGAGATCATACTCATAAAGCACACATTTCTTTCTATTCAGTGTTATCAATCTTCAAAATAACATCTAGATGGTCACAATTTTACCAAATAAAAAACAAGAGGCCCATGGGCCTAATGCTCTGCTGTCACCAAGGCTAAATAATGCAGTTACATCTTGATTTCTAATTTCCTGAAATGCATGCCCTCTATAACCTTGAGAAAGTGGGTCAACATCATCTATGTCATGCAATGGGAGACTTCCAACTGTTTCTATATATTTTGAATTTAATGTGTTTTCAACATATTTTGGTCTATATCTCCAATTATACTGTAGGTGGAGCCACCAAACAACTTGTGGTACGTTTCACCAAAAATCGTTGAAATACATTCTCAAACTTTTTAACCTTTTGACTCGTATATTACATAAAAGTGTAGGTCACGCCATCCATATCAAACTTGGCCTTGATTTCTACACCCTTTTAAAGTCCTAAAAAGTACATGGAGTTAATCTGAAAACTGTAGACTGTATGGCAACTCACTGACAAACACACAGGCGCTTGTCATTCAAGCTTTCGTGCTAATATACGCCGGGGGGAGTGGGAGTGGGCAAAGAGGATGGAACTGAAATATCTAGGTGTTCAATGACACAAATGGGCCTAAAACCACGTCATCCCATGAAGCTCCTACAGAGAAAGGTTTGAAACAAAGTTCACATCTGGACCACCATCCCGCTTCACCGTTGGCATGATTTCTCCATTTCTGTACACACCACCAAGCTGTAACTCACCAGTTTACTCCAAAACTATTTTCTACAGGTATATCACATAGATAATCTAGCAATGAAATCCACATATACTTACAGCAGCATGCCTATAATTGTCGCAGATGTCACAAAATCCATTTCAGGCAAAAAGTCTGACATTCCAGCGCCAAATTCAAACCGGTATACCATCCTGAATCGAGTTTGTTCCGTGGCATTTGCCGCATGACACTTCTCAATCTTTAATCCAACCGTATTTTTGGATCCAAACTTGATTCTGCCAAGTGCCTCTCAAATGCATCAAAGTTTTTCAGCGGCCATACTTTTGACCAGACACAGACTGGTAGCCCAGCTGCTGTCTGATTGGTTACACAGACTTTCAGCCAATCAGAGAGCAGCTGGTCTGCCAGTCTGTGTCCAGTCAAAAGTATGGCCGCAAAACAACCTTGATGAATAGGAGAAGCACTGAGGGAAAACAAGTTTGGGTGAGTTCCATGATTTGTGGAAATGAACACAGATAAAAATGCGATTGGATCAAAGAATATGGTCTCATTGACAATTGATAACACTTGTCATACCGCTAAGGTCATGGAAAGAACTCGATTCAGGATGGGATACCCATTTGAATTTGGCGCTGGAATGTCAGACTTTTTGCCCGAAATGGATTTTGTGGCACATCTGCAACAATTATAGGCATATTGCTGTGAATTTCAACTGATTATCTGTGTGATATACCTGTACAAAATAGTTTTGGAATAAACTGACGAGTTACAGCTTGTTGTGTGTACAGAAAGGGAGAAATAATGCCAAACGTGACACGGGATGGAGGTCCAGATGTGAGCTTCGTTTCAAACCTTGACTGGTGATTGACTGCACAGATGAATACACAATATTTTATTGCAGATATGGCCGTATGTGGGTCATTGAATGCATAGATGTTCCAGGTCCACCCTCTTTGCCCACTCCCAACACATATATTAGCATGAAAGCTTGACTGACTCAACGTTACTAGCGCCTGTGGACAAACATGAGTGATGATATACACTCAGAGACCTTCGGTTAGCAGAGCTAAAAGAAGAGAAAATTATCCTTTGTTTTCTGTGCTGTGCAGGTGTATCAAAAAAGGTTGTCAATATTAGCAAGCAATCAGAGTGTGGTGATGTCGGCCTCTGGAAAAAAGCCATTTCACTACACTTATACTGGTGTGCAGCATCTACACCTGCTGATAAACATGTGCAAGGACAAGCAGAAGTAATCCAAGCGAAATGGGAGGCCACACTACATCACATACAGAATAACCACTCTGGATTTGAAAATCCACTGTATGCAAATTGCTCTCATCCACCCTTGGAAGGTACTGACAGACAGAAGCTGTGGCTGAAAGCAGGTGAGATACTTAAACCATAACAACATGTACCCTAAGTTCATTTAACCTGAAAAGAATGAAGCAACATGTATTTAAAACAAGAGGGCTGTGTAAACAGCCCATCCACAGCTGTCCTTAACATTCATCACACTTGTGGCTCTCTGAATTTGGGATACTTAGAATCAAGGTCACCCATGTACTAAGCAAGTCTGACATTTATGAAAGAACATCACCATGTGCAACATCAAGGTTCCAGTGCAAGTTGTTCTCAAGTTATAGTGAAGGGTAAAATTCATATATGTTGCACTGTGACCCCAAAAATGGGGTCAAGGTCACTCATATACTGTCTTAGCGTGACCTTCATAGAGAAACATTAACATGTGCAACATCAGGGTCCTAACTCAAAACAGATCTCAAGTTATCAAGTGAACAGTACATTTCATGTCAGTTGTTCTGTTACCTTGAACAAATGAGGTTACGGTCAAAAAATCACTGGAGCATGACCACTTGCACTAAATACGTAGACACTTATACAAGGTACATCCACACTAAGTTTGACACAAATCTTGCGAAAGTTATTTAAGTTATAACTATTACAAGAAATTCCTATGCTAAACTTTCCTAATGAATCATTGAAAAAAAAAAAAAAAATCAAAAATCTTTGGAGCATGACCATTTGAACAAACCTGGTAGAGACCCACCCAAGGTACATTGTCACCAAGTCTGAAGTCATTCTGACTGACGGTTTTGGAGAAGTCAGGGCTAGGGGAAGCAAACCACTATTTTTTGGCCTTACAGTGACTGATTTTGACCTGATATTTCAAGGTCACTTGAGCTTTAAACAGAAGACCAACCACATAAAGGATACTGAGAGAAACATGCCAGTTCATGGCTGTATCAGTTCTTATCTGCTCACACTCACTCATACTGATCATGCCATGAGCACGGCTTGGATTTAATTAATTTTGAAACCTGGTAAGGATGTCCTTGTCCGAAGTCATATTGACAGAGAAACACTAATATGGAACACAATTTTTTTTAAATCAAAATATATCTTATATCAGGATCTAAAGGAGCTGTGCTCCTGGAAGAGGCTTTGCTGGAACCCAAACTGTTGAAGGACATTGGCAAGCTTTCACCAGTGTACCAGACCTCCAGCCTTGAAGCAAAGCACAGCTTGGATATACAATTTGTGCCTAAGAATGTTGCATTCTCTTACTGGGGGATGTATGTGAGGTGAGATCACAAGAGACATTTCTTCTATGTTTCTATGAAAGTTAAATACCACATCATGAGCCAATCACAAGATTACCCACTTTGTTATGAACAGTTATGTACCCATTGGTCAACTTTCAGCCCTACACATGATGAACAAAATATTAGTTACATGAACTATATCAGCTTTTGAAAATGTACTGAATGAATGAAACGAATACAAACATGTACCATTTGTATGGGTTGAAATCACTGGTCATCCTCCGATAAGCCCTGGAAGTGGTTGAACAGGAGAAGCTCATTATTACCAAAAGGTTACTTTTGCCGACTGTAAGAGACATTTGATAGCAGCATCCACAAGCTGTTCTTGCTGTCATGCCACTTTTCTGCATCACAGTCCATGGTGCAACTTACTGCAAGTAAATTAAATAGGGATTGCTCTAAAGTATCCTCCCTGTAGGGCCTGCGATTTTCCATTTTTTCCAAAACTGAAGCAAACTGTGAATTTTTTCATCCTTGAAATGTAATTTGATATCTTTTTTATATGAATTATATGTATATATAATAATATACTTTGTTGGTGATATGAAGTATATGGTATCCTGTGCTCGTCCATAGACTTCATATCACCAACAAATTATACTATAATTTATTTATTTATTACATGTTTGTGTCGATTAAGTTTAAATAACACCATGGTAAATTTATCTGGCGACTTGAAGACAACGTAGGCCTAGCAGACGCTGTGTTTTGAACTAGGCCTACATCATTATAGGACTCGTTATAGAACTCTTCCGGTTATAGGTACTCCCGGAAGAGTTCTATAACACTGTGCATATAGCACCCTTCCTGTGTTTTGCCAAGGCCTAGCCGATATGGCACATATCAAAGTCTGTTATGGTACTGAAATCGACCCAAACATGAAATAAATAAATATATAGCACTGAAACGGAATTTGAAATTTTTTTGCTGATGAAGCAGAATTCCTCTTTTTTTCAAACATAAAATCATTGAGCCCTATCCCTGTCTCATGACAGGACTGTAACCTTTTGCTACTCTGAATTTTAGGTTGTTCATATCTGCCATGCATTTCAATGAGAATGCAGACAGAATGCAGGCAACCACAAAAGATGGGAGACCATGCTACACCCTGCGCTTCCCAAAAGCAAAAAAAGGGGGAGCTACACTGCGCATGGAAAAAACAAAACCAACATATGGTAAGCCATATGCATCTATGGGACTTTCTCATTAACAAACTTTCATACTGCTAACTTGTATTGTGTCAACAAATGGTTATGTGGTTAACCCAGTCAAGATGCCTCAGATTACATGTACTGTTCACTGCTGCATGTGGCACCTCAATTTATCTACACATGTAGGAAAAAAATCCCACTACAAACTAGCTTACTAAAACTAAGGCAAGCGTCTTGTAAAACTTGCTTATCGCAGAGCACTTACATTCACAAAATGCACTACACATGTACTTGTATAGTTATCCCTCTTAAGATTGAAAAAAAAAATGCAGACTAAATCTTCTTATTTAATGTTTTTCAGTTACAATGCAAATAAACACTTGACAGCCAGTACCTTTAAAACCCCATCATCGCAAACGTACCCCATTGTGTTAAAAAAGGCCAAGGTGTTTGAATGTTTACATATAGTGAATTTCCCACAAAGTGGCTTCCACATTATAACTTCCATGATAATAGCTCTATTTTTTTATTCAAAAGCTACTGCATCCATAAGCAGATGGATATTAAAAGGAACACATGCAGGAGCTTACACAAAAAATGACCATAACAATCAAATATACCCTGTTGAATACTCAGGCCACAGGGTAAAAATTATGAAAGCAGGCCACATCCTTACTTCAGGCCAGGTTTGGCCACTTTAAGGTGGAGAGGGTTAATCATGATCTACAAGTTTGGCTTGATTTCTTTTTTAGACTATGCACTGCACATAATTGGGAATCTGTTCCAAGGTTATGCTGAATGTCCATCCAACCTAAAGGCATACATGGAGAGGCTCAGACAACAGACTCCGCCGACACTGTCCTCCAGCTGCGAACGTCCCGACATAGATACCTCTGTCAAGGAGTTTGTGTCCCGTTACTGCTCTAACCAGTTGGTCCAGTGAATTGACACTAAGCTCAGAAATGTGCGATGTACTTTGCTGGTTTAGTATCATGCCAGTTCATCCAGGTCTACGGGTGCCTCATGATACCCCTCAAAGACTACAGATGGGAAACGGTCACGGACTATGTTGACCACACACGATGGCAAGGGCACTCTGATGTTCTTTCCCAGGAATCCCCAACACCACCGAACGAACTGCCTATAGGCTATGTATCTGTAGCGTCTGCAAAAAAAAGGGTAAATCATTTGACTAACCACATGTATACAGATGATGAAAGCTTCTATAACAAAACCAGGTGCATCAGTGCTTGACATTACCTGATTTAGGGGTTCTGTATTTGTAAAACATTACATTAGAAAGACTATGCAAGTGTTGATAAGAGCAGATACACTATGTACCAAATGTGCCTGACTCCTTTGGTCCTTCACTGGACTCATCCGAGATTAATGAGTACCAGGGTACTAACTGACCACCGGTTCAGCATAACTATGTCTTACGCTCATAAGTGCAGAGAGTTGTCTACTGTCCGGTGTATTGTACTACATTTCTTACAAATAATGTGTGCATTCTCTATGCTGAATGTAAGGAGTTGTTGCATTGTCAAGCCTGAAGTGTCTTGATGAATGCTATTTTCTTCATAAATATTGCATGCAAAGACATACATGTATGTATATGTAACAAGGTGACATTATAGCTCACCAGGTTGTCTGGTTTTTAGAAAGTTAAATTAGAGTGGTAATAATTTTCCTTCCCAAACATGAACACCTATAGTCAAGCTCTTAAAAAGAAGCCTTCGAAGTACCAGTATTATCTAAAACACTTTATCATGATGATTGTGTGCCTGTATATTGGAGAAAATACAATGGTAAGAGAAGAATGGTACAGCAGACAAAGAGCATACCTTTTGCTCTTTTGGCCATAACAGCTTGGAAATATCACAAACCCAAAAGTTTGGTTTCTGTCATAACCTGATTCCCATCTGATTATTGCAATTGGCTGCTTTGGGTACATGTAACTGTCAGACATTTTGCTATGAAATCTAATACGTCAGTGGTGAAATAGACATAACACTCTTGTTTGGACCCTACCTGGAATGTATCACAAGCCTGAGAATAAGAGAACCCCCCCCCCCCCCCCAAAAAAAAAAAAAGGTACCTGTGAGAGGGACCAGCCCAAACTCCATATTCCTGCCGGTACTGTAGGTAAGCACAATCAAGTGCATACCTAGCCAGGCATACTTGTGCAAACCCAGGGTGTTCAGTGATGCACCTGATGTTCCTCTGATCGTCTACCTCCTCATAGACTGGCTCCCTCATTACCTGCTCCACTTCGTCAGACTCATGGCAACAAGAGGATTCGTCCTCGGTGGGCATGGGTTGACAAACCTCACACTGGCACCTGCATACATATATACATGTATGAACCTTTAAGTCATCCAACTTATACATGTACCATGAGATACAAATGGTCTCTGTTTTTTTCCCTCAGAGATAAGAGATATAAGAAAGAAATCACTTCATGTTACCTGGTCTGCAGTACATGTATATGCATGGAAGTTCATTTCATAAAATGGATACATGTGCCACAAGATAGACAGGGTGTAACTGTCTGTTTTTTCTTGCAAGCACAACACACATGAAAGAAAATTAACCACATGTGCACATGCCATAAACTTGCATGTCTGCTTCCCTGCAAACATTATTGACTTGCATACATGTAAAATGCTGATGGGATAATGTAATTATCATTATCATGACAATACACATACATGTAAAGTGTGCATGTCTGTTTACCTGGGAAAATCAAAATCAACTCAGGGCCACAATTTTATACAATAAATAATTACAAACATATTATGTATTGTACCCATTAAATTTACTTTCATTAGTGCAGTAAACATGCCATATGACCAGAAGGCATGTCAGTTACAAAAAGGAGAAATGTAGGGAGAAAATATTGGGGTGCCATTGCCAATCAAGGATGAAAAGTACTCATCACCCTTAAGTTACAACTGTCAGGCTTGTATCTGCGGTAGGCCTGCAGCAGTTGCAAACCCTTGATTATAACCAACCCCCCTGCAATGGAAAAACTTCAAGTGGTCACTTGTGGCAGCTGATCACATACATATGCACATACAGTGGTACCTCTAATGAGACACCGCATATCTTTTTAGGACCACTGTCTCAGAACACTGCTCTATCTTTTCCATGTTTTTGTACCTCTTATGAAAGACCACCTGTTTTGAGAGACTGTATTTTGACCAGCTGTAGGGGCTGTCTCTCTAAAGAGGTACCACTGTACATGCATTTACAAATATTGAACAAGCTGTATGTTTTCTATTAACATATCTCAAAGAGGTTAATATCTTGACTGTGGCAGCGAGGCTTATACATCTTCTACACACACACACACAGATAGTGTTGTGCTCTGTTTTGTGACCCAAGACAACATTGAGTTTATCTGAAAACTGTAATAATGAAAAGACTCAAGTCAGACGCAGTATCCAAAATGAGAGATGGTAATAGTGCATGATTGTATATGTTATCAGTAACTCTGCTTTGGGTACAGATGGATGGCATCTGTATTTCCTTCAGCCTTATCCTTCCTGCAAAATAAATCAAGATGGTGAACAAAGAAGCAAACTAGTACATTCTACCATGATGTACCACACTAAAAAAGAGGGGGGGGGGGGGGGGGGAAACACCCTTCTTGCACAACATAACCCCTCCCCTTTTTTTCCTGTTTTTCAGAAAAAAAATAAATAAATAAAAAAAACTCCTCCTGCCTCAACTCATTTTATAGAGTGATGTAACAGGAAACAAACATTTTGTTAAGGGAGGTCTTCCTGTTTTCTGCACAGTGTGCACACATAATACATTGTATATGTGGTTAGAGTGGCATCATTGCACATGAAGCCATCACCTTATGCTTAGTTCCCAAGTATATGGATCAAGCTGGGAATACAGACTGGCACACGCCACACTTCTCAACCAATGACACTGCTTAGTATCTAGTATGTAACACACACACATATTCATGTATAAATGAATGTTCCATACATATGTACATGTATGTTTTCATTAGCATAAACTGCAAGTCCACAAATACATGTTTATAGTCAGGCATCTACAAAGCTTAATTTAATAATAAAGTTCAGAGGCCTTGCTGTAAACAAAACAATGGTTTAAAAACGGTGGACCTGTTAACAAAAATTATTTAACCCTTTCCCCCTTGAATTGACACTTGAGTCAACAACTTTCCCTGGCATGAGTTGGGCACTAAGTGCCCAACTCATGCCAAGGAAAGTTGTTGAGCTGGGGCATATGTGATCTTGATAGGGCTCATCTACAATTCTCCGTCAATTTTTTTTTTTCATTACTGTTGAAATTAACTGAAAACACTGAAGCAGACGACATTTGACCAACAGCCGGTTTTGGCTGGTTTGAGGGGGAAAGGGTTAATAAGTGATATTTTGACAATAGTTCTTTATAAATCGCACAAAAAGATCAATACCTGGATTTACCAACATCAAAGTTCAGATAGCAATGTGTAAATAGAAGCACAGAAAAGGCTGCTTCAAATGCTAAGAAAGTTCTTGGTTGTAAATATCTAGAACAACTTCATCAGGAATGTTGTAGCCTGGTATTCAAAAAGGCACTAGGCCTATAATAAAATGGAAATCTTGATTAACTCAGCAGAAATGTCCACTTTATCAGAGGGGCAGGAAACACGTCAAGGCAATGTACAGCACACAGGGACATTGGTGGTTTAAGGTAATTACTAGACATACTGAATGATTTACATTTTAGACTTGAAAAGGTGCACTACAATTGATATATGCTTGTCCTTTCTGCATATTAGCAGAAAAACAACATTTTAGTGCTTATAGTTATGTGCAAATGTATTTGAAGGAGTTTTCATTAAAAAGTACATTCACTTATCAGATTTGAGGTAATAAAGGAAGCTATTTAGAAATTGTTCCAAACTGGCACCCCCATAATGTCATCAAGGGTCCCCAAAGTGTTTGGTCAGATTTTCTAAATCTCACACCTTAGAAATTGTCATTGTTAAATGGAAAGCTTGAAACTTGCATTCATAGGCTGTGGCTTTTCTTTGAATATGCTTAATTAGACAACAGAAATACTACATTTAGTGATGAACATTGTACACACGACAACTTTTAGTCACTCCAGTGATGACTTTTGCTAGGTTAGCATCAGGAATTTCAGGACTCCAAATACAGTGGACCATTTTTTAAGAAAACCAATCATACAGCGCTCTGCGGTAAGTACCACTTATTGATGAAATGGTAGCTTAATCATATATTTTTGGGTTGGTTGGATTGGTGCAAAAATTAACACTTGTCCCAGCCTAACTGTTAAACAAACACAGTGAAATGGCTGGGTATTATACTGTTTATGTTTATTTCTCTTCCAAAACAAATGACAAAACTGTAATAATGGTTTGGTTTTGTTCCAAGCAATATTATCCAAAAATGTGTGCCATATTTTTGGGTATCTTGTTTAGTTTATGAAATATCACTCTGCAAAGTTGAACAATCACCCTTGTCAAAGAAAAACACAAGAAAGAGAGATTTTTTCATCTTTACAAAGCTCTATTTCTTAAACTGAACAAAATGCCCCCCCCCCCCAATATGTCACATTTTTTAGGATAATATCGCTAGGAATCAAACGAAACCATTTTCACAATTTTACCATTTGTTTCAGCATAAAACCCGACCATTTCATTAACACTGTGTTTATTTAACAGCCAGGCAACGACAATGATTGATGTTTGCATGTATCAATAGTTCATGATTGTTGTAGCCCCAAAATATATACTTTAGCTGTCTTTGCATCAGTCTGGTTACTTTATCAAGCTCTGAAGTTGGTTTTCTTCAAAAACAGTCCCATGTATTTAGAGTCATTAAAATTGGGTAATCAAATTCAAAATTTTCTTTCAAAGACCTACAAACTTTAGTATTTGAAATATTAAATATCTGCATGAAAAAGAAAAGAAGATTTTGGGGGAAATTTTAGACGCTATTTGCTAATTGTAGTAGCCATCTACTACTTTTAGTTGTCATTTTGGCCATTTCAGCTACTCCTAGCGCTGTCATAGCTTAATTGTGGAGTATTACTAGTAAATGTGCTAACTATACACACAATTGTTTTATTTGTGTGATTGTAAAACTGGAGTGGAAATAAACTCTTGAGATTTACGAGACTGACAATTTCTGATCCTGCCCAGTCCCTCAGACCATGGCTATTTCGGTCTGATAAATAAACCCATAACCTTGTGGGTGTGTGTGTTTTTTAAATCCTAAAAGTAATTACATTTTCTGTGGATATATTAACTGTATATTTGTGATGAATGTGAACTGTTCAGCACTGGTGAAAGCTTTAATATTTAAGGCCCTCATTATATTAATCCTTTGGCGAAAATAAAATGTTTCTCAGTAAGTTTCATTCGTCCACTGGGCTGGTAGATCATATACACTGTCCTGCCACAAAACTGTCGATTCTTGGCTGAAGACCTAGCATTATCATTATTTTTACTCCTGTTATATTATAAAGATATGTATACATGTGGAAAAAGTGTGTGAAGTATCAGTTAATTAGTCAAAATTTTCCTGTTATTTTGATATAACAACATGTATCTGGTGTTTACACTCAGGACGGGCATGAATGAATTGTTTCTTTTCTTTTTTTTCAGAATAACTTTATCAAAGAATTGAAGGGTTGTTATACAAAACAGTTGCATTGTATTTGTAAATAGTTTGCATTTCAAATGTAACAAAATGAAAGTAAATGACAGCATTACTATCCGACAAGAATGGGAGATGGCAAAATGTGATTGCATCAATTATGTCTCAAAGAATAAAATGTTCATTTTTAAAAAGTGATACCCCAGACTTGTTATACCATAAATATAAGTGAACTGGTATCATGCCTCCAAAGTCTAGGCTCCTTGTTGGTATTTAGGGTATAGTTGTTATAAAGCAGAACTTTGATTTAAAACTCATAACCCATGTCTTCCTTGAAATTGCAGTAGTGAATCCATCAAAAGTTTGAGCTGCACACATACACATTCAACAAGCAGAGATTAGTAGTGTAGGTCAGTGTTTTTGATGCACAGCAGCACAGTGAATCTAAGAAATTACTAGGAAGTCTAAAATGCTGTAAAAATGTTTAACTTTAGGCAAAGAATACATCTGCGTGCTACTACAGCATACTAGTACTACTACCACCACTCCAAACATGCAGTAGGTTGTAATTGTACTCACACCAGTTCAGAAATCTAGGCATTGACATTCTATCATCAAGTCAACGTGAATCCAAAACCTGTCGAGAAATGTAAACAATAAAATTGAATTGGAAGGACATCAATTTTGGCCAGCGACATCGGGCAATGGCTAACAATTTGAAACGGCTCACATGGCCTAGGCCTACTCGACCCACAACTGCCGACTCAGTGACTGCAGCAAAATGGAAATCTTGGACAATAATCTACTTCTTCATTGAGTCTGACTGCCCAAATCCTCTCCGATCGTCTCATTCATCTACACTTTTACTTTGTGGCTTTATTAAGCAGGGATCTTTTCCACGCTCAATTGAGCAGTCAGGTCATCCACGATGCCAACGTCTACGACGAGGATTGAATTTGTAATGTAATGAAGCACGTGTTTCTCGTTCTGTTTGAGGTTTCTGATTTAATAAATAGCAACAACCGCACAAAAGTCTGAATTTCAAGTTGTCTCAGGTAGCCATAAATATAATTCATATAATCACTTTTTAAACAATGACATTGACCTGTAGATTTATAGTCGTATGCTATGAAACTGTTTTATTTACCAATCTGTGTTCCCCATGCGTCGCGGCCGTGCTTCTCCTTCTCCATCTCCATGTTGTCCCCCAACCTCCATGTCTTCTACATTGGCAGCCCTCGCCACTGGCTCATACCGCCACTCAACTAGTGGCAGGTTGACAGATTCCTCTGAATCTGTTTCCCTCCCATCATATAGGCCCAGATCCTCTCCAGACACAAGGGAGTCTGAGAATTCCGAATCGCTGCCACTGTCAGACATGTTAACTGGCTTTCCACTCTTCCAAGGTGTCACACCCGTGACGTCACGAGTGTGCAACCCAATCATCGGCCGTTTCCGTGAGCAGGCCTCTTTCGCCCAATAGAGGACCATCACCCAGTGACATTTGGCGCGAAAAAATATACGCGTGGTATCTGAGCACGATGATTGACAAAACTGAAACTTAAAATTTATTTTGATACCTGCCCTTTAAGTAAACTTAGCATATTCCAGACTACGCTGGCAGTGCTCCAAATGGCCAATGAATTGGAGACCAAATTTCACTTCAATGTTGACAGGGCCACCTTTATGTGACACAAAAATGATGACAAGTCGCCCAAACTTTCCAAATGGATCAACTGAAAAACATGATCAACTTGGCCCACGAGGAACTTTGAGCATAGTGACATGATTTTGTGTCCCTGAGTAGCATGGCAGACTATTCGTTTAGCTACAGCTTTTCAGGCTATTCAGACTGCTGTACATATACATGCACTGAACAACTACTGCACAATTTCACTCCTATGCCCTTTAGCAAGCACGTTTTTTTTTTCTTTTTTGGCGCACACGCACGCACGCGCGTGCACACACACACACACACACACACACACCTTTGGTGAGAAAATACACATTTTCTCTACATGCACATGTACTCTATTATGGTCACAAAGGCAGCACAGGAAAATAAAAGATAATACCTGTAACTGTTTTCACAGTGACCAATGCCATCCCCATGTTCATGAATGAATGCATACATGTAGATTTAAACTTTTACTTACTGTATAGAATTAAGACACAACTTCTTTAAAAGGGCCAAGTCAGCCTTAGCTTCTGCAAGGCCCATGTAAGCTTCATAAAAGTCATAGGAAACACCTCTGGCACCCCAGACTCCTGGATCATCTGGGCTAATAACAACTGGAAAGTCTGTTGCCAATAGTGTACTGGCTGGATGATTCCTCAGATCCTGAACTAATCCCAAAACCTTTGAAGTAAATAAAGAACTCTGATCACTAAGTAATCCTGAAACCTCTAAACTAAATAGTTATAAAGATAATAATTAAACAATGTCACCATACATGTAAGAGTTTCCTTTAAAAAAAAATAGCTTTCAGAGAACGGATTACCCTCGGCGACCACAATTTTTTTTCTCAATTCTGCAATTTTTTTGAGACTTCAAAGGTGCAATAATATAGTGTAACTGCAATAAAAACTAGAACAGACTGATTTTCCAACAGAAAATCAATGTCTCCCGGTGGAACACTTACGTCTCTGAATAAGCTACAGGTGATAACAAATTACAAATGACCAAGTTTGCTTGAAAATTACAATCCTATTTTAGCTCTCACCTAGATACATTACTCTAGCAATTTTCATCAAGTTCTTCAAGACTTATTGCAGAGAAACCGATTTCACATAAATGACCCTGTGACCTTGAAAATTAGGTCAAGGTCATCCAAATACAATCCCAACCTAGGTCTTGCCTAGATACATAATCCTACCAAGTTTCATCAAATTCCATCAAGTTCTTCAAGACTTATCGCACGGAAACCAAGTGTTGAAGAACCTGAACAACAACAACAACAACAACAACAAGAAGCGGAAGAAACGGGCACTAAAACAATATGTCCCCTGGCTTCCACCGGGAGACAAAATTAGGTTATGTCAAGTCATAGAACTATATTAGGGTAGAAGGTAATGAAGCCAGTTCAGATCCACCAATAGATTTCTCATAAAACTTTCATAGTATATTGACCCAGACCTAAAAAGTGAAGTTCGTGAAAAAAATTAGTATCTCACCGTACTCATATTTGAAACATATACTGCATTCAATGTTGCATACTGTGGCATGTTATTTAACATTGATTGTAATGAGACTGAGTACAAAGAACATGCCATGTGAAAAACACTATCAATCTTTGATGATAAATTTGATCTATAAATGTATTTTTTTGCTCAAATTTCTCAAAATGTATGTTTAAAACAGTTTGGTGCAAAAACTTAAGTTAAAAAGGCTGGTCACTGGAAGCATAAACACATGGTTTAATCTACCTTTTTGGAGTGAGGCTTTTTCGGGAAAAAGCATACAGGATTGGGAAATATGTGAGCGAGCACCAAATGCACAAGCTACTGGGGGGGGGGGGGGGGGGGGGGCAAGGTACATGCCCCCCCCCCTGCAAAAAAAATTGAAATCTAGGCTTCATTTGGTGGTGTTTTGTGGCATTTCAGGGCCTTTCTGGACATTACCAACTGATCGGGGCAAAATGGTGGCAAGGTTGGCTTGTTTGGGGAAAGACAGGGCCTCACGGCGAGCAAAATGGGGCCTATATTTGGCCCCTGCTATAATGGTAGATTAAACCCTGATGCACCCCAAGCAAAACAGGTGCTAGAATATTTACATAGCATCTTAATTTTGTCAGCTCCAATTTTGTTTCATGGATTTTAATTGCACATCACTAATACATGAAATTTTTAGTCATTTTGGCATTAGCGTATACTTACCTCTCAACCACCATTGCCATGACCTCTGTGCCTGGCCATATCGCCCAACACAATTGAGTTGGTTACTCACTCGATTGTTCCAAAAACCTGATGGTCCCAGTGACCCCATCTTTTGTTTTTTTTGGATGTGGTGGTGATTCCTGGTGCGCAAGTTCCCGTATTCTTCCTTCCTTCTCAATGATTGGTCAGTGGACATCACCTGCATGAAGGAAGGAGGGTGATCGGGTGGACTTCGCTGGTGGTTGACAGGTAAGTGTAGTTACTAATACAGTAGAACCTGTCATGAACGACCACCTTGATGAGCGACCATCTGCCTTTTAAGACCACTTTTTCATTATACTTTACTTAGTACATGTACTATTCTTGCTATTTGTAACTCTCATGAAAGACCACCTGTCTCATAAGACCACATTTTGATCCTCCCTAAGGGTGGTCTCTAGTGACACTTACCACTGTACCAAAATTACTAAACATTTCACGTGTTAATTATATAACTTTACCTCTAGGCCACCATTGCCGATATACAAACCCATTGGAGGAGGGTGTAACGCTACATGCATACTGACCAAGGACCTGCGGGACTGACAGCTTGGGGGGACTATAAGTCCAAGTGAGGAAGTGATATTTGAAGGGAACACCTCAACACTAAATCGATTTGAGGCCGGCAATAGCAGAATCCTGGCCAAAGGCCGGAAATCCTCTTTACTGACCAACATGGGACCGCACGGGTCTGCTGGCTCTCAGCCTAGAGGACACTGGAGACGCCTGCCCAATACGAATCCAAAAGAAGGTTTAGACCTACACTGTGTATGATGATCTATAGACTGCATTCATGTCTAATCCCCAAGGGCCACATAAACTGGAATATGATGATGCCCTGAGGGGACAAGGGAAGTCCAAAGGGAAAGTATCAGGAATGTATGCAAAGGAGCCCTCTATGCCAGCGAAGGTGTAAATGTCCTACTGCAGCACTATCAAGTCACGCAAGTAGTGCTTGGTGAAAAGTCACAGACGATTGCCTGTGGCAAGCCCAGAGTATAAAAACAACAGCAAAGTTCCTTAGGGCATCCCAAGAGGCATTTAAGGCTCACACCTCATGAGCTCTAGCCAAAACTTGCTTCAGGACTGTCAAGGCCCATCCAAAGTGTTTTTGCAGGCCTTCAGGATGGCATGCTTGATGCATGATGAGATTGTGTTTTGACAGATCTGCTTCTTTCAGGAGGTATCTGGGAGCAATAATAGGGCGGACCTCTGACCCCTGGCACCGTCCATGCTTGAGAGATACCAGTGCAGTGCTCTCAACGGGCACAGGGCTCTTTCCTCTGTGAGAAGAGCCATATCCATGGCACAAGGGGTGAAACCTTTAAAGGCAGAAGCCCATGTGAGGCCTTACGGTCATCTGGGAGTGGTCAGGTGACCATTGGATTCGGTCATGTGCCAGAGTGTGGATCTCGCTTTTTCTCATCCCCGAAGCAAGTGCTAATAGAAAACAAGTTTTCCATGTCCAGTACTTGAGGTCCAGCCGAAGGGGTCCTCTAGGCACTGAAAGGGCTACCTCTTCAACATGACAAAGACCAGCAGGAGGTCCCACCATGGTAAGACCTGCCTATCAGCTGGTGTGTCCATGAAAAAAGCAACGACAAATAAGGATCCATATGCAAATGTCCAGGATGCTCGCCAGAGTTGAGGAGGTAGCAGTGGGAAACCCCTCCATGGTCCTCCAGCTCTTTAACTGAGGACCTCCCATTGGTACTGTTAGAAGTCCGCGATATCAGTGATGCACGGAGACAGAGGATGTATTTTCCAACTGGTGCACCAATCTGAAAACACTTTCCAATGAGCCAAATAAACCATTAAAAAAAGGAACAAAACCCTCTCTAACAATTCTATCTGCGACTGATTCAAACAAATGTCTGTCACGGATGTGCTGCACGACAACCACCAAGCGTGTAGGTTGAGCACTTGAGGGTTCATGTGGAGCACTCTTCCATCGCTGCACCAGAATTTTGGGCCATGTCGGTACACATAGTAGTGGCTCAATGCTTAATTCCAGAAGGTCCAGGGACCAATCTGTCCTCTGTCTCCAGGGGGCGACCAAGATCAGGTGCCAGTCATGGGACCGAACCTTCTACATGACACTAGAGAGGATCTGCAGAGGAGGACAGGTGCAAGCCCAAAGGTTGCTCCAGTCCTTGGCTACAGCATCCACTGCTAGGGCCTGCAGACCCAGGACAGGTGACATGTAAACTTGAAGTTTTAGATCTGCACCTGTCGTGAACATATCCATGTGTGGGGTACCCTACCTGGCCCATATGGTCTGAGCGACCCATGGGTGGTGCGACCACTCTGTCTCTACTGGCTCATTTCTTCTCGAGAGATGGGCAGCCAGGAAATTCTGTAGTCCCGGGAAATGCCTCGCAGGCATGTGGACATCGTGTTTGGAGCACCATCTTGTCATGCGTCCGGCCAACTCCGTCAACTTTCAGGAGTGTGACCTGCCCTGCCAGTTCAGGTAGCAGATCACGGTCCTGTTGTCGCACATAATGAGAACATGTTTGTGCTCCACTAGGTCTTGGAAGTTGAGGAGCGCTAAGTGTATTGCCTCCAGTTCCAACCAGTTTATGTGATGGGTGCACACTGTGCTGGCCAAAGGCCCGGCACCATCCAGCCCTCCACACGGGCTGCCCACCCGGACCAAGATAAGTCTGTGTACATGGTGAGTTGTGCCTGAAACTGCATCAATATCTGTCCAGACATGACATTCTCCCACATGGTCCATGAAATGAGGTGCCGGCGGTCCTTTCGGAGTGTCGGCACCTGGGCCAGGTAGCCCTGGTCACTTGACCATCTGTCCCGCAGAGTGTGCTGCAAGGGGGATGGTGAAGGTGACCCAGGGGGACCTGGGAGTCCATTGAGGACAGGGAGCCTGACAGGGTTTGCCACTGCCAGGCTGAACTAACCTCATTAGTCAGAAATGCCTTGAGGATCAGCTGGAGTCTCTCCCACCTGACTTCCCAGGGATGACAGATGAAGGCATCCAGGTTGAACCAGATGCTGGGAAAGACAAAGATCTGCTCTGGCATAAGGCTAGACTTGGCAAGATTCACGATCAGGCCTATGTGTGTGCAAAGTTCCAGAATGGTCTGTGTGTGATGCTACCAATCTAGGCACTGTAGTGCCCAGATCAGCCAGTCATCCACGTACACATGAATGCGCACTGAGCTCTGGTGAAGTTACACAGCCACCGCCTGCATGAACTGGGTGAACACCAGGTCTGTGGCAAGGCTGAACAGAAGCACCCTGAACTGGTAAACCTAGCCTGAAAATGCGAACTGCAGACACTTCTGTGAAGTCTCCACTATTGACACGTGGAAGAACACGTCCTTGAGATCATAGGATGTCATCCACTCCTGGGGCCACTGCCACGGACTGTGGACTCTCCATCCTGAAGGTTGGAATCTCCAAGTACATGTTCAGCAATGACAGGTCTATAATCGGATGCCAGCTTCCTCCCCACTTGGGGACAAGGACAGTAGGTTGTACAACCAGGGCAAACTGCGATCTTCCACCCGCTCTATGGCATTCTTGCTATGTAGCTTTTTCACTGCCTCTTGGAATGCTAAAGCTTTGGGTTCCTGTGTGCGGGTTTGTGATCCACTTGGGTTAGCCGCATTGCAGTGGCCTGTCTTCACCAAATGGCAGCAAATAGCCATGTCTCAGGTTAATTAAGACGAAAGAATCAACTCTGTAATAGGCTCCCATTGTTAGCAAAAGGCAAATGAACAACTGTCAACTGGGCACTCTGAGATGTCTCTAGGGGTGGCAGAGGGCAACCCTGAGACTAGGTGGCCCTGTAAGCAAGAGTCAGGTGCCATGAGGCTTGCCCAACTTCCTGGATTTATTAACCGAAGCGCTTGCCCTTCTCATATTGCTTCCCGCTCTTCCTGGATCCTCATGATGCCTGGGGCATAGCTTGGGCTGGAAGGCCTAAGTCCTGGAGTGCTCAGCGGAGCAGGCCTGAAGGTCCTGCACCCGGCAAACAACATCTGCCATCTCTCCTCGCAACAGGATGCTGGAGAAGAGAGGCCCATTCGCACTCAATGAAAGATAGGGTGAGGCAACTTCTGACCCTGAAGGTAGGCGTCCCTACATAGCAAACTCAGGTCCCCCTCAAATGTGCAGGCCATCCTAATCTGGTGGTTGATTGCCTACAACAAAGAAGTTGTAAGCAACGCTGCCTGATCAAGCCATTCCCAGATGCTCTGAATGAGGGCTTTGAGGTGTTTAAAACCCTGGGGTGGAGCAGGGGTAGTATCCAGGGAGTGGAAGCAGGGTTCTGCACTTGCCATGGATTCTACAGGGCTAGAAGCTGATGGCCTGGGCCTCCTGACAATCAAATCTGAGAGCAGGAGCTCACCTCTTCCACAGTGTTTATGTCTGAAGACTCAGCACCAGGAATTGGCGTAGAGACACCCAAAGCCTCCTTGACCAGCTGTTCATCCAAGGCAGATGGGGCAGCTGCTTGCAACAAAAGCACGTCACCATGCCTTGCATTGGGGTAACAAGGACTTCTGCAGAAATCCTCGCCACCTGCATCTGCTCTTCCAATGAAGAGCCAGCGAGCAGGACTTCTGGGAGACTTGTTACGGAAGCCACAGCTGCTGCCAATTCAGCGGTCGGCTGGCCACAGGACACCTCCAGAAGTTGCCAGAACTCCTGAGCCTGGGGGTTGAGTGAGAGCTGGCTGAAAACAGAGGCAGCGAGCTGCTCACCAGATATGACTGACACTGGCACTTTGAGAATACTGGTAGGAGTGGATGAAAAGGAAGTCTCCATCTGCAGCTGCTGCAAGCTCGAGTTCCACTTGCCTCATGAAGGAAGGAGGCAGGGTACCCAGCTTGAAGGCAGGATGCAGTGGAATTGCCAGCCACTCGGTCCAGGTGGGTTCTAGAGATTGAGCAGCCAGTGGTGTCAGTTCAGGGGTCAGAGGCACCCGGGTGGCGGAGGGGGCTGCCACCACAGGAGCAGAAGGCTCACTACAGGTAGAGATGCCACCCCAGACCTGGGTACCTTATTCTGTGCTCAGACATGCCCAGACTTTTGACCCAAGCTCTCGAACCAAGGGGCTCTGGAAATAAACCATGACTTTGGTCTTCCCAGTTGGCCAGACTTACGATCCAAGCGCTCGGTAGATCAGCCATGGTTCCAGAATGCTTTGGAGGGAACCCATGAGTTTCCATCCTAGCTTCACCGACTAGGACTCTGAGCACTCAGACCAGGAATTCCGAGCTCTTGGGAGATCCAAGCAGCGCCTAGCCTGCCTCTGCTGAGGGGTTTCCGAAGTGGTGGGCAGAGAGGGAACGATCAGTGAATAGATCAGACCCAGTTGCATCTGATAACTCCTAGCCATAGACTTCAAGGCTGCCAAGAGCCTCAGGTTGGTGGCCAGTGAACCTGTGGTCAATGTCTTAAGAAGCGCCGGGTGCTCGGGATCCCCATGAGGTGATCTCTTTCTGCCTGACTTGTGACTAAGTTGTCTCTTCTCCCCATTTGCCAGGGAGTTCAGGCAAAGACATCGCAGAGACTTGGGCCTGCAAGCGAGCCACATGGATTCGCCTACACTTCTCCAGAGGTGCCGGCATTTAGCAGCAGAAAGCTGCTGCTCACGCTTAGCCCTCTCGCTTTTCCTCCTGGCCTGCTCATAGCCAGCAACTTGTCCCCACCCCACATAACACAAAACTGACATGGCCTCTCTCAAGAACACACACAGCCAAGTTGTTGGTGACAGCCAGAACAATATTCATGCTCCTCCCAGGCAGCCATGTATCGGTTCTGTGAATCCATCTTCTGACCTTTTCCCAACAGGGGAGGAAAAGTGGTCACTGAATCAACACTCACAGCACGCTTCCAAGCAGCAATTGCCTGGCTGGTACTGTCCTCCCTTTGTCTACAATCTGACCTGCCAGACGCCATCTTGGAAAAGATCGCACTCAAGCCAACATGACCAGCTCCACTTTAACTTTTCTCTGGATATAAGATCAGATATAAGTGATCCTTCCTTCCGAAGAGTCTAGGAAGGCTTGGAAAACAAATTCCGCCGAAGAGATAGTGCGTACAGCACTAGAACAGTCTTGTGAACGAAAGTTCACAAAGCTTTCCAACTCTTAGACCACACCAGGAATGGTGCCCAAGGATGAAGAAAGAACACAGGAGCATGCACACCAGGAGTCACCACCAGAATAAAGGAACGTAGAGATGGTGCTACCAGGATTGTCAGGTTTTTGGAACAATAGAGGGAGTAACCAACTCATGATGGGCAACATGGCCAGCCACCGAGGTCTTGGATATGGTGGTTGAGGAGTAATGTTATATACCTACTACACCACATACACACTCACACACACACAACTATTAGCATACCTGGTTTGAAATAGGATTGACCTCTACTGCTATCCCTCTTTCTCTGGCTAGCTTCATGGCAGCTGCATGTTTGGTTATGGCAAACCCATGTCCAATACGAGTTGTGTTGAGTAAAATGGCATCAAGGATGTTCATATCCACAGCCTCGCCCTCCCAGTCTAGTGTATGGAAAAACATGTTGGTTGCAAGCTCTTCATAACTCAAAAAGATTATTAAATGCATTGACATAAGTCACAACAGTGAAAACACTTCAATATAGCATGAACCTAGGCTTCCTTACACAGCAAGCAATTTTTGCACCACAAAGATGGATTTTAGTTGCAGGTAGTGTTTGAGAGACATGATATGTTTGCAGTGATTTCCTTATTAATAACCTGGTCTAGTAATCTGTGAATTCACTTACATGTATCAAGTTCAATGAGGTACAAGCACAAATTATCTAAATGCTGACAGACTGGATATATGGTTTATATATTGCCATATGATACAACTTGCTAACATTCTTACATGTCTACTCTCAACAACAGTGTATGGATTGTTCTACTTGCTCGTGTTTCTTCAGCTTCATATATGCATTTGTAAACATCTACATTCTTTTTATATAAATTGTGGAAGGCCAAAGCAAAATGCTTCCATAATTTTACATTCATTTAGCAAAATTGAACACATTTTTCAAAGGCCAAATTAGTCACTAAGAGTACATCATGATTATGAGAGGACTGTGATGTTCTCTGCTCAGCTTACCTTGGGTGCACAGACTAATGCAGCTAGTTCTTATTGGAGAACAATCCATCATGCCTTAGTTCCAAGACTTAACTTATTAATAAATAGCTGTTGAGTTATCACCCACAAACTATAATCAGTAAATTGTCCTGGTGGCCTATGACCTGATCGTTCACTATATTGTCAACAGGTTGAGAATGATGGGTCCCCAGATGTGTGTTCCTGTGTCTTTTCAAGGCAATTGTACTAGTCACTTCAGAGAAGGTGCCATTTTTAAGATTAAACAAGAGGACTGTGACAGTCCTGTGCTCAGCTGCCCTTGGATGCACAGACTGAAGCAGTCTTGTGACCTTTGGAATAATATCAAGGCCATGTGCACCTTTCTTTACAACCATCATCACTGTTTGTAATATGAAAGTTTTCACTCACATAGTTCTGGACTCATCATTTTTTAAATATAAAGTGACAGGATATTACTATTACCAAGATTTTAAAAGCCAGTATGTCAGTTTGACCGTTCAGTGTCAATCAAGTTCAAAATTAACAATTAACAAAAGAGACCCCAAAGGCATTTTCCTGTTGGTTTTTAATAGTAACCATGGGCATAGGATCTACTACTACTGAGATATCGGCCCCTATGTCAGATTTCCTGCTATCCCTATACATGTAGTAATAACCCTAACATGTACATGTACCCTATCTGATACTTCCTGTTTGTAATAACTTGGTAAAAACCAGGAAATGCTACCAGAACCATGCAGTGAAAACAAAGTGGAGATTGAGTCCTGGTACATTTCCACCAAGTTTGAATAAAATCTTTGTAGTTTCGGACAGAAAGTCAAAAAATGCAAGAAGACAAACACACACACACAAATCCCACAGCACCACCTGTTGAACAAATTAAGATCTAGGAGTCTCCAGGAATGTCCTGATGCAATTTCAAAGCAATTAGCCATATCTTTTCAGAGATTTTTTAATATCTAAAAAAAAAAAAAAAATCACTGGATTTGAATATAATTGAGAAACCCATTCAAGTTAAATTTCCATGAACTCGAAAAAGAATCTGGCCAATGCTTCAGGAGAAGTCAAAAATGTAAATTGTGCATTGACAGATGATCAAAAAAAGCTATGCTCAGCTGACCTTGAATGCAGATTGAAATGGTCCTGTGACCTTTAGAATAAGATCAATGTCACCCTTTTTACCACCATCATCAAGTGCAATATCTAATTGCTCATTCAAAAGTTCCCAAGCGACCAATCAAGACAATAGCTCAACAGTTCTTAAACGAAAGCTCTCATGAACCTTAAATTCTAGCTTATTAACACAATCACCCTAATTACTGGATGTGTGTTGAAGTATTAAGACATTTTTGTATCAGTTTCTTTCTTTCTTTTTTTTGAAGGAAGAGAAAATTTCAAATCTATTTTGATTCTATAAGCAAGGTGTCCACCACTAGAAGAAACCATGCAAAGATTCCAACCAATAGGAAAGTTGTGCATTGAGGTTTATGGAACATCCATGGTAACTACCAAAGAAGGGCCAATGAATAGTGAACAGTATCATTATTATATCTTTATTCATACACTATGTACAATACAGTCGAAAATCAAAGAAAAAAAAAAAGAGGAAGAAAGAAAAAAATCATCGACACATTTGCAATACATATTCCATGAATCCAGAGTCAACTGTCGCAACAAAAATCCAACCGCCAAACGGGACCGGGGCTATTGGGTTACTGCATAATTATGCTGTACTTATTTCATATATTATCTCCAGAAACTCATGTTTGGTCATAATTATGCATTAGACAGCCCCATCTCTTATTTCGCAGAGTTCACGTAAGGTGGCCCAAAATTATTGATGAAACTCTGCAGAAAAATGCAAAATAAACAAGCTGTACCACACCACAGCTATAGTAAAGTGTCACAACTATTCTAGGCAGTCAGATTAGCACACAGGCATGTGAACGAGCAATTAATTGACCCATTGTGTTTCTTGGGATTATTGAATGTGTAAACACTTGCAGAGCCTAGTCTTTGATAAGAGTTCTGTTTTTTGCCCATGATCCTTGAAGATTTACCCACGATGCCTGAAGATTCCGCTGAAGTTCCCAACACCCTGTACATCCCGTGATTAAGACAACTAATGAATTTCTCTCTAAGAAATTAGGCAAACAGGTTGAAAAAATCATTATTGCATTTTTTTCATATATTAAGTCACTGTATATTAATATTGTTACAAGCATAAGAATTCATGAGAGCCACCTTTTAAGTTACAACTTGAAACATTAAGTTTACTGCAGAACTCATATGACCTTTGGAATTGGGTCAAGATCAAACATGTAAATCTCCTTTTAGCCTTTACACAGGACTATCACGATCTGTAATGTGTAACCTTAAAGTTCTACCAGAAACAACTCTCTTAATTTAATGAGACAAGTGCAATCAACTACGGTGTCCCGTGGCCTTGAATATATGATATCAATGTCATGAATTTGCAATGTCAAGCTGGCCCACTTGGAGGACCATCACTGTTTTCAATATCAAAGTCTTCACTCACACAGTTCTGGAATCACCATTTTTAAATGAAGTGACAGGATCCACTATTAACAAGATATAAGCCAATATGTCAGTTTGACCTTTCAAGGTCACTAGAGGTCAAAATTAATAACACCTAAAGAAAGCCAACAGGTACTTTCTCATTGGTGCTAAATTGTAACCTGGTTTAAAGGATCCACCGGTTGCAAGATAAAAGCCAGTACATGTATATCAGATTTGCTGCTATCCATAAAGACACGCTAACATGTGCATGTACCCTTACAAATGATTCACAAGTTCCAAAATTTAATGATCAGAAAATGTTATCAGCACCATGTAGCGAAGAAACTCAGTGGAGATCACGTCCAGGTACATTCCATTAAATTTAAGGGTAACTTCTGTGTAAAAAGGCACTTTTTACCACAGCAGGATGATAAAAGGCCAGTCAAAGAAACAAGTCCCAAAACTGGTAGCCTCAGTGTTTGAACCATAACATTTTTAAAAGCAGTAAGCTGGCTGTTTCTTTAGACAATAATCCATCTGAATTTTTGGCTTTCTTCTCTATTTTCTCTAGGATTTGATTTGTGTACTTCCGGTTCTTCCAGTACTCTTTGGCTGTGACATAATTATTAAGGACAGTAATATATGTACAGTTTTTAATATTGATCCTGGTACTAAGATCATTAAACCTCTGACTGAGTTTTTGATTTGTTTCTCCCACATATTGCATAAAGCACCCTTCACATGTAAGAAAAGATTTTCAGATAGGCAACAACCTAAAGAAAGCCAACAGGTACTTTCTCATTGGTGCTAAATTGTAACCAGCTGCAAATGATCCACTGATAGCAGATAAGCTCAGCTGACAGCAGACAAGTCAGCTGAGCTCAAAACCCTGGGTGCCTATTGACTGCACCATAACACACAGCATACTGAAATGTTACCTGGTTAGGGTTCATGATTAAATTAGAAAGGAAAGCTGTTCTACCTGTTTCCCCAGCATGGAAGAAATAGGGTAGATCTATTGGAGGTGTCTGCTGTGATGGATACAGTAAATCATCCAAGAAGAACAGCAATGGATGGCCTGGGTCTTCTCTGCCTACCAAGTCAAATCCAGCAAAGAAATCTGGATAGGCATGCCTCAACTGGATGGCTTCTTTCACTGCTGCCCGTATAACAGTATTGTTTTGATTCCTATACAACACACAGAAATAAATTAAAAGTGTTTATGGCTACATCATGTCACTTATTTACATTTGGGGCTCAAGGTGATAGCATGAAAATACAAGATTTGAAGGACCTCAGTTTGGTTGTAACCAGTAAAGCCATAGAACACATTCAGCATGTGCAAAAGTTACACTCAATAATAATAATAATAAAATGTACTTTGCAATAAGCAATTCTTCAAATGGACTTAACTTCTTTTAAAATTCACAGTTTCAGTCTCCAAAAACTGCATTCAACCATCTAATATGGAAGAAATGCATTTCGATATACTGGATAGACCCAGTAATTCATTGAATTGCATGTTTTCCGCCAACTGCTTACTTTGCTTCTCACCTTATTGGTGTAAATATAATTTTGAACCCCAAGGAATCTGGATGATCCTGCACAAATTTGTTTGCAACCTCCTGATAAGCCTCTACAATCCAGCTTTTATCATGTATTGTCCCATCCAGCTCATAAACCTAAAAAAAGCAAAACAAAAAGAAAAAGAAAATATATACATAAATTGTGTAACTACTTGTCTGGAGAGCTTCTGGATACGTTTTGTCTGGCAATTCGGATGAAGTAAAGTTAACATGTTCAAAATATAATACTCGCACACAAGTTGTGTGAGTATTGTATTTTGATCGTGTTTTCCATTTTATTCACTGCATTATCTCTCCTTGATGAATGTATGACTTTAAGTGGCTCCAACTCACTCAGTGGGTGGATTAATAAATTATTTAGATGGGTAAGGCTTTTCTCTTAGGGCCCACACTGTTTTTATCATGTAACCAGCAACAAACAAAACAAAGTAACAAACAGAACAGTATTAGCCAGGTAATAGTACTTTTAATCACTCAAATGGATTAGTTGGGTGCTCATTGACAGAGCAGGAACACATGATCAGTGGCGTGTTCTTGGTCAACTTTTTTTGTAAGATCTTAGAAAGAACAGTATCTGTGTGTTGCAGTTCCAGACATGCTGCACATTGAATTCCAGAAATCAAGGTGATGCTCCACTGTCAAAACTGATGAATAAATATGGAACAAAATAACTACCAAATACATATAATTTTTAAGGGCTTGATTTAAATTTATAAATTAATGTATTTCTATTGAAGTCTCCAAAGTGTGATATTGAAAATTGGAGAAGACTTATACCAATCCATTAAAATTTTGCATTAGAATTATTGTCAACACTAACTATACATACTGGACTGAAAAAGAATATATGGTCCGCAAGCACAGCAAAAATTTGATCATGACTATGCTTGCTGAATACCCGTCAAGAATATGATTAAACTTTGAAAGTGAACACAACAAATAGTACATCTAGAGCTGTTCTCTTTGTATATTTTTACTTTCCTTGTTATGATAAAAACTCTGGCACAAGCTCCATCAGAAGACCTTAAACATATCCTACACTTTTGAGATATAAACAGATAAAACCCAATACAATGCCACCCCTCCAACTTCATAGTGCAATTCAAAAACAGCAAAATGCCTGCAAAAGAAAACGAAGGTATCCCGAAATTCTCCAGCTGGTCACTTGACCCACTGAAAGACCATACAGTATGTGTTTTGAATGCTGGTCACAATACTTGCTGTTACAAAATGACTAAAATAAATGACAAGATTACCCACCTCCTTAAGGAGAGTTCTAACTTCAGTATACTGAACATTATCTTGATAAAGCTGAGTCATTGCTTCATACATGTAGGCTTTGAATACTGGGGCATAGCAAAAAAGCCCAGCAATTGAATTGAAAACTGCATAAAATCGGTCCCATACAGCTGCCTGGGTTGGATATGCCTTGTCTGGATCATCTACAACCAATGTCATATTCTGGTACAACCTACAAATAAATCATTGGTGTGAGACAGGCTTATGATGCCCTACATATACACATACAGGTATTAGCTTTAAATAACTGTCACTCCACTTTTAATATTAATAAGGTGTAACTACAGTGAAACCTTGTTATGATGACAACATCTGTACCCTAAACAAGAGGCCCATGGTCCTAATCCTCTCTTGGTACCCTGGCTAATTTGATCATTGGTCTGACACATATTTGGTGTTAATTTTGAAGTTCCCATCTCAATTCATAATCAAATAATGAATTTAACACTTTCCAATCAGAGTCCATATATAAGCGACTGATGCAAATTACCATTGCAGTCAGAATCTACGTACAAGCAGACTTGCCTTCCCAGATCACTTTGCAGGTTATGTTGCATGAAAGAACCACGGATTTGCGCTAAATATCATCTTTAACATGTAAACTTCCCTGTCATAACATTAATTTTGGTGATTGGAATGCCATCATATATTTTGTATGGGTTTTTGAAGTTGTGGCAGGCACCTGTTATACATGTACGTGTAAAAGGTCATGTAGGGTACACTGCATCATGGCAGCCAGATGCCGTTAAATGGAAGTACCACTTGGTTCTATGAGGCAACATGATGGCAAATTCCTCACTGAATCATTAATTTCAGAGCTAAAGTAGTGCAATTTGCAGGGTTAAAAGGTCATTTATCAGCTGTGCTGCATTTCTGGCCATTAAAGGCATATTTTGGATTGATTCATAATATTTTCTTATCCAATAATGACAAAATTTGATGAAAAAAAGGAAACATCCAAGATGGCAGCCATGTCACTGGACCTTAGGTGACCTAGAGTTAATTTTAGCCATGCATATTCTAAAGCCTACTTGAAGCTTTTCTGTGGCAAAAATTTCTCACACACAAACTTTCTAAATCATTAAAAAAACAAAAATAAAAATGCAGCACCAGCTGGTGAACAAATTAAGAACTAAGAGTCCCTAGGCATGTTCCTGTGTGATACCTAAGCAATTGGGTGAGCGGTTTTCAAAGAAGACTTTTTAAGATTTGCCCCTTAACTCATTCCACCCTGATGACGCTTTTTCCCGCTAATATCTAAATGTCGTCTGCTAATTCTATTTTACTAATTTAGGGATTATTTTTCAATATTTTGGATGAAACTTGCATGGAAGATCAGTCCAAATTATATGCCCATAGTCAACAGCTTTCCTTGGCGCGCTCTGGGCGCATTGCGCCCAGAGCGCGCCAAGGAAAGCTGTTGACTCAGTCTTCTATCAGGGTGGAATGAGTTAATAGAGCAAAAAAAAAAAAAAAAAAAAAAAAAACACCATAAAACATTTAAAAATCACTGATGCATCACCATTTGAAGACACTTGGTAGAGACCCACCCAAGGTACATCCCTACCAGGTTTGAAGTGAATCTGGCACACAGTTTTGGAGAAGAAGTCGAAAATGTGAATTGTGGACGAACAGACCAAGGACCATCCTATAAGCTCAACTGACTGACACGTCAGCTATGCTAAAAATCACATGGTACACATTTATAATGCATGTACATCTAGAATCATCATAGTCTCATTCTTTCTGATGAGAATAAATTATGCTTGTTTCAAAACATATTTCCTGACATTTCGCATTTACTTACAGGTGGTGCCACCAGTCTCACAATACTTCCAACATTTTTGCCTACCCAACATTCTCACCACATTTCATCTAGTTCCATGACAAATTAAAGACCCTAACAATGTCCATAAGTTTTTGTCACTTTCATTCCATCAGTGACCTTTAAAAAGTAGGTTAAAGGTCATTCATGGAGTATGAAATACCAATACTCATGCACAATGCATACTTTGTATCAATTTAGAAACTCTAGATTACTTATGTCTGTATTCTGTACTTCTTAATTACTTAGTATCAGTGACATATGCAATTTGTATTTTGATGTTCAAAAAATAGGCCATATTTTCACAAAAGTTGACCATTGACCCAATGCTCAGTTGATGTAAGTTTCAAAGCTCCATCTTTATTTATGATCATAATGACGCTGAATTTAATGTGTTTTTACACCTATAATGTTAGTTCCATTAAAAACTACCAGTGGTGCCACCAGGACTCCATGCGTCATAATTTTTTTTCTGTACATATATAATATTCCTATAATGATAGAATGCATATATGTTCACATGTGAAGATAGAAGATCATCACAACAATATAATCTCCTGAAATGTATTCCCTCAGTGACCTTGAGAAAGTAGGTCAAGGTCACCCATATTATGTCACATCCTACTTTCAGACATTATACACATGTCCTGTGACATTTGTGGACAGACAAGTTAGTCTGATTATTTCTCATGATAATAAATTTCATAGGTCTGAACACATATTGGCTCATATTTTCCGTTCACCTGTAGCTGGCACCACCAGTATACTTTAGATTCCACATATAAGCCTCCCAAATGTTTCCACCAAATTTCATAAAGATCCATCACAAATCAAGGAGACCAGAGTGCTTTCATTTTTTTCACTTTCTCGCCTGTGTCTAATGTAATCCTGCAAAAAAAAGCAAACTAAATATTCTATTTTGGCCCAAGTATTACATAATACATGTAGTACAGGTGGCGCCACCAATATCACATTCAACCTAGATTTTCATACCCTGACGAATGGACATACATGAGTGATTGCATAAGCTCTACAGCCTATGGTTAACAGAGCTAATTAAGCTAGCGTATAATATTCATACTATTTGTTTTAAGCCACATGGTACAACATGACAAATTTTCATTCCACATACATTTCATCAAATTGTCTGAGGTCCTTTGCAAGTTTCCTTTTCGTATCTACCAGTTCCCAAGTGCATTCTACAAAAGATGGAAATATGTTTGACATTTGTTACATTTATGGTGTGAAAACCAAACTAGGATTTGGAAACAATGATAACTTAAAATATGTTTTGGCATATTTTACACGCAAAATATGTATATGAGCAATGCCATTGCATTTCACAAATTATACTGTTTAAAATGGCGTGTATTATATTATCTTAAAAAAATGCACTTGCATACATAACAAAAACAAGATTTTCTAATTTGGTTTAAGCTGTTTAGTTCATTTGAACATGTTTCCTACTGAGTAACACTCCACATTTTCTCTGCATAATTACTTTTCACACACAAATAAAGGCAAACCTGAAGATGTTGGAGGATTTTGAAAGAAGTGAAATAGTAATGTCCCCTGTTTGAAGCACATGTAACAGTCTGGCAGGTAGGTAGCATTGTAGACCAGCCATCTTGCATCAATCATAGACATCTCGTGGATGTGAAGAACTGCCCCTGTCAACATTACAAAAAGTCAAGTCAGTATTTTCCTCTATTGATAACAGTTCACATGTTAAGCTGGCTCAAAAGAATGCAAATTTATTCTATGTTTGGAGGTAATTATTATTTTCTAGGGTGAAATTCAAGTGTAGTAAGTCACCTTAGATCACATCACCTATACATTGTTACAACCAAATTGTGACGCACTTGCATCAGTGATGTAGTGCATTAAGTATCATTTGGACAAAATCAAATGTGTGCAACGGATATTTGATTGTACATCACATGAGACGTCGATGACTATCACATGAAGAAACACGACACACCAGGTTGGCATTTAAAGTAGGCCTAGTGCATATTTTTGCAATTATACATACATGTCTGGACAGAGAGTTTAACTTTATGCCATGTTTGCACTTATCCTCCCTACAAACACCAATGTAATACGGTTATGTGATCTGCTTCTTCGTATCACATAGTTCATATGCAAATTAGCCATGTGTTGTTAGAGTAACAATTGAGCTATCGACATGAATAAAACACGGTTTGAAATCACTTCTTTGAACAAACCATAGCTCGTTTGGGTATTTGGGCCCACAGAACAGACTCGTGTTCTCTGGCATGTTCGGAGTGCATACCTGTACCATGCTCCAAAGAACACACTTGTCTGTTCTGTTGGCCCATATACCAGCACTCTAATACTATTTTTCTCTCATGCAAGATCATTGTTGGTGTCGAAAATCACTCGTTACCTGTAGTCAATTGTCATTTTCCCCACCAACAATGATCCCTGGTGACAGAATAGTAACTCACTCTCAGCCATGCAACATTCTCTATTTATTCTATGTTTGGGGGTGAATTATCATTTTTTTAGAGCAAAATTCAAAAGCAGTAACTCACTGTAGATCACATGACCTAAACATTGTTCCACCTAAAGTGTGATGCATTTGCATCAGTGACAGAGACTGACAGTGCATTAACTGCATAGATAAAATCAAATATCCACGAGGGATATTTGATTACATGTATGTGTCACATGTGGCATGAAACAACTACCAAGAATGTAAACAAACATGACACACCAGGTTGGCATTGAAGGTAGGCCTTGGGCATATTTTTTGTGATGAATACCCAATTAAACATACAATTAATAGAATAATTCATGGCTGGAGAGCGAGTTACCATTTTTCTCTCAATTGCAGTCGCTGTTGGTGGGGAAAATCACTTGTGACCTTCGATCACTAGTGATTTCCCCAACAACAACAATCCCTCATGGGGCAAAAGAGGTAACTCACTCTCAGCCATGTAAGATTCTCTATCTAAAAAATGCAAATTGTGGTTTACCTGGGCATACTGTAGATATCTCTATTTGTGTGGTATATTTATTTTCACAGTTTTAGTGGTGAAATAAAATCTATTCATTTTGAAAACATTAAAACTCAGTACAGGCCATGCTCAAAGTTGTCTGGGTTTATTTTCCTGTCAAGTTGGATTGAAAGGTTCAGGTTAACCTGGAAATAAGCCTTTCAACCAGCAGCAGTGACACACTGTGGTGAGTTTGTATCTGCAACAGTCCCCCTTTTGAGATACCATGCATTGAGCAGGTCAAAAAATGGTCACATAAAGCAGGTGGTCTATCAATGGAGTTATCTCTAAAAAGATGTATGTATGTACAGGGACAGGGATGAGAGCTGATCAAATGGATTAGGCACATCATTACATCATGTAACTTTGTAGTCATCATGCTCAGTTGAGCAAAAAGCACATAACAGCTGTTGATGTAGATCCATCTCAGCACATATACCTTGTATGTACATGTGCATGATGTACGCCAGCAGGTTAGAACTTCAATGCTTGGCAGCATTTGCATGTCCATTGATCAGCTGCATATAAATGAAGATAGTGGCCCACAGTGGGCAGATCCATTCCCTTAATGGGTTTGGCAGGCAAACTGATTGATCAAAAAGTGCCACAAGGGAGGAAAATCACAGTGATCCAATCACTAGTGCACTCAACATGTGAAGGTATATTGTTCTAAACTCTTTCCCCATTTGATTGTGACTGAGTCAACAACTTTCCTTAGTGCTAATTTGGAACTAAACCAGTAGCAAAGAATGTTGGTGATCTAAGGACATGCCATTCTGAGGTGGACTCAAAATAGTCTTCGTTCAAATCATTTCATTCAGGTTGAAATTTGTGAAGTGACCACCGAAAAAACAACAACCCACACACACACAAAAAAAAACCACCCAAACAAAAACAATCCACACCGCAGCCACGATATACAACCATTAGCCAATATTGTATACATCAACTGGTTTTTGCATGGACTGCAAGCAGGTACAACCTATATAAATCACTTTGATGTGAACAGGAGTAAAACTGTGCAATTACATTCATCCCAATGGCAGGTGAAATGTAGACTGGCCCAGTCTCCCTGGCACTAAGTCACAAAAACATATAGGGCTCGAGGGGGTAATGGCGAAAGTACTGATAGTGAGCCAGCAAAGCTGGCAGACGAGACTGGCTGCATTCACAGGGTTTTAGGCACAGCGGACAGGTGGCGCACATGAGAGAAAATGTCCTTATATCTAGGTCAGGAAGTGGATCATGTTTTGATGACACACTGACGGCATACATTATGGTTGCTGACAGCTGCGGATGCTTGCATTCTTGCCTGTATCTTGGTAAGCATGCTGTAGTGAATACAGTATGAATACACGTACCACAAAAAAACTATCAGACGGTTTGCGTTGACACTGTCAGCAAAAGAACTATGTATGCTATGTGGCAACAGGATTTTAAATGCTGATCTCAGGCTGAGACTGCATCATGGACAACCAGGGCAACCTGTTATTGCCCCCATCAGCATTGCAAAGAATGTGGCATGTAACTGGTGTAAGACATTACATACTTTTTGAGATACATGCAAAACTATTATAAATAGATGTCATTTCAACTTCTACTTGTTTCAATTATGCAAGTTAGGGGGCATTTGAAATTTCAAATCTTGAATATCTTTAAAGTATGCACACGAGACAGATTTGTTCAGCTCGCTAATAGGTGGTGACACCTGGTGAGAGAAAGTAAAATGCAATGGAGTCTGAAGGTTGACTCTGTTATCAAAAATATAACAGTTAGACCCCACCATTAACTTCCATGACTGTGTAGCTGATTGATCCACTTAAATAAAGTAAAATGATGCAAATTCAGTTTCTGGGTGTATATATACATGCATTGGATCTGAGTTGAAACTGAGACTGGGAATTCCTAGTCTCAGACTGGGGCAAAGCCAGTTGCCTAGCAACAGATCGGGCATGTTGGTGAAAGTGGAACCATAGAGTAGGGGTGGAAGATGCAGTCTGGCTTTGAGTAATATGTTGTCTACCTCAGCTGTGATAGAGCTCTATTTTTAGATGTTGCCAGTAGTATGCATAAAAGTTGCATAACTTCTGTATGCACACTGGCAGGTTTTGCCTGCATCACATACACCTGGGATTACACAGAAGTTTATGCAGTAAAATTGAACTTAAGTTGAGTTAGAGTACTTTGAAGCAATTTGACAAAGTATTTTCCACCATCCAAGAGATAAATTGGGTGCATTGAAGCTAGCCTTGGAGCTTGTAACACTGAGGCTGCTTTGTGTCAAGTGTGGCTTTCCAACATTGTTCCTGAAAACCAGTTGAAATCTTATGCTAACTGGTTGTATCTGTTATACACTGTAGTACTGAAATACCCATTGTACAGTGTCATAACATTGTTGTACCTATCATACACTGCAGTACTGAAGTACCCATTGTATACTGTTGTAACATTGTCATCCCAATCATACACTGTTGTACTGATGTACCCCTTGTCTACTGTTGTAACACTGTCATACCAATCATACACTGTAGTACTGAAGTACCCATTGTACACTTTCATAACATTGTACTGATCATACAATTAGTATTGAATGGCCCACTGTACACTGTCGTACACATCATGCATACACTGTTGTATTTGAATTACCCATTGTTGCACTGATAATACACTGGAGTTCTAAAATACCAATTGTACATTGTCATACCAATAAGCTTTGAAGACACACACACACTGATTTGCTATGCAGCAAATCATCTTTTCTAGTTGATATTGTACTTTTGTGTCCTTTGCATGGCACACTTTCTCTTCTTATTCTCTGTAAGTATCATAGGTGTTATTTCTGCATACCTTGCATATCACACTCTCTCTTCTTGTTTTCTCTATAAGAATCACTGGTACTGTAAATTGCTTTGATTTCACTGTATTCTTATTTCTGCTTACTTTGCTGATGGCACAAAACCATGAAAATAAAAACACAGCACTGAAATAGTATTTTAACATTGTTTGAATGGGAATTATGTCCAAAATAGTAAATTAAAACTAGCGTGAAATGTCAAAAATACAAAAACTGTGAAAGTTCATACACGTGAAAATAAAGCAATTTACAGAATTGTACTTTGATGGCACATTTTCTTAATTCTCTCTATAAGAATCACCAGTGTTGTATTTCTGTGTACTTTGCATAGCACACTTTCTCTTCTTATTTTCTCGATAAGAATCATCGGTATTGTGTTTTTGTATGCTTTGCATGGCAGATTTTTTCTCTTTTTTGTTTCCTGGTATTGTTGGTTGGTTTATATTTTTCGTCTTGTTTCCATTCTTGATAGCTATCATGAGACTTGCATTTTGCAGCAGCCCATTCTGCACATTTAAGCTTGATCTTCTCCCTGTATGCTTCATCTGTATAATATCTAACTCTCTGATTGGAAGTACTGTCAGGTTGTGTTTGTGCATTGTTTTGTTCAGGTGCCCCAGGGCCAGCATTATTTCTCAAATCAAGCTGAATGTTGTTTCAGAACACAGCAGCACCCTCAACTTTCTCTTGTGTGGAATTTAATTAGCCCAGCAAGTCCTTTTCTGTCTCTGTCCCCCTCTTTGCATGTGCTAGTTTTTTTTCTTTTTGCCATACTTCCCAATATGTACACACTGCACATTTTTGTAATTTACATGTGACCTCTAAGGGGCAAAGGTCATTTGGACTTTGAAATTTTCACCAAGCTATATTTACAACTTTTGAAAGCAAACAGGCAGATTCACTCTAAAGTAAATCTTCTTTTCTAGTTTGTATTGAATTTGTTAATGAAATGTACTATTAAAACTGTTCATTATTAAAATCCTCACAGCCATACTATCACCAGATTTGCATTTGTTTTCTTTTCAGATTATACATTGAATATTCTAGTTAGAAAAGATATGAAGTTAAATGCCACAAAATATAATGCAAATTAACAACAGGCAGTTGTATTGACTTTCCATGTGCACATTAAAGATAGGACATCAGAATCTTCTCAGACTAACCATGGTAAATCAATGATAGTCTCCTTGTTATACTTGTTTAACACATTGTTATATTTTATTTTCAGGTCATGTTCAAACATCTGTATTCAACAGTCATGCTGGTATTGGGGACTTGGGTGCTGTATATGCAGCTCGAAATGCAACTGATGAAAGGCAGGTTTCCAAAGACCCAAAGAAAAAATTTTATTCAACAGCTGACTTGTTTCAGAAATTCACAGAAGCAACACTGGTGACAGGTGCTGTTTCATATCTTGCTATGGACAACATGCACGAAGAGCCAACAGTAAATTCCTATAACAGAGACAAACAGGACAGTAAGTTTGCTCAGCTGTATACTGGTACAGTGACTGAAGACTTTGTTGATATTTCTCTTCATGTGCCCAGCATATCGGAACCATCCTTTTGACAGCTACAGTGTCTCGAAGGCAGACACAATTACCAGAAAAAAAGGTTTTCTGACTCGTCATGGGTGGACGAGTGGTACATGACTTCAGAGAAGAACCGGCTTCCTAACTTTACTGGCAAACAAGTTATAATACCATGTAACCAGATTGGCTTTCGTCTCAATTGTAGAACTTCATACCACATTCTTACACTGAAAACCTTTATTGATAAATATGTAAAACTGCGCCTTCTTAGATAGTGTCTGTTTTCATGGTTTGTAGACTTCAAAGCGGCCTTTGACACAGTCTGGAGACTACATGTAGTTATATTTTATAAACTGGCAGCATGTGGCAATGGTGGCAATTTTCTAGGTATATCACAAAATATGTACTCTGAAATCTTGTAAACAAAGGCTGGATTGGCACAGCCAATCCAGTCTAATGTTGGTGATAAAAACAAGGATGTGTCTTAAGCCCTGGCTTGTTCAATCTGATTTATAAATGACCTCCCCAATTTTTCTTATGGTGAATCCAGCCCTGTGGAACCAGACACATACCCAATTAACTGCCTCTTATGCAGATGATTGGATCATCCTATCTGAAAGCAGCACAGGTTAACAAACTGCATTGAACAATTTGAGCAAATACTGTCAAAAATGGAAGGTAAAAGTCACTCTGAATAAAACAAAAGTAGTAGTTTTTTTAACAAAGGAGGTTCTAGACTTATAAGATTTCATTTCTCCATGGAAAACAGTGAAATTGAAATTGTGAGTAGACCGCCAAGAACGGATGTTTAGCAGGCAAGGGTGAACAAAGAATATTTGAAATATAATAAAAATAGATAAGAAAAACACAATAAAACAAAGCCAATAGATAAGACCCGAATTTACTGGAAATTAATATACAGTGGTACCAGCCGTATGTGGCCACCCCTTCTGTCAAGAAAAAGTGGCCACATACAGCACGTGACCTGTCACCACAGGTAAATTTTACAAAGAAATTGACTCCTATGTCTGAGCCTAGTGACCACAAAAAGCAATGTGGCTGCTCAAGGCAGTGGTTACATACAGCAGGTACCACTATATCCTCCATTGATCATCATGAATTAACTTAGTGAAAATGACAATTCCAGGAAAATGAGTATTGGTTATTGTCAAACTTGTGCCATGTGTAGCACATGAAGACAGTATTTCAGGTATACCCATGATATTTGATAGGAATATCAATCAATACATGTATTATTATTATTATTCTTTATTAAGACCTCCTTAAGGAGAAAAATATATGTACAATAAAACAAGGAGGGACAGGAATATGTCCCAAACAAAAATATGGGCACGGAATTAAAATGCTTTTGTCAGCAGGGCAGTAAGCAAGTGTTCTGCCGACCAGGGCTCAATAAAATTGTCTGTATATAGAAGAATTTTTAAAGAGTCCACCACTCCGTTTTCAGGAAAGGATTTAAACTACTTTTCGGTCGAGAGATGCCCATTTGCACAATACGGTCAAGAATGGTTCCTTTATACGTTGTACTGTCGACCAAGTATTTAGACATGAGAAAGATTGTCAGCTTTCGTAACGGGGAATCAATTAAAAATATAGGATGGAAAAAACTTTGGGTTCTGTCCTTTATAATGTCACTAATAGAACGAATGTTGAGAGCTTTAAGTAAATCACTGTGATAAGAACGTTTACTGAGACCTAGTGAGTTTTTGATAAGAGAACCTTGGAGAGTGTCCATATGTTGCAAGTCCGTGCGTGATAGTGGGACACAGTCCATACCATACGTCAGCACAGGGACACATAGCCCTCCAGAGATATGACTTCACTTCGGAGTGCAGGCCTGGATACGACATACCAATACACCTCATGCTGTAGAACACCTGACGACAGCTCTGCATCCTCTTTTCGACATGGCTCGTGCTTTTACCACTTGATTCATATGTGCACCCAAGAACCTCGACTTCTGATACTGTATCTATGAATGAGCCGTTTAATTTCCATTGTGGTACCGTATTAAAGGGGTTCCTTCCAGCAACCATACATTTCGTTTTCTCAATGCCAAAAGTAAATTGCCACTTTTTGGAGTAGCACACACATAAGTTGATCAAGGACTGTAGTCCAGGAATAGTTGGACATATTAGGTTTAGATCATCAGCATAAGCAAAAGAGTTAATTATGTCATTTCCAATTCTCACACCGTATGTAGATTGCTCAAGTTGGCATAGCAGATCGTTGATATAAATATTGAAGAAAGTCGGTGACAAGGGGCTCCCCTGGCGGGTGCCTCTGGTAATATCAAACTGATAACTGTATTTATTATTCCATTTTACCACTGCTCGGCTGTTCCTATACCAATTCAGTAAGAATAACCAATAGTGTTTAGGTATCTTCCCCCACAGCTTGTAGAATAACCCTGCATGCCATATTGAGTCAAAACACTTTTGTGCTTCAAAGGCACAAATAAAAAGTGGGGATCCGTTAGCTGCATAATAACATGTCAAGTCATTTAGAAATATGAAAAGTTATGTGTGTATAATTATTATCCATGTGAAGATTTCACAATATGTTTGAAGTGTTACACCAATTACATGCACTACTCTTTCAATGCTGATGGGGGCTTCCGTGTGATGTTTGGACACTTTTCTAGTTGGCAACAGAATCACTTTATTTACATAATTCAACTGATTACGAACAGTGTACACACACGATACTATAGTCTATAGTCGGTACGACAGGCAAGTTCATGTCCATGCCCATGTCCTTTCAACCATCCGCAGGTCCTGGGTAACACCATGGACATATATTGGAATAATATCGTTTAGATGTCCATGGTAACATAATGTCCAAGGAGGTAGAAAACTAGTTCTTTCCTTCATTCAACAGGCTAATATAATATAAGTAAATCCTCGTTATCCGCCAGTCTAGTCAGAATTATATTTAAGAATATTTACTTTTCATCAAGTTAGATGTTCTAATTATAATTGGAACTTCTCCAGAATCTATACCAATTCCTTAATTTGAAAATTTGATGCCTTCTGTGCATATCTCAATCTTGTATAAACATTAGTTATCACATACTATTCATTCTTAGAATATTGGATTTTTGGTTTGTATATTCATTTTGCCATTTCGAAATATTTTCTTCCTTCTGAGAATTGAACTAGTGTGATATATATATATATATATATATATATATATATATATATATATATATATATATATATATATGTATGTATGTATGTATATATGCATATACTTCAGATATTTGTAATTACTTTTTGCATTCCTACTGTTTTTTACTTTATAAGAATTTGATAATTTTGTTCATACTTTAGTCCCAGGACTCATTTACATTTAAAGTACTCACCAGTACTAGTCTTTCTACTTTAGATATTTTGTGTGACAGAGGGTGAAGTTTTGCTGCTTAGAAATATTTATTCACCATATATATTTTTGTCATTTGTATTTGACAACCAATATTGGATTAGAAGTGTTGTTTTGATAGTATACTCAGGAAACAATATAAATCAGACAAGATGCCTCCCAAACAAAGATCTACAGCTCTAAGAGGTAGAGGGGGCAAGAATGACCAACCTAAACAAGGGGAAGTCTTTTTGGTCAATAGAAATAGTTCACACAGATCCTTCTCTTCATCTGAAGTTCAAGCTGTTGCAAATGGTGATACTGTAGAATGTATAGCATGCAAGCAAACCTTCTCTGACGATAATGATAAACTTCTGATTTGTGAGAGATGTGAATCGTGGTTTTGCACTACATGCACAAAGATTACCGATATTGAATACATGGTTATGACTAAGAGGAGTGACCTCCACTGGTTTTGCACTGACTGTGAGCAAATACCAATGACAGCTGTTCTTACAGACACGGATATTGAGGAGAAGTGCAAGAAATATTGTAGTAATTTGGAGGATAGACTGAAGACTGTGGAAGAAACTATAGTCTTAAAAGCAGACAAGACTGCCATTGACTCTCCAGGAGCTAGAGTTCAGACCTTAGAAAATAATATACTAGGTGTAGCAAAGGATATCTCAAAGGTTAACTCTGATATTAAAATGGTCACAACTAAGTCTGACGAGAAATCTAAATGAGCCAACAACATAGTGATTAGTGGCCTGGACAGAAGGTATAAATGACCAGGAAATGGTAAAAAAACTGATTGAAGACATTGGTTGTGGTGATGCCAAAATTCAGAAAATTTATAGGCTGGGACCAAAAAACAAAGCACCAACAACAAACACTGAAAACACCTCATCTGAAAAAGGTCCTTCCACTACCGTTCCCACAAATCCTAATTTAAATTCTGATCAAACTAATGTCTCCACACAAAATGGGCATGATGGGACCACAGTGGTTCCCACTCACTCAAGACCCAGGCCAGTTAGAATCATTCTAGAAACCACGGATGATAAAAAGAAAATTCTTAGAAATGCTACTTAAGTTAGAACAGTCAACTCCGATTTGTACAATCCTCAAGGGATTTTTATTGTCCCAGATATGACTAAACTTGAAAGGGAACAAGACATTGATCTTACAAAGAACTCAAAGAAGCTAAAGAAAAAAAACCCAACTCAGGATTTTCCGATCCGAGGAGGGCAAATAGCGAGGAGGTAGCTTTTCAGGAAACAAACAATTTGCATTGTACATACTCGCACACAACTTTGGAATACTTAGCTTCTTACATGAACACTCACCCGACATAGTTGTGGTTACCGAAACTTGGTTCTCACACAATATTGTGGATAGTGAATGCTTACCTGAAGACACGGATATAAGTTTCTACTCTCAATGTACAGTGGTCCCTGTCTTGAAAGGCCACCCCAATGGCAGGCCCAAAAGTGGCTTCTCAAGACAGGTGGCCTCTCATTAGAGGTACAATAACATGGAAAAGATAGCAGCAGGGATCTGCAAAAAGTGGCCTGTCAAGCCAGGTGGCCTCTCATTGGAGTGACCTCTCAAGACAGGGACTACTGTACATACCAGCGAGAGGATAGAGGTGGTGTGTTAATCTTGGTGAAAGGAAACCTAAACCCAGTCATCTTTGAATCTGATACTGAGACAGAAATTCTATGGGTTGAAATAAATCCAAGCCCATATATGAAGTGGCTCATTGGTGGGTGTTACCGTCCAGAAGAGGAGGAGACAAACACACTAAAAGAGATCAATGCCTCCATTGACAAGATAAACACTAATAATGTCATATTACTGGGAGATTTCAACTTTCGAAACATTAATTGGGAAAATCTCACCAGCAGTAGAGAAATAGATGAATCTTTCATCAATTGTATCCAGGACAACTTACTATCTCCGGTTGTCATGAAACCCACAAGGGCAAACAACATACTAGACCTTGCCTTAGTAGGGGATCCTACGATGATTCTTGAATGTAGGGTAGGACAACCTTTTGATACAAGCGATCAAAACACAGTTTGGCTCAAAGTAAATTACCCAGTACCCAGAATAAACTACGCTCCTAGAAAAAATTTTCATGTTTTCTAAGGGCAATTATGAGAGTCTAAATAGAGAATCCGAAGAAACCAATTGAGACTTTATAAATTCCAAAAGAGACATTGAAAGCCCATGGCTCAAGTTCAAAGAAATATACTCAAAACTTGTTGACAAGCACATACCATACAAATACATTAAACCTGGCTCTAGGAATAAACCCCCTTGGTCTAGATATAGTTCAATCAAAAAAACACAAAACAAAAGCTAAGAGAAGAAATCAGTGGACCAAATATCAGGTCTCTAAGTTAGAGTCAGATAAGCTTCTTTTTGATCAGGAAACTAAGAATGTTAGAGACACAATTATTAAGGCCAAATCTCATTATGAAGATCGCTTGGTAGACAAGATTGAAAAAGAGCCCAAGCTCTTCTGGAACTATACCAGACACTTAAGTCATACAAAGGCAAATACTAACACATCAGAGCAGGGTGGTAGGAAAATTTGCGAGGATGCTGAGAAAGCTGAAATCCTCAATAAATATTTTATATCTACATTGACTGACAAACCCCCGACCGAAATACCTCTTCCTCATGAAGAAAATGTAGAATTTACACTTCGAGATATCCAAATAGGAAGTTCACAAGTCAGAACTAAATTATTAAAACTCAAACCAAACAGAGGAAATGGCCCAGATGATATTTCTATAAACCTACCTCTTCCCCTATTTTACAACAAATCAATACAAATGAGTATTACACCTCAAGATTGGAGGGACTCCAATATCACACCTTTACACAGAAAAAGGCCAAGAGTACTTGCTAGAAATTACTGTCCTATCTCTCTAACTAGTCAAATAGTCAAAATCTTAGAGCGACTAATCCTGGATCATATACTACAACTGACTAGCTCAAACAAGACATTTCACTGCGACTAACATGGCTTTCAGAGCAAATGCTCATGCATTACTCAGCTGTTAGAATGTTTAAATGACTGGTCCAATAACTTTGACAAGGGTATTGAAACGGATGCAATCTATCTGGATTTCACAAAAGCTTTCGAAACTGTCCCTCGTACTAGACTCTTACATAAACTCAAACAAATTGGAATCAGAGGTAAAATTTGGTCGTGGATACAAAATTTTCTTGCAAATCGCAGACAGAGAGTTCTGCTCAGAAATGGGGTATCCAACTGGAAAAAAAGTAGTTAGTGGAGTCCCTCAGGGCTCCATTCTTGGGCAGTTATTCCTTATCTGTGTAAATAATTTACCAGATTCCATCAAAGCTACTGCAAAAATGTTTGCAGACGATACGAAATTATGCAGCAAGATAAAAAATCTAGATAATTGCAACAGACTTCAGGGAGATCTGAAGAATCTATCAAGCTGGTCCCAACAATGCCTGTTAAAATTCAATGAGACAAAATGCTATGTACTAAAAATAAAGCAATGCATGGATTACATGTATACTTTGAATGGCATAACCCTTAAACAGGTTTCTGAACAGAAAGACCTAGGCCTGATTTCAGATAATCTACATCCACACAAACACATTACAGAGATTGTGAAAAAAGCCATTCAGAGGATTGGCTTAATAAAGCGTTGCTTTACAGGATTAACAGACAAAAAAATCACTATGCTATTACCAGTTTAATTCGACCAATATTGGAATATGGGGCTCCAGTTTGGAGTCCCTGGCATAAAACAGACATTGATCTATTGGAAAAAAAAACACACACAAGATAGGTGCTTAAGGTTGTGTAACACCAACATACACTTACCCACATTGAGAAAAAGGAGGGAACAACAAGACTTAATTGAAACATACAAATACTTTAATGGGTATTATAAATCAGATCCTAGCCAGTTCTTTTCACTCTCAAATAGACAATCTGGGGGGCACAAGCTAAAGATATACAGTGTTTGTAACAATGATTGACGAAAAATCCTACCTTTCTGGGTTAGGTGTCACAGCATTGTGAATGTGGTATCTTTGATGCCAAGACCCACAAAAATGGAGTATTTCAGCCAATTTTAAAGCTTTTATGACATCAAATTTAAATGAAGCATTCCTTGTTAAGATAAATTGCCATTTGAGTTTTCTTTGCCCCGTTGTCAGAGCTACAGAAACTCTAACAGCATGTAAAAACGCTCAAATTAACATACATTTTTGTTTGTTTTTATGAATTAGTAGGCAAAAATCCTACAAATCTGATCATTTTCACTCAAAATCCTACAATTATTCCAAAATCCTACTTGTTACAGACACTGGAGCAAGACTGAAGTTCGGAAGTATTTTCATTCCAACAGAGTGGTCAACCCTTGGAACCAGCTGCCACCGGACATCACAGAAGCACCTTCCCTCGCTGTATTTATCAAAGAATTGAGATCCCTTGCATAGAGGAACGAAGGGATAAACGACCAAGTAACCAAGGCTGCATCGTGTAGGTCACTCAGCACAATGCATGGACATAAAAAATATTTTCATACGTTTATATGATCATGATTCGGGTGAAAACGGCTGCACTAAAACAGATACGTATACAGGCCCCTGTTCTTTCAAGGCAAAGTTTATTTTTTTGACTACGACATTCGAAATGCCAGCACCTCGCGCGGGTGGTGAACAACAACGCGACTCGCACCAAGCGATACGGGTGTCACATGTCCCTTTGGCCCCGTACGTACTTCCCTGACCATTACCTCTCCCTCCCTGCATTTGGTGTTTGCACGCACAGCTTACCTTTGGGCATTGACTTGATCATTTTAAACACATTACTTTGATCTATCAGCTCCCTGGCATGGAAGAAATGCATCCTTGGTGGGAAAGCAGCACGTTCCATTCCCTGAGCAATTTCCTGCCGTTGATATTGAGTCAGTATTTGATCCACCTTTTGTTCGTTGGCTGTCAACACAGTATTTCCCCCCGTTTGTGTTCTCCGATCTGCTTTCAACAAGTTGTTTCGTGCATCCAGATAAGAATTCCTATCTTCTGTGCTGCAAAACCACACGTGGATTCCCAATAAAAGGAAAATCCAGCGTGTGTTGTGGGTCATGAACATTTTCAAGTTTCTTTCGCATCATATGACACAGCTGTTCGGACAAGGATTGCTGTGCCAAAACGAGATTTAGCAATTATTATAACAACCCGTTTGATTGGCTGTATTGAATATATTGTCCAATCATATCTAGCCATACAAAGTGTGGCACACTGGAGCGTCATGTAAACAATGTCATGTGCGCTGTGATTAAAAATAAAGCGTCTGCGTTTGCACAGTTGAGGTGGAACCTGGACGATGGGGGATCTTCTTGACCCTACACACTCCCGACCAGCTGGATGTAGATGCCATGGTGATGAGACTGTCAGTTTTTGATACTAGCACTGATAGCTGAATAGCCAAGTAACTGATACAAACTGCTGATTGGATATAATATTCCATTACTTTTGAAACTTACTTTATATTCACCATAAAGTTGATGTTTGACCACGTAAATATATAACTTTTCCGTATTTATACCACAGTTTGAGTAAAATTAATACCCTTGAGTTAAAATTGTATATACACTTCATATGAATCAACACTGTGTAATTTTGCCACTGCTAAGCGTGTATCTTTAATACCGCATAAGAGTCTAACCTGAATATATTTTGTCGACGATGCATATATTTTCAATTAATGAAAAATACGGATCTTTCAAATGCACAGAATGTTGAAATTTTTTCGGCAGTACACACATTTATCATAGAGTCGAGACGTTTCGTTCATTTATTTTGTTTCCTTAACTACTGCTTGGTATTATACTGTTGAAAATAGCAAGCAGACTCCTAGTAATGTCCTGTTTTTCGTGTACATATTACTATGTGTGTCAATGCATGTACTGGAGAACCTCCAGATAAGTTGCTTTGTAACAATTAGGAGATCCAGTTCTTTAAATAAATATGTTTACAATACAATTCAACCGAAAAACTTTCAAACTATGACAATGTTTGCAAGTCTTATCCTCAGAAACCTTAGACCACATTGGAAGAAACAAACTTTATAATAAGAAGTTTTCAGAAACTGCAACCCATATCTTGTTTTTGGAATTCATATGGGATATATTCATACCAGTAAAATATGATAATACATGTGAATTGTGCACTCGAGGAACCAGATATTGATCTCTCTTCTCAAGTTCTGACACAAATACAAGAGTTACACCATTTAAGTAATTCATAATGTCGTATACTCACTGTAAAGTGCGGTTCTGTAGAACAAATATTAGTTATCCATAGCAAAACATACGGAAGCCCATGTTATAGGGTGGGCAGCGCCCAACAAGCCGTATTTCCTTTATGTAGTACCAGTCACCACCAATGTAGTATCGCCCAAAGCTATTTTTAATAATATAATGATAATATTACTGTGGCTCTCCGCTTATGCGCCGCTGTGTGACACAGGTGGCCTAGGGGGAAAAAGGGGGGAAAATAGATGATATGGAGAGTTATTTTGCAGTATAAATTTTATATCTGTAAAGCTATTTTGCAGTATAAATTTTACAAAATCGCTTTTTTTGCAGAATAGGGAAGATCAGGTACCAATCTACAATACCAAATGTTGAGTTTGAAAAGTGTCAATTTTTTTCTGAGAATTTTGGAAATCATGGTTTTTGATCAAACACCCACATGGTTCTGTATTTACAACTGAATGTAAGTGCGCTGTCAGTCAGACTTGGGTCTGCTAGGCTATGGGATGCGATCCAGCTGCTCATTGGTTGGGGAGAACAACAGACCATTGGGCCAGGGAGAGAACAATGGGCACTCCTAATCTGTTATTTTAGTGACTAAACCAGCTATTAGAAAACCACATCTTAGCGAGAATGATCTTCTTCCGGAAAAACTTCAAAGATTCCTTTGTAAACATAGATTTTAAAGATATATTTTCATGACAAAACATCAAAATTTTAGTATTATAAGAGTACTTCTCACAAGGCAAGTATCGATCAGAGGGAGTGAGTACATTTTCCACAATGGCCAGTTTACCGCTCGGACAGAGCCCATCAGACCTTGATCTCATCGTGGAGGAATAAACTAGTTTATTACTCCATGATCACATTTTCTCACAATTCTTATTTTTGTACGACTTCTCAGAAGTTTTCGAGAGATTACTCATAAATGGTTCTACCGATTTTAATGAAATAAAAAGCTATCAAAAATATACATTCTTGCGTAGGAGCGGTATGTGGCGTTAGATATTTTTTTTTTTTTTTTTTTTTAGTTTTTTTTCTGTTGAATTATGCAAAGTGAAAAATTGAAACGGTGCCTCTTTATAAATTAAAACAAAATCGTTCCTTTTGTTTGTAAATAAAAAAACAAACAAACAAACAAGAAAACCGCTCCGAGACATTACATCAAAGTTTTACTGTACCAAATTTGAAGATTTTTATGATAAATACCATAGTTTGTAGGCCCAGAAAACCTCTGAAGTGGACCCCTTTGCAATATGTCGCCTATTACCTCAAATAACGAGAAAATTATTATTTTTCTTCACATAATAAAAATATAGATTTATATCTAAAAGAAAATATGTGGTTTTGGGGGTTAACGGCAATATTTTAGAAAGGAGAGGAGCTTAAGATACGGTACCGTGACACTATATATACACTTAGCTTTACAGACGGCCCCTTTATTAAAGCGACATTTACTGGGCAGGGAAAATGTGCACACCAACGAAACCATTGACTGGTCACTTGACTGCACAACTTGCAGCCAGCGTCAACCCATGAAACAACGATACGGTCGGTCAATGAAATAGATCACCATACATATTCTATTTATTATGAAATTACAAAATCAAATGCAGTATTCTGTATTTGACATTTGCATCTGAGACTAGGAAATACTGAGACTATACTCGTCTCAGTTTGCATCGACAGCTTACCTTTGAACATTGATGTGATCACTTAAACAGCCCACTTTGATGTATCAGCTCTTTAGCAAGGAGGAATTGCATCCTTGGTGGGTCTGTTAAGCATCACCATTAAATACTTTCGGGAATATATTGCACAAATATACCCTGATGATATGAAATTAAAGGGAACTAAAGAAAATGATACGGAATGTTCATTTCTAGAAAATGATGTATGGTGATAACAGTGAATTAAGTTAAAATTATATGACAAGCGTTATGATTTTGATTAACATATAGTAAATTACCCTTACATGGATAGTATTATTCCACTTGGGCCAGCTTATGGTATCTACGTGTCAAGGTTAATTACTTTTGCCAGGGTACGTAACAATTTATGGACGTCCATTGGTATCAACCTATTCACTTCTTATCTGGTCACAACGACATTTTATCTGGTTCGCACCACTTTTTAGTCATAACGACATTTTGTCTGGTTAGGACGGCATTTTATGTGGTCATAACCACGTTTGTATCTGGTTCGGATGACTTTTTATGTCGTCATAACGACATTTTATCTCGTTCGGACCACTCTTTATGTGGTCATAACGATATTTTTATCTGGTTAGGACGACATATGGTCATAACGATATGTTATCTGGTTAGGATAACTTTTTATATGGTCAAAACGACAAGTGGTCATAAGGATATTTTATCTGGTTGTGACGATATTGGGTGTGGCCATAACGGCATTTGATCTGGTTATAGGACGACATTTTACGAGGTCAAAACGACATATATCTGGTTGGGACCACTTTTTATGTGGTCAAAACGGCGTTTCATATGGTTAGGACGACATTTAATATGGTCATAACGACCTTTTATATTGTTTGGACGACTTAACGACATTTTATCTGGTTAGGAGGACATTTGATGTGATCATAACCACATGTTTATCTGATTTGGACGAGTTTTATGTGGTCATAATGACATTTTATATGGTTCGGACCACTTTTTATGTGGTTATAACGATAATTTATCTGGTTAGGACGACATATGTGGTCATAACCACATTTTATCTGGTTAGGATGACTTTTAATACAGTCATATCTGGTTCGGACCACTTTTCATCGGGCCATAACGACATTTTTTTCTGGTTAGAATATTTGATGTGGTCATAACAACATTTTATCTGGTTCGGATGACTTTTTATGTGGTCCTTACGACATTTATCTGGTTCGGACGACTTTTTCTGTGGTCATAATATTTTATCTGGTTAGGACGACATTCTATCTGGTAACAACGACATTTCATGTGGTCACAACGACATTTTATCTGGTTCGGACGACTTTTTATGTGGTCGTAACGACATTTCATCTGGTTAGGACGACGTTTTATGTTGTCATAATGATATTTTTTCTGGTTAGGATGACATTTTATGTGGTCACAACGACATTGTATCTGGTTAGGACCATTTTTCATGTGGTCATATCGACATTTTACCTGGTTAGGATATTTTTTGTAGTCATAACGACATTTTGTCTGGTTAGGAAGACATTTTATGTGGTCATAACGACAGTTTATCTAGTTATAGGACCATTTTTTATGTGGTCATAACGATATTTTATCTGGTTTGGACGACTTTTTATGTGGTCATAACGGCATTTTATCTGGCTGGGACAACATTTTATCTGGTCAAAACATGCATTTCAACAGCCAACGTCGGCGCCCTCCCTATGTATTGCGTGCGAAGTGTGGCAATGATAGCTGTTGATTCAGGCTTGTACTTGGCACTGAAAGAGTTACATGTACTGCAGTTTTGTGCAACAAGCATATTAAACTTCAGGATGATGAAAGTAGATCCAAATATCGATCAAAGATGGCTTGGTGATTCTTTTTACAAGAAAATATGACACTGATTGCGCTGTACTATGTTAGCACTTAGAGGTAAAGTTTATATATAAAAGCCAATAATTCAGTAATCGGGTCCAACAATAATCGTAAAAATGGAAGCCAGTTTAATAGCTTGAATTTTCTTTTAATTTAAACTATGCCTACCCCAATTATATTTGTTTCCGACTTTTTGACATTTGTAAAATTATCGTCAAATCTTTAATTCAGGTAGAGTTGAAAAGACATGACTGAATGGCATGACATACACTACACATGACAAGTTATTGCATGACATACATGACACGAAACATGCGTGACATACATGGCGTTACACATGACATGATAACATGACATTACATAACAGACATGACTGAATGGCATGACATACATTATACATGACAAGTCATTGCACGATATGCATGACACGCGATATAACATGACATGACACGACATGGCATCCTTGACATGTTGTGACATGACATGACATGACATACATGACACATAACGCCTTAACATTAAATGACACATTGACATACATGACATGAAATGACACTGACATGAATAACACATTTCATACATGACATACATGACGTGACACCTGACATGACGACACGACATGATGTATAGCATGACATATATGATGCCAGAATGGTGCCAGATAGTATGACATGACATGGCAACTGACATTGAATAACACATTGACACACATGACACGTGATATACATGACAAGGCAAGATAAGGTATGACATGTATGCCCTGAAAGCATAACATGGCATGGCACCCTGACATGGAATGATACGAAACATGACAAATGACACACGTCACATATATGACATGAGACATGACATGACATCACATGACATCACATGACATCACATTCATGACGACATGACATTTCATACCTTGCATGGCATGACACAGACGTACATGGCACATTGACATAAATGACACATGACATAAATGACATATATGACACGACACATAGCATGTATTACATGACATAAGACATACATGATATACTTGACATAGAATAACTCATTGACATGCATGATAGATGGCATAAGTGATATACATGACCTGACAGGACACACAAGACATGACATGTCATACACGACGAGACATGACATGATGTACCTGACATGGAATGACACATTGACATACATAACATATGTCGTACGTGACATACATGACGTGACACATGACACAGCATGACACACTAGACATGACACAAAATACATGACACATGATGACAGGACAACATACCTGACATGGAGTGACACATTGCATGACGCATGACATGACATGACATGACATATAACAGGACATGACATACATGGCACGACATGATATACATGGCACGACATTACATGTATTTTATTTGGAGGGGAAGAACCTGTACATAGTGTAACTTGATTGAAAGAAAAAAAAGGTGATCCTGCAGTAGAGTAGCAAATTTTGAGTGTGTTATGAAAGAAAAAGTATTATTAAAGATGTGCTTTCTGTACTGTTACACAACTCCTAATCTAACTAATATTGTCACATATGGTCAACACAGTGCTTGTTCTTCTTTGCCCTTTTGCCGAGTTTTGGAATTCAAAATGCTGAAATTGTAAAGAATAGGAAGCATACAGCAAAACATAGATGGGTTATAGTGTTTCCCAGAGGCCTTATACGAAATAATTCGCTACTTCAGAGATAAACAATAAGAACATGACGAAGTCCTCTTCTATGCAAAGGTATGGAGTATACAGATTTGTACATTGTGACATCATGTACATACTTTTTGGATAGCTTCCTCTTTTTCGATGTTTTTTTGTTTTGTTTTTGTTTTTGTTTGTTTGTTTGTTTGTTTGTTTTTTAGCATTTTTTTTGGTTTTGTTTACCGTAAATTCTCTCATAGAGACTGCATCTCTAACAGAAGCTGCACCCTGACTTTTCACATCACTCGAGGTTGTTTGTCACAGTTTGATTTAGGAAGAAAAAAAAACAATAGAAGTCGCACCTGGACTGAAAATCTGCTTGGTGACGTTCAAATAACTTTCTTTTTCATTTGTTTCGATGTACATGTATTTTATATCTGAGTCGATATCATTACATTTTAAGAGGTATACATCATTGACACTATGGGTAATATTTCATGGAAATGCGTAAAGTTTTAGTTAATTTTACAGGGTATTTCATAACGTGTTGCTGTTTATTTTATTACCAAAAATAATAATAAGAGCGCTTCTTCGTATCATTTTTCACTATGCAGCTCGGATTATCAAATTAATTTCTATTTCATTCCTGGAAAAAAACCAAACTGGATAAAGCATCGTCCTAACCAGATAAAATGTCCTTATGACCAAATAAAAAGTGGTCCCAAACCAGATAAAATGCCATGACCGGATAAAAAGTGGCCCACACCAGAAAAAATGTAGTAATTATCTAAAATGTCGCCCTAACCAGATAAAATATAATAACCAAAAAAAAAGAGGTCCGAACCAGATAAAATGTCTTTATCACCACATGAAAAGTGGTCCGAACCAGATAAGATGTGATAACCACATAAAATATCGTCCTAACCAGATAAAATGTCGTTATGACCACATAACAAGTGGCCCAAACCAGATAAATGTGGTTATGACCATATAAGATGTCGTCCTAACCAGATAAAATGTCGTTATGATCAGATAAAATGTTGTCCTAACTCGATAAAGGGTCGTTATGACCACTTAAAATGTCGTCCTAACCAGATAAAATGTCATTATGACCACATTAAATGTGGTTAAACCAGACAAAAAGTAGTCAGGACCAGGTAAAATGTCGTCCTAACCAGATGAAATGTCCTTTTGACCAAATAAAAAGTGGTCCCAACCGGATAAAATGCCATTACCAGATAAAAAGTGGCCCACACCAGATAAAATGTCGTTCTAATTACCTAAAATGTCGCCCTAACCAGATAAAATATTATAACCATAAAATGTGGTCCGAACCAGATAAGATGTGATGACCACATGAAATATCGTCCTAACCAGATGAAATGTCATTATGACCACATAACAAGTGGCCCAAACAAGATAAATGTAATGTGGTTATGACCATATAAAATGTCGTTATGACCTGATAAAATGTCGTCCAAACCAGATAAAATGTCGTTATGATCAAATAAAATGTTGTCCTAACCGGATAAAGTGTCATTATGACCACTTAAAATGTCGTTCTAACCAGGTAAAATGTCGTTTTGATTACAGAAAAAGTGGTCTTACCCAGATGAAATGTCGTTATGACGACATAAAAAGGGGTCCGAACCAGATACAATGTCGTTATGACAACATAAAATGTCGTCCTAACCAGATAAAATGTCATTATGACCACATTAAATGTGGTCAAACCAGACAAAATGTAGTTATGACCACGTAAATGTCGTCCTAACCAGATAAAATGTCGTCTTAACCATACAAAAATGTCGTCCTAACCATATGAAATTCACAAAATCGTGAAACGGGGATATTAAAAAATGAAATTAGAGCGATCGTTTTTGAAGTTTAAAGTGAAAACTTATTATATAGATAGATATAAGGTGGATTTGAGGTGTTTTATAAATGATGCAGTAAATATGTAAACCTAACAACTGTAACTGGTATTTTATACATTGGTGTATGAGGCAAGATATTTCTTAAAGTTGAGAGTTGCTAGCATCATAGTTTTCAAGAAAGCCCTCTATAACTTTCAGGACTTATCGGGTATATGAAAATCTAGGTCGAGTTCGATATTGGTGGGTTCACCTATTATTACATTATGTAATATATGGGTCAAAATATAAAAAATCTTGTGACCACTCCAGCATCCTTAATTTTTTATTAATATCCATGAAATTAATAGTGGGATTGTGGTATAGAAATCTCACTTACAGATGATACCAGTGGCGCGACCTATAATTTACCGGAAATTTGAAGTCAAAGTGCATTGAAAAGTATAGATAGGGTATGTCCAATGCTAACATAGTAATATGTTGTGTAATATCAGTGACATTGGCCTATTCAGGTCGTCATTCCTGAAAAGTTGAAAGAGGCAATTTTATAATGGTAGGGTGTAATTTGGACATCAGTGGCAAAGAGAATTTTGCCTCCATATCGTATTTGCACTTGGGTATATTGTACATGAAACTGCTTGGTAACCTACATGATATTCTACTTGGTGACTTTTTTAGGGGTCACCTTGACCCAATGATTGTGAGACCTTAATCTATTTTTTCAAGGTCTTTAAGCACTTAAGAATGTCTTGATAAAGAATTAAGGCGAACCACAAATGTGTATCATGTATGTGTATCATGTGGAAGTTTGATATTGCACAATATGGATGACCTTGATAAATTTCTCAAGGTCATGGAGGGAATGCTTTTCAGGAAATCATTTTTGTTGATGGTCATCAGATTATATGTCAGCAGAGTATTAAGCACATGGACCTCTTGTTAGTATTGTACTGTAAATGATTTTATGTATGTATGTGTGCATGTATGTACGTACGTACGTATTTATAGTATATTTTATATTGACGCACTATACGGGACTATCCTGGACCGTTGTCCTCGTAGTGAAGACGTACGTAGATCAACCAATGAAAATCAAATAAAGTAATTTAGCCAGGTATGTTTAGAAGTAGATCTACTTGTCTGTAGGGTGGTTTAGAATTTACATTCACTTGCAAGCAGATTGGTGTAGAAGTAGATCTATGTCATCAAGGTGGACTGGTTAACAAATAGATGTGGGTGGGTAAGTTTAGAAGTAGGTACATAGATAGTGTCAGAAGCAGGTAATCACGTACATGTGGGCATAGACTATAAAAAGTGATTTAATTCAAAGTGGTAACCTTTGTTATTATCAATGAATTTTCGTGTTGTCAGGAAAAGTCAATCGTACTCCATATTTAATGACATAAGAGTTGTCAATTGTACTTTTTCAACACACCAGTGAGATTCAGAAAATATTTGGAGTTTTTGTCAGACACAATCAGGTTTCAGAGAACTTTGTCGAAGTAAGGTACATGGTTTTAACAACTGAAGCTAGGTGCAACGTTGAAATGGTAGTGGTTTGTGTTTAAATAAAGGAAAACTGTTAAGCTTGAGAGCGTTTGGTTAAATTAAAAACAACAACTAGCTGTGCTCAATAGCAGAAAAATCCAATCACAAAGCAATCTGAGAAGTAGCCGCCCTCCCGTTTCCCAACCCCGGGTCCATGCTAGGTGTTCATACTAGTAAAATACAAAAATATGTCAATATCGGGAAAAGATCTTCTGACATATTCGTGTGTAAATATCGGCGAAAAAAGGTTATAAAGTAATACCATTTTTGGAAAGGCGTAATACTTTGATATTTTGGAAAAAGTGTAAGTAGGAAAAGTTGTGCCATTAACCATTTTATCCATACAGCTTAGCCTCATGCAAATCGGTTGATAGCCTACCGAGTTATGGACACAACCGTGTTTTGGACAAGAAAGTCATTAATGGACAAAGGTAGGTGGAAAAAGCTTATCACACATATTTTCAGAACTTCAGTGTTTAAGACTATTCTGATGCAATGATATCCAAGAAAACTGAGCTTTCTCTCAGATTCTAAGACGACAAAATTGGCATGGATAAGGGTGCCCGCGATGAATGAACTTTTTATTTTTATTTTTAAACGGTCACATTACGTTGATTCTCAATCTTTTCAAATAATATGTAACAGGGGGACAGTTGCGGTTTTGAGCCAGGCTGTCTAAAAAACTCAACATCACCTGGTAAATCGATGGTTGATTCTTCATCAAAGTGCGGGCAAAATGTGTTTTGATAGTAAGGCACGACATGGAAGAAAAAATACTTCTTGACATAAATGCCTTCTTGATATTAAGAAAGAAATAATTGATATCTGGAAATACTGCATGGGTAAATAGTAAAACGGCGCCCCATAGATATCTGAAATTGAATTTAAGATATTTAAATTTCACTTTAATTTTTATGAAATATAGACACGCTATTAAACACATGAAATTTGATTTAAGATATCTCAAATTCAATTAAAGATATTTCAAATAGAATTCAAGATATCTTGAATTAATTGTGGATAAAGACATATCCGCAATTTGAATTTTAAATTGAAAGACCTTTATTTGTTTCATGACATGTTTAAAAAAGCTGTTAATTGGGAATATGGTTTGCCACACATGCATGCCATGGGTGGGACAGGGTGAGCGTGGGTTGGGGAAAGGCTCTGGACTTGTCCTGACTGATGTCACTTGACGACTTGCACGGATAAACGTAACCTGCTGAATCTGCACCGAAGCTTCGTGACACAGTTGTTAATTCCTTTGACAATTGAAGAAAACGTTTTTGTTACGCAATGCACCAGCAGAAAACGTTCTAAAGATCAGGCAACAAAAGCCTGCTCTGAACTGCAGACGGATTCCAACATTTGCACAGGCGTTCCCTCGTGAGTTTGGGTGCCCATGAAACCAGATCTGAAAGGTAACGTTTTTGCATGGATAATCGGCAGGTTACAACTTTATTTGTGATATTTTTTTGAGTCGTACCAAACAATGAAAAACAGAAATTTGGGAAGACTGTGCCCTATGCAGAGGTCACCAACTGCGAGCAAGCAAATCAACCAGAACAGGAGCTGTTGATGTGGTTGTGGTAACCGAGCAAGTGGTCGCTTCAAGTAGAAAATCGGGATAGGTGGGTTTGGAGCCCAAGGGGTAGCGGGTAGAGCTGCGATGAAGGGTGCTGCTCATATAGCAGGGCTAGAAAATCGCGCTCGGGGGTAGGTGGCCATTTCAAGCCAGCTTTGTATTATTATCAATTGTTCAATCTATATATATATATATATATATATATATATATATATATATATATATATATATATATATATATATATATATATATATATATATATATATAGGCAGGCCACTATAGTCATTATAGTTTCTTACAAAATATGGTGGCCCAGCCACCTTTTTGGTGGCATTTGGCCACCAGGCTACTGGCTATTTAGCGATACATAGTGATGCTATTAAATGTATAGTATATACACGCTGCAGATAACCCTTATTTTGTATACCCCATGAGTTTTGACTCCCTGTTTCATGCACTCAGCCTCAAATATTGACCCACTTTTAAAGAGGAAGGAAACTTGGTTTCAGCCAAAAAATTGCAATTGACTGATTTCGCACCATAGGCCTATGAATGAAAAATGTGTCAGTGCTTGTCAAGAAATGTAGAATTCTGACTCTACTTTTATCAAAATACAGAATTTTGACCCTCAATTTTTTTGGATAATGCGAGGAAAGAATATAGAGATGAAAGTGTCCAAGGTGGCTGATTACCCTTTTCGAGACAAAGTATCCTGAGGAGGAGTGCGACAACAGTCAAAAGTCGTCATAAAAATGGCCGAAAGCTAGTGCAAGTAGCTGAGTACAGGCGCAGGTGATCTCTAGATTTCGGTCTGTTCCAAAGAAATAAACATGATGATGATGATGATGATGATGATGATGATGATGATGATGATGATGATGATGATGATGATGATGATGATGATGATGATGATGATGATGATGATGATGATGATGATGATGATGATGATGATGATGATGCCCCCTTCGAAGTGGGCGGCACGTATAGTTTTGCTCAGGTCGGTCGATCGAGAGACTGTGGTTTCCGCATCACAACCCAAGAAGTTTTTGAGATTGGACTTTGATAGTGTTTGGTCAGCTTAGAAGATGGATGACCTTGACCAAATTCCCAAGTTCATCACCTAGAGTCCTATCCTATTCTGCCTAATAACTTAAGATTGTTTTGAGCGAGCGAGAGCTTTTATTTTGTAGATGTTTATAGTCTTTTATTTCGGCTAGATCAGCCTCAAAGATTTGTCCCCTTGACCTAACTTCCAAGGTCACAAGGCCAATATAGTGAATTCCGTTTATACAGCCACTTCCCAAGGTCATGAATGCCCTATTTAGTACTACCGATGGGATAATGAGGGCGAACAGAATGACGTTAGGGGGCATCTATGTTATACAAACATGTCTGGTTATTATATAATGGCGGTAGGGGCCATCTATGTTTTACAAACATGTTTTGTTTTGTTAAACTTTCCGACTACCATGGCGCTAATTTTCCATTTTTCAGTCAATAAGATGTCAATTCCAAGAACGAAACATTGCAGTTTCTATTATAACTTCATCTTAATAGCATGATGATTTTATGCCCAAGTCTTCCTTGCGAAAAGTAAATTTATTGTGCTCCCCACCTACCTCCCCAACCAAAATGCTATATGCTCTGGTGAAAGAACCTTCAGGTCAACCGTGCATCATTGAATTACAGAGGGATAATGAGCCACTTTAAAACCATTTCCAGTAGTGCATGGAGCAAATAAAGATTGGATCATTGGAATGGAAATTGTTGAATTGTCCCATACTTGCAAGTGCGTGTGTTCTAAACCCAACTAAATGTCTGGTTTAAACATTGGTTATTCATGCGCAGCATAAATAATATAACTTCATGCCAAAGTGTTTTCAAAAGCCGATATAGTGTATAAATTGTAAAGGTTAAAAAGATTTCGGGCATCACACTCTCTCCAATGAAACCGATACTTCGGCTGTAGTCTTGCCCTCCTCTATCAACCGAAGTCTGGGAAGATTTCATCACTGCAAGTAAAAGTTTTACTTATTTATTTATTTGTTTATTTATTCATTTTAATAAGAATATTATAAATACAGTAATAACCAAACATACAATTTACAGATTTTATATCACATAGAAACGTATGTATTGCTGTTGCATTCTTTAGAATGTTAACGATGATATAAACTTGTAAGGGTACAGGGGTCACAGGATATAATAATTTGTGTCCTTTTCAACAGGTTCCGATAAAAACGCACCAAATCAGCAACGACAGAAAATTTGAACCTCTTCTGCATCGCTCTTGCTGACACACCTGAAATGGCCACCTCTAGCAAGAGTCAATTCCTGACATGTTCTTCAGTACAAAGTAACTCAGACACTACCTCTGTGCCACATGATGCAAGTTCACCATTATTAAACGATGTATTTGAACCTGCAGCGGACATGTGTGAGCCCACGGATTCATCGCATATTGTCGGTGATTATACACGTCGGCGCCTTTTCGAAAAATGCCCGACTGGTGTTCAAAAGGAGCTGACAACGCCTGTCAGAAAAAGAAAACACGGTGTCAGTGATCAGGATGAAGAGGAAAATATAAGCCAAACCACACCACCACAAAAGAAGTTCTTCAAGGGGCATCGGTCGGTGTCAATATCACGAGAGAAAAGAAAAGGAAAAGCTGGTATGATAAGCGTGTTTTCCCCTGTCCGTGTGCCACCAACCGCTTGCGAATTGGCCTTTCACAATCTTACAATCCATCCTGAACCCCCGAAGACCAAAGAATGTCGTTACCCACTCAGACAACGAAGAGTGAACACCCCATTACTACCAAAATGTAAATCGAAACGAAAAGACGTGTACGAGTTTAACATGTAAGATAAGATGCATAATTGAGTGTGCAGATAGTTTTTTCCCCAACTGGCATTTGGAAGGTGTCAAGACTGAAATCCTCTTTCAAGTGGGGATGAGGTGGAAGAACATTAAAGTGCATTTCAGCAGCGCCGTCGGTTACTTTGCATTTTACTCCCCTCTTTCCAAGGATTTACTTAAGATTTCTTGGGGCTCTTTATTGCTCACTTATTAATGTAAAGTTGTGGCTGGAGGAAGCCTTACATGCAGGTGTGTATTTGTGCTGTAATGGCAAGGAGGACACATTTACAAGCTTCCTCACAACATACCGACATAACAGTAGAGCACTGAAAACATGGAAAGGCAGTATGCTCAAGTCACGACTAACACATTTAGAAATATAGATCGATATGCAGGTCCAAGCGTCTGACAGCGAGACTGCCTTGATATCACTGATTATATCAGCCAGCCAAAATGATGAATTATGTTTGTCTGTAAGGGATGGTTCAACATTTTCATCATTTTTGAATTGGTACTCTGAGTATGCAAGGGGAGGGGGGTAAATGGGTCTCTACACATTCGTAGAATTTTTTTTTGTTTGTTTGAAAAGCATATTTATTAAAGTACTAATTTAGGGGATGGAGGGGGGACATGAAATTTAGTACCCTAAGTACAAATTAAAAAATGATTATAATGTTGAACCATCCCTAACGAAAATCCAACAGCGGATACTTTTATACTTTTTTATATCTATCAGTAGGTTTTCCTCGTTCTGACATCATAAGAAATTAGCGTGCTTTTTATATCTGTATTATCTAAGTAAACGTAGTTGTAACGAACAACATTTAAAACAGATGACCACAAGTACATGTTTTAGTATCCTAGAAAAGTTTAAAATATTTATTTGTGCGATGCAGCTGGTGTGTATATATGACAATAAAGCATTAGATTTAAGCGTGCTCCATAACGATTTTTTTCTAACTTGCACTCATTGCCCCATGCATGGGTTGGCCCAACGAACACCGAGCGACCCGAGCAAATCTCTGTGCTTCATGCAGCATCTAGACCCACATGTATTGTGCAACATGGAAGTTTTTTTTCTGAAGATGATCTAACTTCAATTTTTTTTTGGCAGTTATTTTCCGATTTTCTACTGCTGATAATCCTATATTCCGATAACCAGATTTTTTTTTCATTCAGGAAAAGCACATCTGTTAGGCCCTACAAATACTTCTCTTTGACTTTATATTTGTCATCAAGTTTAAACAACTATCACACACAGGCTACTGATTATCTATATAAATTAAAGGGATTAGACACCCGTGTTTCCGGTTATTGATTTATCCATCCTATTCATGAGCGATGTTCATGACCAAATTAAAGCACACAGAGAATGCTCTAGTCTCACGAGCCTGGAGAATAAAGAGGTTTTCATCCTCTCTGGCCATATGGTAGGCCAAGGAAATTTTCTTCATTATCCACCCGGAGATAATGTTGGGATACAAAGTCCCAGACCCGGTCTGCCTGGGGGAAAAAAGAAACAGGAGTTTCTGTCCAGATTGATGAGGTTCAGTCCTACTCAAATAAAACAGGGGTGCCTTTTCGGGACAAAGGGCCCAATCTGGCTCAGACCTTGACATTGTCACTGAAATGGACTTGACCCAAAACCCTGTCAAGGCAGTCGACGGGTCACGGGCCACTTGTGTCTTAGACACAAATCCCACCGGGGCCTTAGAAAAGCATCTTTCCTATCAGCAGGCCACCTGATGAGGGACCTATATAAGGTGTGTATCTCCCCACGCCTAGCACCTGTGGCCAGCACTAACAGGAAGACTGTCTTGAAGGTTAAGATCTTGAGATAGACCACATCCACATCTTTAGGCTTGGACGGGGGCTTGATCAGTGCCACAAGCACCACGGCGAGGCCTCAGTGAGGCACAATATTGCACTCCACTGATCAATTAGTGTAAAAGCTGTTGACAAGCTGGCAGAGAAAGGGATCCATCCCTCAATTCTGGCCTCTGGTCTTAAGGATAGCCACAGTGGCTTATTTGTACCCCTGGATGGTGCCAACTTTCAAGTGCCCCTCTTCGAACAGACTTAACAAAAAGTCTGCGATCTGCTGAACCATTGCCTCCCAGTCCCTTGGCAGAATACCAGGCAACAAACTTGTTCCAATGTGAGTTGCAGATCTTTACACAAGACTTAAGAAGCTTCCCACGGGCAACCCACTCAGCCACTCCCTTTGAGAAGCTAGCTGATGCAACACCCCAGCCCTGAAGGGAGGCATTGGTATCGTAAACAGGGTCACCTTGGCATTGAACAGCACCAGGGACTGCCCCGGCATTACATTTGCGCGACGAGACCACCAACTCAGAATCAGCCAATCATATGGCTGAATTGGGACACACTGGGACAAGAGCCTGCTCTATCGATCCCACCAATCCCGAAAACTGAGTTTGACAGGATGACGATGAAGCTGTCCCAGGGGAACCTGAGAGTCCATGGACGTGAGGGTCCATGGATGTGAGGGACACGCACATCCACTGACGCACTGATGGGGTCGATGCCCTCCTGAACCTGTTCAAGAGGGAAACAAGTCTCCTCCACCTGTCCTCCCACAGGTGACAAATGAAAGGGACCATCAAAAATTGAATCCCCAGATAAACAAACTCACTAGCAGGAGTCAGATTGGACTTCTGGAGATTCACAATGAGGCCTAACCTCACACACAGATCCAACACAAACCAAGTGTTTAGGAGAATGCAGGAGCCAACCATCCAGATAGATGTGCAACAGGATTCTGTGCCTGTGCACAAAACCTGCTACCTTGCTCATGACCTGAATGTAGACAAGCAGTGCTGGCACCAGGCCGAACAGGAGAGCATGGAACTGAAATGCTCTTCCATCGACCATGAAACACAGAAATTTCTGAGAGTGCGGGCCATGAAAATGTTAAAATAAGCCTCTTTCAGGTTTATTGAGGTTGCCCAATCACCCTGTCCCATTGGTGCCATGATGGTGGTTGGAGTCTCCAACTTGAAGTGCTGTACAAGATATGTGTTGAGATGCCGCAGGCTGGTCGATCACCTGTCTGTGCCTGCTGTCCCTTTTTGCCACCAAAAACAGATGACTGTAAAAGCTTGGGAACTCAACATCAAACACTGGTTTGCAGCCTATTTGTTCACAAGCTTTCGCATGGCCTGGCCAAAAAGCTCCCTCTCTGCCTCTGCGTGGAGTGGAAACGAGAAAGGAACTGTTGAAAGTGGAGACTCCAGCAAGTAGCCGTGAGAGAGGACGTTCCTGGCAAAAACATCTTCTGTTATACAATCCCATTGGTCAGCGAACGACACCAGCCGCCTGCCAACCGACCCTCGCCAAGAAGGTAAAGAGGGATCGCAGGCTTGCGCAGGCTAGTAGGCGTTAGACGAGAAGAGGCCAACTTTGAAGCCTGGTCACTCTTCTTAGTCGGCTTCGGCCTCCACCGCTGCGGCTTCTGCTGTTGCCTGGGGTCACGCCCAGCCGCGATAGACTGACAGGAGGAAGCCTTGGTCGACTTCTCCGTCTCATTTCGCAGCAAAGCTTCATCTAGTGACTTTTGCCGCTTCTCTTTGGCCATCTGGTCGGCCCTCTCGAGGAGAGGGACCAACCCCTGACCCAACAGTCCCAGACCAAACCGGGTCCAGGGGCAGCTGGTAAACAGCTTTGCTTACCGCCGTCGGCAGGTTGGCCGCCAAAAGAGCGCATAACGCCGCACTAACTTCACGTTCGCGTCGAGCGTAATGGCTCAACAGAGCATATGGCCCACGGCACGGCCTTGTGACTGCTCGAGGCCCAGCATAACTTTGCCATAACAAAGTGTACTACTGTGACGAATACCTCTGAAAGTTTGAGTGCTCAGCAACGGCATATTAGCTTCTGCAGAAAAAAAAATCATTTTAAAACGTCAAGTATACTTGTTTTCCCTAAAGCTTAGATACCATAATTTTATAGATAAAAACATTCGCGGCTTACTTTAATTTTAAAAAAAGCTTGATCGGGTAGCAGCTGCAGACAACGTTTATGGCATGCCGTTTTCAATTCTTTCTGTCCAGACATGACACCTAATACGGAAACCTTACCGGAGACACAAAAAGGCTTTTTAAAATGTCGAAGATTCAAGATGAATGTCTAATATTCAACAAAAAAGTCAAAAGATTGCTTTGTTTTCATCTGAGACCAGATGATGCCAAAACTAAAGACAGACACTCAAGATAAAAGTCAAACATTCTACCTTTTCAATCTTCTGATGAATGGTGCAAAAGGCGAATATTCAAGACAAAAGCTGAATATTCGACTTCTTTTTTCATCTGAAACCAGATGATGTCAAGAGTCGAATATTGAAGAAAAAAGAAAACTATTCTACTTTTTTCATTGTGCTTCTACATGGTACAAAAGTCAAACATTCAAGTCTAATAAACGAGAAAAAAGCCGAATTTTTTACTCGCACTAGATGGCGCCAAAAGTCGAGTTTTCAAGAATTTAGGCGTATAAGCATGATAAACGAGAATAAACTTGAATCTTCGGCTTTTTTCATATAACACCATGCAGATGGCACAGCAAGTCGAATATTTAAGATGAAAGTCGAATTTTCAAGGAAAGAATTGAATATTCAACTTTTCCAATCTTCTGCTAAATGGTGCAAAAAGTGCAATATTCAAGATGAAAGTCGAATATTCAACTTCAAAAATATTGTCATAGATTGCGCCAAAGAATCCAATTTTTGTATTCCCCACCTCTCTGACGACGCATTAGCTGTGATAGATTCCTGCCCTGTGCTAACAATTGGTTTTAGGCCTAGGTTCCTATCGCACTGTTTCTATTCCTAAGCATCCTTATCAACATAATTCATGAAATAATATAAAAATGGATAATAAAAATACTAAACAAGCCCGAAACGATCCTAGTTAAAAATGGGGAATTACCATAGGCCTGTATTGCTACTTATAAGTGATAAAAATGAAAATAGCATGACAGTGATTTATACTAAGAAAATAAGTGTATTTCTAGTAATAAATGTTTTCCCCTTTAATGATTATTTTGGTTTGGTCATTTGTCATGTTGTTTGTCGGGAAATTGCTTAACAGGTTACTTGATTGACTTCCTCTAACATTTCCTACAATTCACCTTCTAGTTTCTTGTCCATACCTGTCATATGTACTCATGCTGTGGCAAATTAAAGTATATTTTCACGTGCATGATGTGCACGTGTTACGTTGTTATTTACAATGAGTGATACATTTGCTCAATTAAAAAGCTTATACCTTGTCATTGTTATTTATACACTTTTCCTTTGTGATTTGAGTTTGTTTGGTCATTTTGTTCTTTCTCATTTGCTGCTTTATTAAGTTGCGTGCTTTGTTCATTTGCCTGGAGAGTGCTGGGCAGCTCTTTGCTTGGCGTCTGTTCAGGTAGGATTTTGTAGGGGCCCAAGTGTTTCCCCGTAGTGGTCATTCCGTCTGTGTCCAATTTCCGTTGACATACGCCTAAGTAATCAAAAAGTGAAGTGAATAATTTTGCAAGGTCCAGTTTACTCTCTCTCTCTCTCTCTGGCAAATTCAAATAGTATATTGGTAATGGTTTTTTTCCCGAACTTAAATTCCCTGATGAACATTTGAATATATGGATAAGAAAAAAAAAATACCGTTCGAAGAACGCGGTACCCTTCGGCCGCCTTCAATCTCTTTTGCTGTAAGTGAATAGGAATTGTGTCCCATAGTATCAGGTATAGTTACCTACACAAATACTACTATTGTACACTTGACCTTTGACCTCAAAAAGTAGGTCAAATATAGAGCTATAACCTTCATTTTCAATAGGTTTCTAGATCACTCTATGAAGTTTCTAGTGTGTAAGATTTATATTGCTAGATGCTGGTTTTCAATAATTAGAGCGGTAACGTCGCTCAGCACATGTGACCATTGTGTGACCTTGAGAATTAAGTCAAGGTCAACTATGCTTGCACACAAAGTAGGCCACATAGGAGTGTAATATCATGTGCAATTTGAAAGTCCTGTCTCAAAAATTTCTGATGTTATAGTGGTAAACAAAATTTCAATGAATAGGTCACTGTGACCCAGATACTTGACCTTGTGACCTACTTTTGATTCATGACACATTCTTTGGCTGTGATACATGTGTGTATAAAATTTCATGTAACTGACTTAAAAGCTTCCTTACTTATACCAATACCACCGTTGTGCACTTGACCTTTGACCTCAAAAAGTAGGTCAAATATAAACCTATGACCCTTTTTTTCAATATGCTTTTAGATCACTCTATGAAGCTTCTTGTGTGTAAGATTTAGATTGCTAGATGCAGGCTTTCAATAGTTGGAGCGGTAACGTTGCTTAGCATATGTGACCACTGTGTGACCTTAAGAATTACGTCAAGGTCAACTATGCCTGCACACAAATTAGACCATATAAAAGTGTAATATCATGTGCAATTTGAAAGTCCTGTCTCAAACGGGACGGACGGACAGACGGACGGCGCCAGGTACGACAATACCCGTCGGCCTGATAAGGCCGAAGGGTAAAAACTGTGGTAATTTAAAAAAAAAAATACAAGTTAATATTATTAGACAGAAACATGTAGTTTGCCCGATTATATGGAATCTGAAAGCGGTAATATTTTCGGGGTGGATTGGTAATTCCGAGCGGGTAAAACGGATTGTCACACCATGTGGGACATCATTAAACAGGAAAAACGATATGGTATGAATCGTATCAACCTGCTCTCAAAAGGCACAAAACTGAAACCATGGTAATTGCCCATCATTTGTACATCACGAAATAGTGTTTATTAGTCAATATACATGAAGACGGCTGGGGACATTTACGAAGGCTTAGGCTTATGGTCCACCTAAAACATATGTAAAAAATCAATAATTTATTTGCCATTATTTTTTCTTTGTCGAGTTTGAATGTTTAGCCTACTGACATCGTGTTACAAAAAAAAAAAATAAAATAAAATAAAAAAAAAAAAAAAATACAAAACAAAGAAAACAAAACAACAAAAATGAATCAAATAAAAAATACAAAACAAAGAAAACAAAACAAAACAAAACAAAAATAAATAAAATAACAAACAAAAACTTTTTGTAGTGGCATCTAAGCATACTAATGAAATAAATGCATATTAACCGTCCCATTTTATACAATATACCTGACCGTTTATTCCCGCGATTTGCTGCTTCTTGCCAATTGCTTCAAGAGTAGGCCTAACACGGGGCAAAAAGGATCACTCTGCAAAAATTGAAATAAAATTATGAAAAAATACTGCTCCAAATCATTCCACTTCAGTAATTCAGGAAATGAAAAGTGAACGCAGAGGTCAATCAAGTCAAACTTTCATATTAACCATTGTACTGGAGTTTTTCGTGGCCAAGATAGCCTGCCAAGTCAAAACTTGATACAAGGGGTATAAGAATTAAAGAAAATGACAAGAATTAAACTGATCGGGGCAGATCCGTTAGGCCTATACCCGGTTAGTTTTTTTACAAGGGGTATAAGAATAAAAGAAAATGACAAGAATTAAACTGATCGGGGCAGATCCGTTATACCCGGTTAGTTTTTTGCTCAACATAGCCTCCTAGGCATTAGCCTATGACTGAAACCTGCCGTAAGAATTAAGTAGGTGTAGGCTAAAATTTTAATTCTGAGTGTGATACCAAAATTCCAAACTGCAAACATGATGCCCACTTTTTCATCAACCTCTAATTATTTTTCGTTTAATACAAAATCTACTTATGAAAAAAAATGTAATAATGTCTCCCTTCGGTTTGTGAAATTTCACCAAAAAGGTGGCCAGAAATGATTTTTAGTGCCAAATAAGATCACACAAATTATACCTAGTTGCTTCTACTTCTATTGCCCCATTAGCCTGGTGGTGTCGTTCATTTAGTAGCATAAAATGGAATAAAAATTGTATATGGTGAAAAAAAAAGTGATCCGTTTTGATCGCTACGTTAAGGCCTACATCGCCCCTACATCCAATTTGCCCGCATATCTCCTATAATATAAGCCTATTAAGCCTAAGATAAAGGAATTTGTCTATAGAGCCTTCGACGGAGACGGACGCGACGAGGTGGTATATAGGGACCATATGGTTTTAGCAAAGAGTTTATAACCTGGCCAAATATAGGCAGGTGGTAAAACTCATTGGTAGGCCTACTGGGCGACTTTGACGGCATGGGACGACTTTACATGGAAAAATCGGGTGGGAGCGAAATGATCCGGAGGAGTTGACAGTGGGACGGCTTGACTGTAAATATAAACAAAGAGCTTCACTCGGCGATATTTTTTTTTTTTTTTCCCGATTGGTGTTCGAAATGACCTGTGATCTTGTTGGGGTTATTGTGAGTAGTTTTCTGAGAGATTCGTACGGTTACAATTTACAAGTGCCGATCGTGTACAAACTTCGTTTCATCTCTTGCAAGTTGCCTGATGAGGCCTTATCACAGCTGACGTATGACTGTGTCGGACTATTGTGAATTTGTGGGTGCCCTCACTCAGTCTGATCACATTCAGCACCGTTCAGATTCGGTTCAAAACTAGACTATAGATAATATAACCATCACCAGGCGAAAGTGAACTTGAAGAACCACGGGAATGGCTCGAGTACAAAGCTTTGAATTTCGGAGAAATGATGCCCTGCGCTATTTGATAGCCAGATCAGATGCAGAGCTGCTAGAGTTTGCATTGGATGATTTTGAATGGATGGAGAAGCAAGATATCCTGGAACTGGCCGAGAGTCTTGGGGCGGGTGATCTGATGATACATCAGGGTTTGAGTTATCTTCATGCACATGCACAGGCTCTTGGGTACAGCACGCAGATATTTAAACAGGTGGGCTTATTTAATATGACTGCAGCCACAGCCTGGCACGGGTACCCGTGTAACTCGACCTTTGGGTACAAAACCATACAAGTTTTCAAGCAAAGATATTACGCGGGAAACTTGCGGGCACCTTTGACCAGGGTCAAGCTCATGAATCACATTCACAGCACGCGCATTAAGTTTTGAAAAGCGTAATTTACGTCCCTGCTTTGCTGAAACAAGAAGACACAATATATATTCACTTTTTTTTTTTTTTTTTTTTTTTTTTTTTTATATCACCGACTCGAAGGTCAAACATAGCGATGGCGGACACAGAATCAGGGAGACGGCTCTATTCCGATGTATACGGTACCATATAAAATAATAGGCCTAAAATTAAATCATTGACAATGACATTGTAGTCGGCACATCGAATGTAATAATTCCCAGGGCCCAGATGAAATTGAAAAGTGGTCAATTGAAGAACACGCACAGAGTGACTGAAAAAATGCACGTATAAGGCCCCTTTTTCAAAATTACGGGAGGGAGGAAGGATTTTTTTAAAACCAACTCTGGAATACCTAGACAACAAAATTCTTGGTGTCAATGGGTAGCATAAGTATTATATATATTTGCGTTCACTTATTATAATAATGAATTAGTGGGGGGGGGGGGGGATGGGGGGTGTTAAAATATGCAATTTCAATGGAACTGCATTGTAAGGAAAGGCATGTCATTATATCAAATAAAAAATCATAATCTGAAAGTACCCAATATAGTATATATAACATTTGGTTCAAAATACAACTGCACGATCTGTTTGCAAACTTGTTGCTCCAAGTCAAGTGTGCATCCAGACAGCATTTTTGAGAAAATAAAAATTTTTTTTTTTTTTGTGGGGCGGGACCAAAAATCGGGGCGGGCGGTGATAAGAAACAGGAATTTTTTTTTAAGGGGCCTAATAATAATTAATATAAAATCTTGGATGATACTAGCTAAGAAGATATTTAGGTCGTTTACGGTAATTGTGAATGTAAGTTCAAATAAAGACTTGCAATGTTGCCCTAGTTGAAGATTAAGAGTGAAGACCCATGTTGGTTTGTGCTCATGCCATCGATCTGCTTGTACTGTAATATTAGACTCTTGCCCATCTTAGATCCCGCTTAGATCTAGGCCTACTACCATGGGCGAGACTGAGAGAACTCAATTTATATTAAAGGCTAACGCACATTGTTCAGGATCGTCCGAAACGCCTTGTATAAGTTGTACTTTAACACGCTTTTGGGGAAAAGATTTTTGCCCCTTGTGTCTGCTTAACGCCCGCATGTCCCAGCTCATTTAACTTTTATGCACATTCTCCCAAAAACATTGTGTTAGTTGCCACTTTTAGTGGAACTTTTTCAGGTTCAAAGTTGCACACACGTCAGTGACAATTCCGCACTGCACCAAACTAGGACGGTTTGCTTTCTGGACGGTTGAAATCGGCCGGGGCCATATCCACAACGGCGCGGGAATGACAAAAGTGATTATGAATTATTTCTAATTTTTCATCATGTCTTAGCGGCACCTAGTGTACAAATAATAACACATTAATGTGATGGAATTATTTTTAAAAATGGACTAGGAAATAGTGACAACAAAAAAAGGGAAGTTTGCCTCATATTACATTCAAAACGATAATTAAAATATCGCAGTTGGAATGGCCCAATAGTCACAGCTATGGATTAACAGCAATTATCATTTTAGTTTTGTGGGTTAGACTCCATCGCGTGCCTTTTCTGTCTGGCTGTGCAGGCATAATTACAGAATATGATATGAATAGCTCTTTTGACGCGGATATCGGACTTTTCTGTCCTTCTGTCTGTATATCCCTATGTAATATTAATGATGGACAAAAGGCTATTGGACAGCTCATTTTCATATATCTGCAAATGGAGAGTTTTAGAATGAAAATTTACAAAATGATAAAGATGATTATAATAACCAATCTTCTTCACTTTGTTTTCATTTTATAATCTTAGTAGCCAGATGGTTTGATCAGAATGTCATGTAAGTCATAACATGTTTGAAACATGCTGTAAAGCTATTAATCTGATGAATAAATTTTTCAGAAGAGGACATTGCTAGCCTATTATGTCGTCTTGTTCAACATTTCTTAAGGGGCACAAGCTAAAGGGCCATTAAGAAAAAAATCTTTTTATGGGCATTTATTATGATAACAAAACATCAAGGTAAATTCATCATAATTATTGTTTAATCTTCATTATCCTCAATTCGCTTGCTCCGTGGATGCATTATTTATTGTTTTTATCTAAAAAAGGCTGGGGCAGAGAGAGAGAGAGAGAGAGAGCTCTGATTCTTTCTTTAATTGCACATGGCTTGAATGTTAGCGGCTTTAAGGCGCCAAAGGAAAACAAACCAACAGAAAGAAAGAAAAAAAAACACGAAAAGAAAGGCACGCGACGGAGTCTAACCCACAACACTAAAATGATGAAAGTTGTTAGTATCCGTAGCTGTAACCATTCCGTCATTCTAATTCAGTTAGTGTAACTATCGTTTAAAATGTAAAATTCGGCAAACTTCACTTTTAAGTGTCCATATTTCCGAGTCAATTTTTGAAAGACTTCTTTCACATTGATGTGTTATTATTTCTGAAAACACTGGATGTCACTAAGACAAGAGGATAAATCAAAAATAATTCATAAATCCCTTTTGTCATTCCTGCTCGCCGTTGTGGATATAGTGCCCCCTGATTTCAACGGTCCAGAAAACACACCGCCCAAGTTCATGGCTGCAGTGCAGAATTGACTGTGCAGAATTTTGAATCTGAAAACTTAGGTTTGATCAAAAGTAGCAACTGGCACAATGTTTTTCCGAGAATGTGCTCAAAAAGGTGGTATACAGTGGCATACATCAACATAGGGGAGGATGACGCGAGTGATGTTTGGAATGTGACACAGTGGGTAAGAGTACAGAGGCAGTTCAGAACAAAAGAGCCATACAGTGGTGTATGCAGGGAGAGAAGGTCTTCCAGAAGAATGACAGTTTTGAGAACCTACGGATAGCTGTGAATGATGTTCAGGAATAAAGGTGTCAGGTGCCAACTTGCAGGCACTTTCAATGGGCACATATAGGAGATGGGATAGAAGGGCTGGAAGGTGGGGATACAAATATAAACAGGAATGGGAGGAAGCTGATGAGCCTTTAGGAAAATTGGTCTATGCATGTTGAATAGAGATGATGAATGGAAAGGGAAATGAATGAGGAGTGTAGGAAATCAATCATTGACTTTACTCTAGTGGATGACTTTGTTCGGAATGGTGGAAATGTGTTCATTGATGAGGATGGTCGGATGGAAATAGGGGGTGATCATAACTGGATGGCAGTAGATCTCTGATGTAAGTATGAGGTTATAGGAATTAAAACATAATGTTTGGCAGTCCACTATGGGGTGGCAAGTATAACATCAGTTTTGTGCTTATTTTGATTTGGAGGGGATTCAGTTAGGAAAGGTTGGGGTGCGGTGCTTAAACAAGTAAAGATTGGTAGGCATATATAAAGAGAGACTTTCACAAGTTTTCGTTGAGTGCTAAGAGACATAGGTTGATGCAGAATCAGTTGATATTCAAGGCATGTTTGATGATTTGAGGAGAAAGGTTTTTAATAGTGCCAAAGAAACAATGGGTAGAAATAGAGTTCCAAGTGACAAGAAAGTTTTGGCATTGATTCTGAGTTGAAAAGGGCAGCTGGGGTAGGGAGGGTAAAGAATAGAGAATGCAGGCTAGCCAGAAAGAAAAGAGAGAAGAATGAGATAGCAGTGGCGGGAGAAGAATACATGGAGGCAAGGACAAAAGTAAATGACATGAACACAGAGGGCAGGGAAAAGCAGAATGAGGAAATCAGTGACAAGAAGGGTAATAGCAAGTGGGCTGATTTGTCATCAGTGTTTTGAAAACAGGTTACAAGGAGGAAGAAATGTATGTTTAATAGACTGACTAATAGAGGCAGAGTAGTAGAAGGAGATAAGGGAAGCACTACAGGAGCACTGGGAAGAGGGGAATGATCCATAGTGGGATGCAGAAGAACCACCAATGGTCATGTCTAAGCTAGGCAGGAGAGATGGGAGCAGGAATTGTGCAATGGGGTAAGGGAGATGGAGGTCGAATTAGAAGTGGATCTTGTGAAACTTGGGAAATGCCGAGGACTGGATGGTGGTTCGAATGAATTTATTAAGAAAGGATCAGAGAAATTTTTTTGCAAATGTGTGTTCTTTGTTTGACAAAGTGTTAGAGACAAGGGAATCACCAAGGAAATGAAGGGAACTAAGGAAAACTTACATCCTAAGGAAAGGGTCAGTTGAGCAGCTTGATCAGTGTACAGGTATACCAATAGCATCACACACTTGGAAAATATTTGCATGTGGGATGTACAAAAGACTGGTGAGGGTAGATGAAAGAGAATGTGTGTTTGGGGAGATCCAGAATGGTTTTAGCCAGGCAGAAGAGTTATTGATCATGTTTTACCTTGTCTTGATGTTAGAAATGGCAACAAATAGAAGAAAAGAGTACATGGTATTTTTGGACATTCGAAAAGCATATAATGGGGTGTGAAGTGATGCATTGTGGGCAAAAATGGAGTGGTTAGGCTTTGGGAGCATATTTTTGGAAGTTATGAAAACTTTATGGGTGAATCTAAGATGTACAGTGAGTCTTAGGGTGACAAAAATGGAAGTTGTGCATTGGGTTACAGCAAGGCTGTGTTTTGTCCCCTATTTCGTTTGCTTTGTATCTGCAAGAGTTGGGTGAACACTTGCTAGAGAGTGGAAGAAATGTTAAAATGGGAGATAAGAGGATACCAGGTTTGTTTTTTGCAGATGACGTTCTAATTGGTGACACACAATGGAAACTACAAAGTCTACTCAGAACAGTCGGGGGCGGAGGGGGGCGCTCTGGAGAGAAATGGAGGTTGGCGTACAGTCAGAAAAAGAATAAGGTCATGGATCTGAGTCAGAAGCACAGACAAGGAGAGAAGTGGATGGTTGGGAAATTTGAGGTTCCAAAAGGAAATGAGAAGGTCATTAAGATAGCAAAGGGAGATGATTATAAATACTTGGGTGTTCCCATTACAACTAAAGGTCAAGGGGTTTTCAATACCATTTTTATAAATTCAGGCAGAAGAACAATGGAACAAATGGAATGATTAAACTAACAGCAGCAAATAGTTTTGCTAGAGCATTCACACGGAGGGTGATTTGGGGGAGGATAGCATTTCCAGGCATCCTATATGGGGTAGATGTAATATACATTAGTGAGATTGATCTGGAATGGTTTCAAATGGGGGGGGGGAGAGAGAGAGAGAGAGAGAGAGAGAGAGAGAGAGAGAGAGAGAGAGAGAGAGAGAGAGAGAGAGAGAGAGAGAGAACTTGGCTGGTTGAATGTCTGGGATAGGCAAAGTTGAGCTATTGGGGCTACTTGCAGGAGACAGGAGAAGGTACGTGATGCAGGAAGATGTATACTGAACCCCAATGAAAAGTATCCACATAAAAAAATTAACACATTAATTTTGTAAGTTACTAAGTACTGTGTGTGCATATATGCATGGTTTGGAGCCTACATCAGGGTCATTCAGGACAACTTTTTAACTTTTGCTGGGTTGTTACATAATGCATGTGACTTTTGTGCACCGAATATGGCTTCTGACCACCACTCCTATTGGATGGCTAAAATGACCTGATGTTTTCAGTGGCTTTAAAAAGGGATGTTCAGCCAAGAAAAAAGCCAGTGGTCTCAGGTGTGTTGAGGCGATCATGCCGCGTCTGAGCCAAGGTCAAAGACACCATGCTTTGGGGCTTGCAGAGGGTGGAGTCCCAATCACTCAAATCGCACAAAGAATGGGGTGTACTCGGCGCACCATCCAACGACTAATTGAACGGCAACAAGAAACTGGATCCGTAGATGATCGGCCTAGGCCTGGCCGAGAAAGAGTGACAACACCTGGCCAAGACCGTCACATCCGGCTGATGCACCTGCGAGACCGTTTCCGTACAGCAGCCCAAACAGCCCGTGAGACTCAAGGGGTGAATCACCGTCCTGTCAGTAGTTCTACTGTGGAGAGGCGACTGAGGAGCAGTGGCCTAACAGCCAGAAGACCTTACAGGGGTAACCTGCTGACCCAACCCAGAAGAGAAAGACGACTGCAGTGGTGTAGAGCACACTCCAGGTGGACTCGCCAGCAGTGGAATACCGTCCTTTTTACTGACGAGTCCCGTTTTTGTGTCAGCAGAGCAGATGGCAGAGAACGTGTGTGGCGCCGGACTGGGGAGAGATATGCAGATGCCTGTGTCCGTCAGGCAGATCGATGGGGTGGACCCTCTGTCATGGTGTGGGCAGGCATCAGCAACCGCTACCGGACACCCCTAGTGGTCATTCAAGGGATCCTCAATGCTAGGCGGTACATTGATGAGGTGCTGGAGCCGCACATGGTCCCATTTATGGAGCAGCATCAAGATCTGGCGATCTTTCAGCAGGACAATGCACGTGCACACTCTGCAAGATTAACAATGAACTTTCTCAATGAGAACAACATCAATGTCATGGAATGGCCAGCGTTCTCACCCGATCTGAGCCCTATTGAACATTTGTGGGATCAGTTAGGCCAAGGTATTCAACGGAGGACACCTAGGCCTACTACCCGAAACCAGCTGATCCAAGCTCTGCAGGAAGAATGGAATAATGTTCCCCAACACAGAATTCAAACCCTGGTCAGCAGTATGCACCGCAGATGTATAGCATGTGTTGATGCTCGAGGTGGCCACATCCCATATTGAACAGAAAAATTTGTGTGACTTTCAATTAGGGCAGTTAATGACATTTTTTGCCTGTAAGTGACGTTAATGTCGGTAGAGCGTGACATTATTTTTACGCCAGAAAAGTGAATGCTTTGTTAAGTTCTAAGCACGTCTAGGTATGAAATGTTTCAAGTATAAACAATAAAATACTTCAAAATTGGCATGTGGATACTTTTCATTGGGGTTCAGTATATCTTGAGGCAGTTAAAAATGGACAAAGTTGGTGCTAGTCATAGACAAGTTAGCAGAAGTGGATGACCTGAAGGGGCCGCATTCACATGGAGGGTGATTTGGGGGAGGATAGCAGTTCCAGGCATCCTATATGGGGTAGATGTAATATACATTAGTGAGATTGATCTGGAATGGTTTCAAAGGGGGGGGGGGGAGAGAGAGAGAGAGAGAGAGAGAGAGAGAGAGAGAGAGAGAGAGAGAGAGAGAGAGAGAGAGAGAGAACTTGGCTGGTTGAATGTCTGGGATAGGCAAAGTTGAGCTATTGGGGCTACTTGCAGGAGACAGGAGAAGGTGCGTGATGCAGGAAGATGTATCTTGAGGCAGTTAAAAATGGACAAAGTTGGTGCTAGTCATAGACAAGTTAGCAGAAGTGGATGACCTGAAGGGGCCGCATTCACATGGAGGGTGATTTGGGGGAGGATAGCAGTTCCAGGCATCCTATATGGGGTAGATGTAATATACATTAGTGAGATTGATCTGGAATGGTTTCAAAGGGGGGGGGGAGAGAGAGAGAGAGAGAGAGAGAGAGAGAGAGAGAGAGAGAGAGAGAGAGAGAGAGAGAGAGCTTGGCTGGTTGAATGTCTGGGATAGGCAAAGTTGAGCTATTGGGGCTACTTGCAGGAGACAGGAGAAGGTGCGTGATGCAGGAAGATGTATCTTGAGGCAGTTAAAAATGGACAAAGTTGGTGCTAGTCATAGACAAGTTAGCAGAAGTGGATGACCTGAAGGGGCCAAAAGAGGCTACATGGAAGACATATGTTGGTGAAGTTGGGGCAGCAAAGCAAGCACAAAGAAGAGTGGAAAAGAGGGGTTGAAGAGAAGGGAACATTGAAACCTGTCCAAGCACTGTAGAAGCCAGTGAAGGGAAGGTGTGGGGATGGAATTAAAGGTTTAAGATTACTATCCAAGGGAGAATAGGGGAAATTAACCATCAGAAGAAGAAGTGAACAGAGGGGAGTGCTGGGAAGTGCCAAGTATGTTGGGAAGGTATGGATGGGACTTTGGGTCATTTGCTTGTGTGGTGTTCAGAGTACCAGAACTTCAGAGATAGACAGTTTGAAGACTGGGCGTAAAAGGATGAGGCATGTAGGAGCCTAGAACAAGTTTGAAATATGACAGAAAGTGATAGATAAGCTTGGATGAAGGGACTGAAGGGGGAAACGCAAGAAATAGAGTTGGGGTAGACTTCATGAACCGCTTCCGTGTGGAGTGCTAGGTAAGGATGTGTAGAGTACTAGGTTTTAGGGAGATTCTAGAGTGGGCAACTGAAGGAAGGGAAGGGAGAAGGTAGCCCTATAAGGGCTCCCCATGACTATGATTGTGGCAACAAAGGCAGGGAGTGTGGGTATTCCAAATATGAGATGCAGCAGTGGGAATTTTCTCTAATGGCTACTTGTCTACAGCGCCGCAGCAAACAAGCGGCATGCCAGAGAGTATGATTACAAAAAAAACACACACCCCTTCTTGCATGACAATGTGAAATGAATGCATGTATATTCATTCCTTTTGACCAGGTGTACAAAATTGGAAGTGTATGTCCATCTGTAACAATGTTAAAGACTTGCATAATTTTAAACATCTGGACTGCATTACATCAGGTACACAATTTCACAGTGGAACTACAGTTGTTCCAAATTTAGAGTTTTTTGGTGACATGGTTTTTTAAGAAAATGTGGTCATAAGAATATAACCCTATGTCATAAAGAACAGACAGACAGACAGAGAGAATCATGACTTTCATAGACTCTGGTTGGAATCATCGTGATATTATAAAATCTTGTATTGCAGATCCTGTTAAATGTCCCTGGCCCACTGAGTTCTGCACACTTGGAATGTATCTCTGGTAACGTAAGTGATAAGGATTTTATCAAAGAATTGATAACTACAGATAGCTTGTCCAAAAGACTTGTTCCAGGGTGTTGCACGAATGGAATGAACGAAAGAACAGGTGGTGGATCTGCCAGTGATCTGCACTGTTCATCCAAGACATTCTGTACTGATCATATGGAGCAACAGATGGCAAAAGAGGAAAAGAAACTTGTCAGATCATCAAATGAAGTACCGGTAATCAATTTTGATCCCCAGTTCTCCAGACCTGGCTGCAAGGAGGATGCTATCGATGGACAGTGTCACTTTGATGATGTCCACAATTTCAATCAAGAACTTCGAAAGCATGCATCTCGCCAACTGTGCATGGAAGTGCACGCCAGATATATGGGTAAGCTTCATTACAGAGGAATTGTCATGGAGGTTCAGACCAGTTATTTAACTGCCAGTGAAAGAGCTGTTAAGCCTACCTCCACATTCTCCCAGCCCTCTTTTGAACAGATGTTCCGGCAGAATCGCGGTGGAATTGATGGAGATTTTATGGGAAAACCAGAGACTTTAACTGCATTCCCCAGTATGCCAGTGTTAATGCCAGTATCACCCCTCAAAGTCAGAGACATTTCAGCAAGTCCTCTTTCTATGCCCGTGTTGCATCCAGAACCTGTAGCAAGATGCATGCTTGTGACAGCATACATATAAACTTCAAACAATGTCTACAGTATGTTGATTTTTATTCCTCAGCTTATATAGGGTGCAGGGGTTTTGTCTTCACCAACGCGTCTGTCCATCCTTCCATCTGTCCAACCGTCTGCCCATGCCTTGTTACCGCCATATCTCCAAAAATACTCATTTTACAGAGACCAGATTTTATCACAGGGGACCATTTAGGTGTTTCAGATACCTATCGAAAAGTAGGTCACTAGGTCACATATCTAAGTCACAGTACTACATTCAAGAAAAAGCGGAGTTAACACAATGCTAAAAAATATTGACTGTATCTTCATAATTATTTATGACAGTTGGTCCTAAAAATGCCTCAGACATTTATGGAAAACTAGGTCACTAGGTCGCATATTTGGGTCGCAATGCTGCATTGAAGAAAATTGATTGTACTGTGATATCTCCACATATTAAATTACTCATTGTAGCTGCACCCATTGTTATGACAGTTGGTTCTAAGGATGCCTAAGACACCTACTTAAAACTAGGTCACTGGGTCACATATTTAGGTTACAGTGCTGCTTTGAACAAAAATGGCCTTGCCATGTTATCTCGGCTCATTGTATTTGTACCAAACCTTTTTCATTTGGCCAAAGAGAAATAACCTTGACCTACATGTGACATGCTTCAAGGTCACTCATCCGTACTGTTTTCCCATAAGTCTGCCTGTTGAATATCAGTGACTACAGCTACTTCTATTTTCGTCACCTACGCATACTTAAGCTGTATAATCACATGCTGATACTAGAGGAGTGTGAAGATTCAACCAAAGTTCACCATATTTTTGCAACCTATGGGGTACTTCAGATCCTTTGACAATGAGGTGGGACACACTTAGGTAAGGATACATATTTTATACTTATTTAGTGTTAAATGCTGCCCTCATTAATACATCATGGCAATGATGATATACATAGCCAAGGCTTTTTTTGCATTGGTAAACCAATTATCATTTGATTGGGCTACATTTCGGCATAAATCAAATACTCATGATAGCTCTGAGCCATAAACCTTGAACTATTCCATGTTATTCAATCACTCAATTCACAGATAAATTCCACTTTCTTTCTCTTTGCACAATAATATGTCCATTCAATTCCCTTATAGAATCAAAAACATGTCGATTCATTTCTATAATTTTAATGTGTAGTGGTTTTTGTCGAGATCATTTATAGTTGTGACCAATATTTCATTTTCACTGATTTAAAATGTTAGAACCAATGAAAGCTTAGGCATAAATTTAATTTCAGACTTTTCCGGGATATTTGCAGCATTATAATCCTCCTGGTCTCACATGCAGGTACTTGATCTTCACCTTAAGTACCATTTCCTAGTACCATTTCATAGTTATCAACCCTGGTCGAGGGCTTTTTGGTCTCTGACCGGCTTCTAGTTTAAACTGCTATGCCAGATCAAAGACCACCGTGACAGTAATTCTCGTTAATTCTTTTGTCAGGAAATCACAGTGAAATGTTAAAAGAATAAAAACCAATGATAGAAACAGGCCTCTAAAACAAATCTCAGTAAGATTGTAGATCACAAGACTTTGACTTTGTTGTTAAGTGATTTTAAAGGCGTTGTGCACTTGTGTCACAATAAATGGATACAGGCAATGAACATTGATACATGTTACAATTATTTTGTTCTACAGGCACAGGCTGTCCTGGATAACATGTTATACGCCAATATACAGTTATAGTGACCAAAACGTACAAAATCTTTATGACATAGCCTTGTTGTTGTTTTTATAGCTTATTGACAGCTTCACACTTCAAAATGGGAGACATTATAGTCCGTGGTTTGGAGCATTCATGTGATTTCCTGAAACACATACACCTGAAAATGGTAGTGCTGTACAAAAGGGAAATTTACCCAGTATGTTCATTAGAAAAATTATTAGTTCGTTGGGACCCACAGCTGATGTAAGAACCAGTGAGAAGAATTTGTTCATTTCGAATAATAAAAATGCGTTAACTGTGCCGATGGGCAGTCCTCATTTTATGCATTATGAACAATTTTTGTGAATGCCATTGCAATATAGCAATTCTGTCTGTTTAATAGAAGTTTATGTAACTCTACGTTTTCGACGCCCAAAAAGAATTTCATTTGGATTTCCAAGTTTTGAAGTATTCAACCATGGCTAGGGATGGCCCAATTATCGATTTATCGAATTTTTGGGCGACCGAATCTCCTATTTCCGATTTTTTCAAAAACAAGTAACAAAGAAAGGAAACTGTTGTCATAAACTTTACATACAGGCACATGTAATACGAAATACCATCACCCTTAGGCCTATATAATGATAGGTACAGGTATAAAAAACAATCAACTTTTCTAATTATGTAATTGTACATGAGTGATCACTATTAACTCTTTTAATTGGGCAACTTGACCATTTTATGCATGGAAAACGTTTTCATTCGGCCATCAAAATATTACATTCAAGCAATCAGTTACCGCCACTATGTTAACTAGGTGCACAATGTCCTTTTTCAGTCGCATATATCATGTATATCTGAGTTCGTTGTTTCAGTTGTTGTGACAGAATGTCTTGAAGGGGGCTTGTCATCTGACATGTCATCATACGTCATGATAAGTCAGATGAGCTGCGTGTGTGGACTGAAAGCACCACTCCTTGAATCTGGGATGCAACAATTTAACCAAGGAATAATACTACTATAATGCTAATAGTACACCTTTAAGCTTATAAAACGTGATTTACTACTTTCACCCAAGGTGCGCTCCAGTTTCATAAAACCCACATCAGTGTCACTTGTCTTCATGACATTGGTCAGGGTTCCGACTGCAGAGATAACTACACTATCGAAATTATAGAAGTCCGTGATTCGCCTCATTTTGGAACATGGTTGCCATGTGTTCTCTTTGACAATTGTACTCCAGAGTTATGTAAATTATTGGAATTAGTGTTGTATGAAGCTGCTCGGATTTGCACTGGGGCATTACGTCACACTGATCGTTTTAGGTTGCTTGCCGATCCCGGTTGGGAAACCCCAGCGGTTCGGTGAAAATATTATAAAATATGTCGTTTACGAACCGGTTAATGGTACAGCAACAGAATCTCTTTCCGACTTGATACCACCAGTGACGCAGACTGCCGTTGCCCCATGCGTAAGAAATTCACACAATATTCGTCAACTTGGACTGAGAGCCGTTAGATTTGAAACCTTTATTCCTTAAACAATAATACTTGGGAATGACCTACCTGATGATACGAGACTGTCATCTACTTTGTCCCACTTTAAACAGAATTTGAAATCATTAATGTTTGAGGATAGCCTGTATCATATTATGCCTTTTCCAACGTTTTACGAATATTTGCGATACACAACTGCATCTTCATCACTCGTGCCTGCGTTCCCATCCATTTAAAGGCAATATTTTACCTGATCCATTATGTGTCTGTTGGAATTACATTGAATTACCTGAACATTATTTTTGGAATGCCACCAATACCGTGGCCCTCGTTCAAAGTTATTACAAGATGTAACTTTAATTTTTATCACCAGAGGCTAGTCGATCACTTTTCTGGAAACTTGATGGGCAATATTTTGTTAGAAGAAAGTCCAGACCTTTATACCAAATTAAAAGAAAACATTTATAAAGCAGTGCAATCATGTACTAATGAGTCAAGGAGTTTTGTTTTCTATTTCCTGGTATTTAAATCTATTTTTTTTTTTAAATAGAGGTCATCTGTGGATATGTGTCTATTTATGTTTTATGTACAGTTTTGTCCTGTTAGTTTGGCAAATATATCTGTGTGACCAGATATACGTCTGGAGAACCCTTCGATTAGTTTCATGTAACTACAGTGCTATCCAGTTGAAATGAATATGTTGAAGAACTACAGAAATTAGGATATCCCATGTCTCTTTTGCAAAACGATGTCTTTTGATTGCCTCAAACTTCAACACTCGTTATGTCTAAATATCTTTTGGATTGTTTGGAGTATGGTTCCTTGCCCGAGAAAAAAAAAGTTTGAAACGATTGTTTGTGCCAGACGAGCCTTTGATGTTGATAGTGACTAAGTTTAGATTTAATTGCAATTGAATACTTGTAGAATCCGGTCCCTGTGTTTTTTATTTTTATTTTTTAATATATTCAGATGCATGTTGTATAAGGATTCTATTGCTGAAATGTATTGCACTTTTGCCACGAAAAAAAGAAGTCGTTTCATTGCAAGCACTTTCATTTGATGGATCTGTTGGTATCGTCGTGAAAAAGGACCACTGGACTTCACCTGATATTAGGCACGTACGAGCCGCACTGAACGTATATAATCATTTGTTTGTTCTTAGATATACTCACAGTTGTGTATACCTGCATAAAAGGTGCAACTGTATCTCCTTTTTTGCGGGGGTGGGGGTGGGGGTGGGGGATTCCCTATTCAGAATCGTTACTGTATCTCCTTTTTTGCGGGGGTGGGGGTGGGGGTGGGGGATTCCCTATTCAGAATCGTTAGTCCAATCCACCCGATTTTTTATTTTGACATAAACACCCGATTAAAAAAAACAAAACAAAACAAAACAAAAACACCCCCCCCCCAAAAAAAAAACCACCAGGCCGTTTCCAATCTCTAAGTTTAGGGTAGAACCCATGGAATTCTAATAAGTTTCAGACGCATGCAACAATTTAGCGAGTAGAAACATATTTTAATGCACACTTCTGAAAATACGTTAAATATGTAATTATACGCGTGTAAAAATATTTATAACAAACGGATTAGACTGTCGCTTAGAATACATGCCCATTTGGCAACATTTTTGTTTGGTAAAGTCGGTGACGTGCTATTTAGATAAATATCGCGTCTTCGGTAACGATTGATGCTATAGCACCACATTTTCCTGTAGGAGGGTTGCCAATACATGGAAGACCAAAGTGCCACCGGAACTGTTTCCGGCTTTTGTTTAACAACTTTCTTGCAGAGTCAGGTACGCAGCAGTGAGATGCCGAAATCCTTTATTTCCAAAACAGATGAGCACACAGACACCTGCAGCTAAACGTGAAGCGCCTGCATTTGTAATTTTAAAGAAACTACTGTCTACGCTACTGTACAGAAAGACAAGTTTTGATTCTTGATGAAAATGGTCAGCCATAGACCTACTTTGCATTTTGAAGCGGTTAACGGACAGATCTGTGCGTACTGGGCCACGCTTTGGAAACATACTGTAGAGTGACAATTCAGACGTCTCACGAACGAGACCTCGTGATTAGAAAGTCCAGGATTGTCGGGCGATGTATATATATATATATATATATATATATATATATATATATATATATATATATATATATATATATTAATCTTTAGTTGATTGTGTATTCTTGATTTATTGTTTTAGTATTCACATTATCCATTTTTCCATTTTTCCATTTTAGTTTTGTTTTCATGCATTCGTTTGTTTTGCTGGAGAAAGACCAAAGCCCGTGCATATGCAGCGCTGTAGTTTCAATACATATGTTTAACCTACACGTAGGGCCTATGTCAAAATTATCACAAGCAAATAAACGGACTATTCCAGGGCCATTAATCGTAGGTTCCACCATTGACCCGCCTAAGTGCAACATGACTGATTGCCGTATACTCGTGTAAATCCACGATTCGCAGGGTTTAATGATACTCTCGGTGATAATAGTAACGTAATTGTATGACTTTTTTTTTTTTTTTTTTTTTTTTTTTTTTTTACAATTGGCCATTTGACGTGTCAGTTTGGGACTGCTCTCCAGACGACCCGGCTGCCCAAGGTTTGAGTAGCACTGGAACAAATAACTTATTTTAAGATGTAACCAAAACACTAATACAAGCACACAATTTCGATATTTACGTTTACAACTGAAGTTAAAAAACTGTTTGTGATTTTTTTTTATGATTGTCGGTGCGCAGCAGCAGAACAACCTCATTCCGTATGTGCGTCAGGTGCCTCAGCATTTGCTTTGAGCCGAAGCACACTAGTACTAAGTAACAGTCTTGCTTGTCTATTTTTCTTTATTGTTTTCTTCATTTTCTTTCTTTCTTTCTTTCTTTCTTTCTTTCTTTCTTTCTTTCTTTCTTTCTTTCTTTCTTTCTTTCTTTCTTTCTTTCTTTCTTTCTTTCTTTCTTTCTTTCTTTCCTTCTCTTCCTTCCTTCCTTCCTTCCTTTCTTCCTTTCTTTCTTCCTTTCTTTCTTTCTTTCTTTCTTTCTTTCTTTCTTTCTTTCTTTCTTTCTTTCTTTCTTTCTTCCTTCTTTCTTTCTTTCTTATTTTTTGGTTTAAGCGAATTCTTATCTAACGTGGTTCATCTTCTCCGCAGTTTCTATCCAAGACTGTTGATTTTAATATTATTTATGCGATTTTCTGATTAGGAGAGACGATAATTGCTATGTAGTCTATTCGGGAAATTTTGATCACACAATATAACGGAAATAACGCAAGATTAACTTGAACTGGGTAAAGCATATAATGATACTTGCCAACCACTATAACAGCAACGATGACGATGATAACTATAACTCCTGTCACTGACAAAATCACTTTTATCTTCCATCTTTTCCACCAGTAGTCTTTTCTCAGCCTCCTGGTGCACTTCTGGAACTGGTTAGAGTGCTCTTTCAGCGTCTCTGTACAAAAATATATCCGATCGTATTTGTGAGTATATTTGAAAAAAAATCGCGTTTTACACAGGATAGTAAGAAAAATCAGGGTGTCTTCAGCCATATTCAGGCATCATAAGGTAGTAACAATTAGCAGCATGTTATTGCATTACAGCTATCGCTTTGAATAGTTTAAGTAATTTCGGTTGGGATATAGTACAAAAAAAGGATTGCTATACCACACTTACCAGTTGTAGCCAATATTTGAAAGTGCAGGCAGTTATTTAAAAATATACATAGGTGACAGCGAAATTTTCGACAGATACGTTGTTGAACTACAGCTATCGTTTTGAATAGTTTTGCTCGTCTCAGTTGAAATCTAGTACAAAAAAGGGATTTCTATAACATGCTCATCAGTTCTGACTAAAATTTGAAAGTGCAAGCAGTTATTTAAAAATATCATTTTTGAGCAGATGTCAAGCAGTCGCGGGAAAAAACCTTCTCCACGTAAGCGTTCTTTTGGTTTTATCTTTAACTCCCATTTATCGGTAACCAACATCAAGCATATGTGTCTGTTCATTGTAAGAATGAGTGATAATATGGGCAGAAAAGCTATTATAGCAGTGCTTTTTTGAAAGGCCATATGACCTAAGTCGGGGTGAAAAAGCCAATGGACGAATCAGACTCGGCGCGAAAAAGCCAGGGACGAGGAAAAAAAGATGCCGAAAAAAAGCCAGTAACCAAGAACTTGACCTTCCCATTAATAAACACAATATGAATGAGATAAAGGTGAGCTTTAAGCAAGACTGTACATTGAACTCCCTACCATGAACACCAATTAATTTTTTTACTTATGGGCAAAAAAGTTTGTTTTTTTCTGTAAAGTAGATCATGATGGCCTGCTAAACGACCGTTTTTGCTCTGCCGGGCGACAACAGTGACTCCCCGTAAGCAGTCTGATGTTCAGGTAAGTATATGGCGGCAGAAAAATGTAGTTCTTTGATGCCAGTTCCTCGTATTTTTCATCAGTTTAGCGGAAGATTGAGCAGAAACTTGGCAGAAGTGTTCCCAGTCCGAAAGCCAAGAAAGTTGTTCAACAGACGTTGGCGCTGTACACTTCTGATTTTTAACCGTTTAATTTAGGTACTTATTACTTATATTTAAATTTTATCTATACATTCCAACAGGTTACTATGTGCACGTTAGTGGGCATTCGGATACAAATTTACATTTTTTTTCTGAAAAAAACACACACTGGACATAGCTTAAACTTTGCACTGCGTAGCTCAATGAGGACGTTCTTTCGGAAAGGAAAGGAAGATCATCTGAGGAGCATGAACTGTTCACATAACCCTATAGTTTGTATCTTCTACAAATTGCTTTCTGGATTGGCCTAAAACATGATGCACATATACACAGGGTCTTGGTCACATCTATTCGCCAGGAGGCACCATTGTTATTTCACAATTTATCAAGATTTTTTTATTTACGCATTGGTCAGTAAAAGTACATGTTAGCATGGCCAAAATAGATATGTTCACATCAATTACAAGCACATATCCAAGCAAAATTAGTTATCGGTATGGACATTCAGTGGACATTTCATACGTTAACCATTTCAGATCATCAGGCGCAGGTTGCCTGAGAACAGAACAATGTAGTCTTCTGGGTTCAAGAATAGGCCAACAGTTATTTTTATTTTAATTTCCTGGCAATTGAAAGGGCACCTGCTCTGTTCTCGAGATCCTCCAGTTTTTCTCCTCTCTCGCCTACTTTGGTCAAATTTTGTCTCACCAGTATCTTCACTTCATCCGCTTGTCGTTGGATATCCGGGATCTTGTTTGGTTTGTATGATGCTGTGGTCCTAAATGCAGAAGGACGAAAGTAAGACTCACTCATATACTGCTGTTCAATATCTACTGTTCACGGTGATTTGAGTGTAGTGAAAAAAAATCTATGTAGTTTGTACATTGCCAACAACCCCCCCCCCCCCCCAACAAATATCTGCTACTGTCTGATGCATTCATCAGCACCCTCCAAGTGCTTAAAACGAGGAAATCTGTTCACCTTCAAATTATATGACCGATAATAGACAACTTTTACCTTCGTTTTGTGCGGACATGTGATGGATATTGCTCAGGCGTAGGGATGGGGAGGCGCTAAATCTTTAATATCTTCAAAATGTCATAGATAGATACAATTCTAACTAAATGTACTTGTTATTGACTACTGTACATCTGATGAATATTATGTAAACGTTGTAGTGACAATGTATACTTCCAATTTTGAATCTAGAATATTTTCAAAATACATAACAATGTCATTGTAACTTCTACAAATATATCATTGTCCCATTGCGCACAATAGGAATAGGGAATAGAATTAGGAGCATTTAAATTTTGCAGATTTAAGGCATTAAAAATAGTCAACCTTCAGTAACTATAATAGATAAGGGATCCTATTAATTTCTACCCATATAGTATTAACCAATGTGCACCTAATGAATATATGAATTTTGCTGAATGCGGATGATTTCAAATTTAAATCTTTTAACATCTTCAAAAGTAAGTTAATTGTGCCAATCCAACGTTAATGCAAGCATCTTTACAACCTTGCAGCCACATACACAGATTTGCCAGTAAGCAAAAATATGTTTTCTAGTTTAATGTTGCACATTCTGTGCCACTTAGCACTTACTCTGTTTTATTGATTTAGAGATTTACATAGAAGGAGAACGGCAATTCGCGGCAACTAGCTGATCTACTTGAAATATCGATATGGCAACGACCTATATGATGCATGAACCGAGAGCAGTACATTGTCAGGCAGAGGTAGAGCCAGTTGAAAATTACGATGTGGTTATTTCTTGTGCCGTTTCATCTAATTACAATACTGCCAAAAAGTCCACTCTTTTATCCCGAGTGATATAAACACAGACACGTGGCCTGAAAACACATTTATATACCTTGATAAAACCATGATTTTGTAATATGTTTACAAACTTAATTTGAAAAGATTTGCTTCACAGAAAAACCATGTTTTCAAAACTTCAATAAATTCGAATGCTGCAACCATTATTCACTGTTCATTGGTTATACCTATAACCACTTGAAGATTCAGTAGCATCCCTTTCTGTATTAGTTTTGATGACCTCTGATTTTAACATTAACTGCCAACCCTCAGGTTGACTTCTGGCCGTGAGATTGACCTCTGATCTTGACAGTAGCTTCTGACCTTAAGGCTTAACACCCGAGTCTGACCTTTGAAATTGGCCTCTGACTTTGATATTGACCTCTGACCGTGATGTTGACCCCTGACTTGGACATTGACCCCCGACCTTGGTATTGACCTCCGTCCTTAATATTGACCTATGACCTTCAGAGTAACCTGTGACCTCGATAACTACTTCTTACCTTGACAGTGATCTCTGACATTGACAGTGGCCTGTGACCTCTGACCTGGATAAATATCATATGACCTTTTCTCAATGCATAATTCCCTCATGGGTATCATAATAGGATGTCATACAGTGCAGCATACAATTATAAATGCCCCTTATTTGCATGGTGTCTAACCTGTCGCCTTTTGGAACGATATTCAGAACTCAAGTGTGGGTATTACTATACCCATGCAAAATTTTTAGTTTCTGGGTCGAGCGGTGTTCGAGTTCAACTTCAACTTCAACTTCAACTTCAACTTCAACTTCAATCCACCACAAATATCGAGTGAAAAAAAAAAGAAAAGTAGAAATAGTATGTGTGCTCTCTCTCTCTCTCTCTCTCTCTCTCTCTCTCTCTCTCTCTCTCTCTCTCTCTCTCTCTCTCTCTCTCTCTCTCTCTCTCTCTCTCTCTCTCTCTCTCTCTCTCTCTCACACACACACACACACACACACACACTTCGCTACCGCGTAACCAGGACATATTTCTATATTATATCAATTAATTATGATAAAAAAGGAACAAGTATATACCTACATTTTCTTGCGATTCCACCTTGCAAAAGTAACAGACAGTCACTGCACGCGTGTTTGAGTTTATAAACCTATTACATTACACTTTCGAACTTTCTGAAGTCAATACATCTAGAAACGTTAAATGAAAAAGTGCATGCGCGAACATATGGTGTCTTTGCAATGCATCATGTATTGTGATTATATATGAATATATATATACAGTGAATGTATAGGAGAGCAATTTGGCACACATTGTAAATTGCAGATAGTTGCACTTATGCATACGGAGCCCCGGCGTCAGAATAAGTATCAAACAAGTACTCTGCCTATTTACATATGGAATAAATATTCATCTGACCAATTTGATCTGACTAAGCGGAGCTCTTTGTTAGCATTATTTCATCGCTGTTTATGGCATGCTTGCATGTGTCCATATTATCAAAGATATTTCCATGACCTCGAAATAGCAGGGTCTTATAATAAAGCTAGCTTTTGTATTCTTTTTTAAAAAATTATTATTATTAAAATCCTTTACACTGTTCAGCCCCCCCCCCCCTTTTTTTTTTTTTGCCTTCATTGAGAGACGATGTTGATTATCCTGACCATTTCATATGAAAACGATCTATAACGATTATGGTTTCACAGTCCCCTGCTTCCTTTTCTTTGTCTTTGATAATACGTTTTCACTGTACATTTTGAACGAATCAAAACAAATCTATCAGACCCTAAACATTTGGGTGCTGACTATAATTTATATGCGACTGTATCTTGCGCTTTCATCCCGTCCGTCTGCGCAGGCAAACTATAAATGTCTGTGCTCTCCAAGAAAACGTCAATATATTTATAGCGTAGAAAGCGTTGTGATGACAGTGTTCCGAAAGAGAACTATGTGACGTCTGCAAATAGAATCGGTTTTTATTGAAACAGAATTACACAGAACACGCACCATCATGTTTGTTTGCAAACACAGACATTCCACTTTTCCAGAAATTCTTTCTTTACCAGCAGCTTGTACGACATTTCATTTGGACACTATTACACCTAGAAACTCCAAACTTGGCATGATCATACTCGTACCTTCATACATAGAGTGTGGCCTTTTTATTGAGAGGACTGAATAATTTTGAAAATTATGCAAATTAGGGCCATTTGAATCTTCACAACCATCAAAAATGGGTCTTGTAGCTGGGGACATCTGGTGGCTGAAAAGTACAGTTCAGGGTATGGGAAAGTTGCTACTGGCATTAAGTTCTCTGTTAGTGGAGAGCAAGCTAAGATCTGGAAAAGTCCATGCTTCTCTAAAGTGTCGACTTGAGAATGAAACTTCGTATATATGAACAACAAAACATGCAACTGAGGGTGCAAAGACAAAGTTGTGTACCCACAACATAACATTTTTATGCATGCGAAGAAGCGTCCTGGTAGCATTACGTCAGCCAGTCAGAGGCCTTTTGTATTAGTGCAGGTGCAGGGATTAACAACACGCACGCAGGATTTTTGGGGTGTAGCGTCGAATTCAAATTCATCTTCAGTTAACGTTATAGAGATTTAGAAGTGCAACATCGTGCTTAAACTTCCGTTAGCAGCAAAAATTTTCCGCAATTTGAAAAGCACCCTTGGCCTCTCACATACCAGTCAGTCAAGGTAGCACTGGGAAATCCGGCCTTTCATTGGTAGGGAGGCCGTTGGCCAAGATGGCTGATTTTGTATGAAAAGGCATTTTCAAGTGTTAATAAAAATTTAACTATTCATCAGGTGGGCTAGTTGTTTCTAAGAAACTCAGATGGGTTTAACATGAATAGATTCTGAAAAATTCATGAATGTATCCCAATTACTTTTTGAGGAATGATGGCACGAAAATGGGAAAAAATGTTAAATTTGAATATTTGAAAAAAAAATTAGTCCAGTGTCCAGATTAAAAAAAATCAAAAAAATAATATATAAATTATATGTGTCAACTTTTATCACAAACAATTAAGGTGGCATAGAAACTATGAAATATACCCTCCCCCCAAAAAAAAATTGGACAGCTCATTTTATCAAGACTGTGGAATCTATAGGTCTCATCCATCCAATTTCAATAATATCTATACTGTTGAGTAACAAAATATACAAACTGGCATAAGACACCATTTTAGTTTCATTTTACAGAACTTTAAACATTAAAAAATATTCAAAATTGCATGGATCCGGTTAAAATAACACAGTTTGGAGCATTTCCCTGGCCCATTGCTCTACAACTATACAACCTACAGGTCTGCTCCTTTCAATTTCAATCCTTTCTATACCATAGAGTGCAAAATATAGACTTTTGTATTGAACATTATCTTAAAATTTTATAGACCTCAAAATTTCAAAAATATTCAAAATTGCACGGATTATCTCAAACAAAGTAATCTCATGACTACCTTATGAAAAAAATATACAGAAGCTATACAATATATAAAGTTGAAATCCAATAGTTCTGTTTGCATATTATAAGATTATATTTGATGTCCTGTTATCTCAGGGTGAATCAATACATTAAAATCAGATTCAAATTTAAAATTTAAAGAAAAATAAAGATTGATTTTCTGGCCAATAGGGTAGTACTTTCTCCTCTTCACATATTTCCTTTCCACTTGCACAGGTTATATCTTAAATACCATCAGTTTCTATTCAATTATTCTTATCATACACATGCTGTCTAAGAGACACAATGAACTTTGAATGTAAATAATAAAAAATAATTAAAATGATGTATTTACATATAAATATACATCCATCCATTTTGCAGCATCATTTTAACAGTGGACGGAAACAACACAGAGAATCTTCACTCCATGCATGTCTTCATGAAACACTAATTATAATATTACTCGACAATATCACTTTTTAAGTGCAAATTAAAATTCAGAAAAAGCTAGGAAGTTCCTGTTTTAAACCAACCAATCAAGTCTAGTACTATCATATAGAGATAGTTTATGCACACACCAATCTTACCTTCTCACATACGAATTGTAATATATCATCAAGTGACAGAGCAATCTTGACAATTCATATACATGCAGTCAAAGCAGACGTTTAATTTGCAATATAAATGAAAATTCATAAAAATTTATAACGTAAAATTTGGCATGGCACTATTTCTATAGCGGAAGGTCGCCGCTGTCAAAGCACTGGAGCAAAACTGGAAAGTATCATCACAGGATTAAATGTGCACGAAAACATATCTACTCACAAGTTAAGCGTCAACGCAGTGGAATGTCATGTATTTGGGCAAATTCTGTGTACTGATTGTTCAATACATCAATATCAATGGTCAGCATAAGTGTATATCATTTGTTCATTTGTTGTTTATCCAAGTAGCAACGCAGACTGAATGTCTTTTGCTGATGGGTTGGAGTATCTTCCACCGGGCAATTGCTCTTCAGCTTTGCTTTTCAGTTTCTGTCGCCCAGCCGCGGCCATAACTTGTAAAATACTCTTTACACATTCTTGCTGCCGAGCTGCTCTTCTGTGGACTACCCCCATGTACCATTCAAATACTTCATCCTGAACGACCGCTGTTGGCCAAATCCTTGCCCCACTCATCAGCAGTCCAGCTGTATCATGCTCATATGTAGCAAGCTTGAGTATCACAGCACAATAAAACCCATTAATTTACAAGGGACTTTTGGCAGCCTTGGCTTGTAGCACAAGTGGATTACAAACATAAAAGTACATAATGGCAAAAGCTTCCGACTCTGCCTCAGTCTTAGGATCCATATAGGATTGGGAAACTGCATTTTTTTAGTCTGTTGAGAGGTTTTTTGTCCTTGAGATATTCTAAGTACAAGAGCACTACATCCTTGGACAGCAACGTGGGGATAGCATCGCGGTAATACACCAAATATATATTTCAGGCAATTGGTTTGAAAATATGAGCAGCACTTTCTGTGTACAAATTTGCATCCATTGCAAACATTTTAAACTGTTTGCCCTTGCTGTATTCCTTGCAGTTTTGTTTACAAATCGGTTTGTTAACCTCGTAAATCAGTTTCTTTCCACCTGAATAAAAAGTGAACTAGGATTAGTCAAGGTTTTTCACGACATGACCAAATCTAGTTTGTTTACTGACACTTGACATCCTGTTGTATTAAGAATTCTTTATTTCTGCCTGGCATTTCTTTTTTACGTGCAGATTTTTTTCAAGCCAAGAGCCTTATTTTGAGACATTTTTCCCAGTATTTTCATGTTTCCTGTCATGGGGCTTTCCCAATTTCGTTTTGAATGTACAAGACAACAATTTTTCTTTGTGGCACACAAGCAGATTTGCTTTGAAGCAAATCTTCTATTCGAATTGTTCTCAAACACTTACATATGAGCATAAGCCTGAATCGATTATAGGTCCATGGCGAGACTGTGTATTGCGAAAACACACTTCTGGTCGCAAGGGCGTAGCCAGTGGGGAGGGGGTTCAAAGGGTTCGGAAGAACCCCATTTTCAGCAAAATGTCCCATCAATCAATCAAGAAAGAAAGAAAAAAATGAATCAAAACAGCTTCACTTACTAGCATGACAAGATACTTCTTCATAATTACCGTGATTGGTGTGGTTGAACCGAACACAGCCAAAGGATCTTTGTATGTGGTCATTATAAATGGTCCAAACCTTGATTGGTGGCTAAATCTTGTGTTACAGGTTAATAAAATTAGCCTCAGTGCATGAAGTAAACTTCCAGTAATTTTGATCAGCAAAATGTTATTATAGAATAGCAGCAAAATTAACAATTTACAGTACTGTTTAATATATACTTACAACTAATTTGCATAGTATGACATAAACAAAACAAAGATATGCCTTGAATATAATTACTCTTACATGAACATAGAACATCACAACATCACGATGTTTGATCAGTCTGTCAACCAGGCATTCTTGGTTCCAATTAAAAACTCCATTGAGTCAGCAGCAGAGACCACAAGTTATGCGGTGTGTCCATTTATAGTTTACATTTTTTCCTAATTAACCAAGATTTTTTCCTCAATCTTGGTGGACAAATTAAGACCTTAGAGGTGAATATTAGAACAGTGATGTCAAAAGATTAACGTAGGTGGCAAAACAGGCAAGTCTAAAATTATTGAAGCCAAACTTTTTAACCATCTCTGCACTTTTACAGCAAAATTTGTAGAAATATTGGATCAAAGGTACATCTTTGAATCCTCTTGACTAAGTTAATTGTGAATAAATGTGGTTCTAGATGCAAAATCCTGAAGTTTAAAACAACTACGACCAAGTCTCAAAATTTGTGAAAAAACTGTATTATATCCAATAGCTTCCCAAACATTACTGTTCAGGAAAGGATAGTTAACTACTTCAAAGTTAAACTCATCTATTTTGTGATAGACTTTAATGCAAAACCTGTCATTAGTGACCCAAATGTCCAAGTCCAGAAACATCTCTAAAATCATCTGAATTGTTACTTTCCAATGGGATATCTTTTGAGTAATTTTTTTTGGCAATTTCACTCAAATTTTGTACATTTACACAAGAAATGTCATCAATATATCTTGTGGGGGTTTGTTTGTTTGTTTGTTTTTTTGTTTTTGTTTTTGTTTTTTGTTTTTTTGTTTTTTTTTTGATAATTTTGTAGCCATTTGAAAGTCATCTTCATCAGCTTATACATATACTTTGATTCAAGCCACGTTAAATATAAATCTGCAAGTAACGGGAAGCAGTTACTACCCATTGAAATACCTTTTGCATGTATTTGTTGAAAAACCAATGGGCCGCACTGAAAAAAGTATTATCCAAGTAAAATTTTATAGCATCTATCAAAGTTTTAACAGTGTAAGATTTAACATTACTCTTTGAATATTTATTATGGGACCAATAAGCTTTCTTTGAATATGAATTATCATATATGCTTAAACATTTTGCTTGTTAATTCTGAAAGAGAACTTTTGACTTCATCTATGGGTAGACTTATGTACGGTGTAGAAATATCAAAACATTTGATATTTTTTGTTTTTAAATCTTTGATTTTACATACAAACTCGGAAGAATTGCTAATATTCAAAAAGCAATTTATTTCACAGTTTCTAGAAATTGCATTACAGTATTTGCGAATATGATTCTTAATTGCAGACAAAGACAGTGTTACTTCTTCCGATGATTGTTTTCTTGAACATTTTGAAGCACCAGCTATGAATCTAGATTTTAAAAGTTTTTTTTATATGTATTTTGGGTATCCAGAACAAGAGTGGAATAGAGGAGTCTTCTTCAGGAATTTTGATATTAAAATTCCTTTTTCATCTCATCTTTATGTGTATTCATCAAAGTATCAATGGATTCTGAAAATCGAAGTACTGATTTATCCGTCACAAGTATTATATATTCTCGTTTTATTTTGAAGCAAGTTTTCCCGTTACTTACTTTTCTTTTTACGTTACGGTTGGGAATTTTGAGTGGGACAACTTCGATTGCACTTAGAATATTTCATTTAAAAGGGAATTATGTGGCTTTAAATTAAATTAAACAAAAATATCGTTTCATCTTTTCAAACCAAAAAGATCATGTCGCAATATAATTTGAGTACTCACAAATTAAACCTACTGGATGGAGTTTTTCTTGTGCACCCTAACATATGGTTCACACAATGTTCCCGCATTATCGCAAACGCCATATTATGAATTTATGAATCATTTTTGATGATTTTATTTATTAAAATCTTCCTTTTGCGGTTTTGTTTACTGTATGACGTTTTTTTTTTCGGGCACAAACGAAATCCCTCCGAAAATATGGCAAAAGAAGCCAATTCAACCTTAAAATCATTCTATAAAATTTAATGATTCTACACCCGTATTATCGCTGAGAAGCAAAGCGATATTTTATATCTTCATTTGAAATGCAGAACACATTTATAACGTAAAAGATCATTGTCTCCTAAATTAATTTGAATACAACTGTCATAATGGTATGAATTCAGCTGACAAACTTGTATGGGACGAATTTTCTCTTGCAACTGCAAGTATACTTCACACAAAGTGCATGTATAATATATAATTTTTGAAGTATTTTGGATGACAACGATACATTGAAATCTCCATTTCAGCAGGTTTGACATGTTTTTATTGGGAAATAACACCAGCAATACAGGCCATTTCACGTTATGCACATAGAACAATCAAGATATATGTATGTATGTATGTATGTATGTATGTATGTGTGTGTGTGTGTGTGTGATAAAACTAGACAAAGTTTAAATGACTAAAATGTAGTGAGAGTAAGTTAAAACTTAATTAGAATAGTATATGTAGGTTAAAGTAGTTATGCATGTATACAAGTCAACTTGGTGACCATAGCATTGTCACGTTGTATTGAAGGTATGAAGTCTAAAACTAAGGACAGTTTGTAAAAACATACTTAGTCAAATGTCTTTTGAAAACATAAAACGAGGTCATTTTTCAAAGTAGAAAGCTGTGACATCAGCATACGTATTGACTTCACATTTCAAGAGTTTGCCAGCTAGGTCTTTGACATACAAAATGTCAAGATCAAGCCTTGGAGCACGCTAGTTGGTATACTATCCTCTTCAGACTCTGTGTTGTTAATAAAGGATACTTGGGTCCTTTCTGTTAGGTATTCCTTGAACCAACTGAGCCTAATATCTCGTAATCCATAATGTTCGAGTTTCTGTGGCAGGATTTTATGGTTCACAGTGTCAAACGCTTTCTTGAGATCCAGCGCCATTAAGCCCACAACCTTGCTCCAATCGAGAGCATCAAAGGACTAAGTTTGCATCAAAGAGTGATTTAGTCAGACGATGTAGGCTCATTTGGGTGAAATATGCTTTCCGAAAGCCTGACTTGGCGTAACACAGTAGTTCATGTTCTGTTACAAAATCATAGAGTTGCTGGTGGACAATTTTTTCAATGACTTTGGAAATGACTGGGAGGACTGAGATTGGCCAGTAATTGCTAGAATCCAGCCTTGGTCCTTTCTTGTAGATAGCAGATATTTTACATGCTTCCAGTCTTTAGTAAACTGGCCTGAATCATGGCGATATTTTTGGGGTAAGAATCCAACCGGATCCGTCAAAAAATGTACTACCAGAAGCCACCCTATAACCTTCAAACCATCCTACATATTGTTAGGTTTTTCACATAATAAAAATGAGGAATGGTATCAGGTCCATCCCACCAGCTGCCACCAGTGTTGGGTTTTTCACCTAATAAAAATGAGGACTGCTGTCAGATCCATCCCACCGGCTGCCACCAGTGTTAGGTTTTTCACCTAATAGAAATGAGGACTGCTGTCAGGTCCATCCCACCAGCTGCCACCAGTGTTAGGTTTTTCACCTAATGAAATGAAGACTGTAGATCACTTTTCACCATTTATTCTGGAGATCTCAAAATGTGTAACAAGTTGACAACAAAGTGCTGATAGTGCTTCAGTGCTGTTCCCATCTGAGTCTGGTCTCTACTGTATGTGCCTGTCTGACTGTGCCCCTCTGGCTTCAGCTGACAACTGAACATCTAATACTGCTATGCTGTGTACCAATACTTGTACTTGTTGTCCTAATCATACTTGTTCTCATAATTGTACTTGTTCTGGTAATCCTATGCCTGGGGGGAGGCCTCCCTTTTTTACACATGCTGCGCCCGACCTCTGTGCCCAACCTCTGTGCCCAACCCCTGCGCCGGAGAACCATCTGGGTGGCTGGCAGGCAGCCAAGTAAACAAAGTCCCCCCCCCCCCACCTCAGTCTTCTGTGGGATTTCCATGACCTTTGCACCCAACCCCTGCGCCCGAGAACCATCTGGATGGCTGGCAGACAGCTAAGTAAACTAAGCACTTCCCAGCCTTCTGTGGGGTTTCCCCAAGGTTCCCAGGGAATAACCCAATTACAGCTACTGCATAACTCCCTGGCCTATAGCTTCCCTGGTAAACATAAACAACCCAGCTATAAACTATGCTACTGGCTTATGCTATGGATAATCTGTGGGATTTCCATGACCTTTGCACCCAACCCCTGCGCCCGAGAACCATCTGGATGGCTGGCAGACAGCTAAGTAAACTAAGCACTTCCCAGCCTTCTGTGGGGTTTCCCCAAGGTTCCCAGGGAATAACCCAATTACAGCTACTGCATAACTCCCTGGCCTATAGCTTCCCTGGTAAACATAAACAACCCAGCTATAAACTATGCTACTGGCTTATGCTATGGATAATCACTTACACTGAAGTGTATAAAATTTTAGCTAAAATCCCGCACTCTCCCCTCTTAGCATAATGTTCTCCTGGACATTACGTATCTGTGTCATTACAGTTTGAAGAATAATGCTAAAGTTACCTAAGCTAGCCTACCACTCCTACTTTAGGTTGAGCACAGCACTTTACAATTCAGCACAATTCAAAGCATGGTGGAGCTTACACTCCATGGGTATCTCTACACACATATGTGAATTATGACCACTTGAGTGATCGGACATATGAGAGTACACTTAAAACTGCAGTGTCTTTAAGTTTCAATGATTACTGTTGACACTTATTAGTGTTCCCATAATGTTCAGCAGTGACAGGTACTGTCCACTGACAAAATCATAATAAGACTTGAAAACTTCTCTTCCAACAGTCCATACATTCACATGATTAAAGAAAAAAAGATAATGTTTTACAGATCAGCCAGTGCTGACATTTGCAAGTGTTCATTAAGTGTTCATCACATTAGAATGTCCATCAGTGACAGGTACAGGCCATTGACTAAATCTACAAAGATCGATTTTAAAAGAATGGAAATCAGAATTTATACTGGTCTCATCTTACAAATATATAACCCCCACCCCACCCCACCCCACCCCACCCCACCCCCACCACCACCACCACCATGAGTCCATCATCCAGCTAAGTCATGTCATTAGGTTTGTACACTCACTATGTACAAAAGGTTTACCACCACTAAGCAAAGTCATATCCATGGTTTTGCTCACTCGCCAGGCACAAAAGGTCCACCACCACAAAAGGCAAAGTTACATCTAAGGGTCTGTACATTCGATTTACCAAGAGTCCATCTTCTGAACTCAACTTGCTGAACTAGTTTATGAGACATCTTGGAAATGGGTGTTCACTTTTCAGCTACTAACAACAAACTGATTCTGTAGGAGCATTTGTGCCAACCCCATCACATGACCAGTAATCTTTCAAGAGAAGCAAACAGTCACCATCTTGAACAACAGTTGTTGTCATCTCACAAGCCCTTCTCTTTGTGGGCATGAGAAAGTAAAGACAGCTGACAGATAAGGCAGTGTCTTGTGGACCCCCTTGATCCACCAATACATTCCAAAAGTACTCAAGTCTTCTGTACTGGTCAGGGCCTGGTTTTCCATGCATCATTATAATCAAACTACAACAGGCCTTGGCAGAAGACAGATGGGCCCCCTGACTGGGCAGCCCTTTGATGTATCTGCCACCAGTATGCTTCTTGACACCTAGTGGGAGGCTGGCACACTCCACTAGCTTGTGGCTGTTCACAGGTGGTCATCTGTGCTTTGAACTGAATACGAACCTGAGTCCTGCATTATGACTTTCTTCTTAAACCCAGTTACTACTTTGGGGATTATTTTCACAACTTCAGCTGCAGTTCATTTGCATTCCTTCAGCAAGGTAACACTCATGTTTTAGATCATTGCACAGGTCACAATAATGCACACACACTCTGATGCTCCAGTTTCTCTTGAGTGGGCCCCAGCTACATCACTGTGCTGCTCAACAAGGTAGCATCCTCCAGGTCACCTCTGTTCATGGTCTCCTCTGTTGGATCCAAGTTGCCAGTGCATGTGTTCAACCCAAACCTATCAGTACATGTGTGCCTAGGACAAACTATACAATAGAAGGACCAACCCATAAAAATACAACTTTGTCACACTTCTAATACTATCCATATATCCAGGTCTCTTTCTGCACCTCAAATCAAGCAACAAACTTTACCATAACCACACACAGTTCTACCATTAAACAGTTCCAAAGTTTTCAAATACATTTAGTACAGTGCACGACATGCAATGTATGAACATCAGTATGCTCACACCTGGAAACCACAATTAAAACAACAATTCGCTGCTCATAAATCAAACTTCACTCTTTACACACTTTAAACAATGCACAACCTGACAAACTTGACACTTTTCAACAATGGCTCATTCAGCAACATGACAAAATCTATACACATGTACAGCCACCAGCAAACAGACATGGGTATCTGTCTTGCTAACAACCCTCAAGTTTTGCTACTCCATCCAACAAATGGATACAACTATTTTAACTCAAGAGACCACACTAGTTCAAGCAAATCACAATAATCCGGATCAGTTCTATACAAAATGTCTTTGTAGCCCCTAAAAACACTTGACATAATTGGAAACATCATCAAACTTCAATGACAACACAGAAATATATCATTCTAGCCCAATATGTCTATATGCAATTGTTGCGTTGAAAACTTCACCAAACTCCACTGATAACATGGGAGTTCCCTTTACAACATGGCACTTTAGCCATACATGTTCAAAAACAATAACCAATCCACAATAATCATATTGCAACTTGACATAAAAACTTGAACACACAAAATGGCTACACCATATAGCCCAATATCTTGACAAATATCCATCCATTTTGAACTTACTGCATCCTATATGCAGCCATTCTGAGAGCCCTTACCTGCTCAACACCAGAAATAAAACACAGGATCAGTTGCCATACATCACACACCTCACACTTGTCCGACACAGAGTTTCTCAAAAATGCACATGTCCCAACAGGTCAAACTTACAGATTCCTATGTTACTACCTCTGAGTGGCGTCGACCCTGAACAAGGCAGAACCATAACAAACTAAGTTGTCTTCCTGTATGCCAATAATAATCGGTGAATACATTTCCATGAACCACCAATGCACCAGACTGCATGATCATGACAACCTGTAGCTTCCCAAACTACCCCAAATCACAGCCTCCTTATCATCTTCACTTTCTGGGATCTCCTCTGACAGGCAAGACTTCTGAGAACAATGCATGTACACCTCCGAGTGACTTTAACTGTGAACAAAATGTCATCACTGTCCAAAAAAAATGTTCCACCTTCAGAACAGCATTTCAAACTCACAGACAACACAATTGTCCTACACAGAATTTCTCCAAAATGCATACATCCCAACAGGTCAAACTTACAGATTCTTATGTAGCTACCTCCGAGTGACGTTGACCCTGAACAAAATGGCATCACTGTTCAACAACATGGTCCACCTTCATAACAGCCATTTCAAACTCTTGCACAGACAACATAAACACATGGTCCCAATTGAACAATTCACACAACCATGAGACAGGTATACACTTGCTGAACAATAAACAGGAGGAAAAACACACAATGTCCAAGCAACCATGAGCACAGTTTGAAAACTTGCTGACCAATAAAAATGACCAAAAACACAATGTCCAAGCATTTACCATGAGCAGAGTTTGTACACACAATACACTACTCAATGTGACCATGAAACACAATGTCCCATTCTTGACGTGAGGACACTGTTCTCATCACAGCCAATTAACACAATGTCCAGTTTTCAGATCTGCAAAGACATCCCCATTAAATGATACTCTGCCAACCACAGCAACAAACCTCTATAACCCTCACAACAAACTGGAACACAGTTCTCATGGAAACACAATGCACAGGCTCCTTGGACAGCTCCCTGCATCCCTGGTCATCAGCATAGGTTGCCTTCTGTCCACCATTGGTCAGCTGCATTCCACCATTTCGATCCCCCAGTCTATCCAATCTGGTCTTTCTTTCACTGAATACATGTACACTATGTACACAATGCCCAAACCACTGGCTCTGTAGTCTGGTCCCCATGTTGTCTCATGCTGAGGCAGTAAGTACAGGTTGTACATACATGTACCTGTCTTAGAGTCTGTCTGCAGACCTTCAGTGTTCATTTCACTTGGCACACAAATCATAAGCTGTAGTAACATCAATGCCAAAACAGTCTGCATTTTTCCACTTTCAACTACCGCTGTCTGTGATTTCCTCAGCTGGGATGATAGAGATAAAGCTCTGGTCAGTCTGTCTCCCCAAATCTTGCAGTGAACTCAAGACCAGGTTGAAGTCTGTCATGCAAGGGTCTGTTTCACTGTTCTCCACTTCAGGGCAGTTGTGTGATACTTCTGTGCATGAGAACAGGGCAAACGCAACCCACCACTTCCAGTTTTTCACCAGGCTTACAGTCATGTTGTAGGCTTTGGTTCACTTTCCAGTCTCCTGATTTGTGATATCAGTCCTTATTCGCTGCTTGCCACCAGTGTAAGGTTTTTCACCTAATAAAATGAGGACTGCTATCATGTCCATCCCACGGGCTGCCACCAGTGTTAGGTTTTTCACCTAATAAAAATTAGGACTGCTGTCAGGTCCATCCCACCGGCTGCCACCAGTGTTAGGTTTTCACCTAATGAAATGAAGACGGTAGATCACTTTTCACCACTTATTCTGGAGATCTCAAAATGTGTAACAAGTTGACAACAAAGTGCTGATAGTGCTTCATTGCTGTTCCCATCTGAGTCTGGTCTCTACTGTATGTGCCTGTCTGACTGTGCCCCTCTGGCTTCAGCTGACAACTGAACATCTAATACTGCTATGCTGTGTACCAATACTTGTATTTTCTCCTAATCATACTTGTTCTCATCATGGTACTTGTTCTGGTAATCCTATGCTGGGGGAAGGCCTCCCTTATTTACCCATACTGCCCCCGAGTTCTGCGTCCGACCTCTATGCCCAAGCTCTGTGCCCGACTTCTGTGCCCGACCCCTGCACCCAAGGACCATCTGGGTGGCTGGCAGGCAGCCAAGTAAACAAAGCCCTCCCCCCCCCCCCCACACACACACCTCAGTCTTCTGTGGGATTTCCATGACCTTTGCACCCGACCCCTGTGCCCAAGAACCATCTGGATGGCTGGCAGACAGCCAAGTAAACAAAGCACTCCCCAGGCTTCTGTGGGGTTTCCCCAAGGTTCCCAGGGGATAACCCAATTACAGCTACTGCATAACTCCCTGGCCTATAGCTTCCCTGGCAAACATAAACAACCCAGCTATAAACTATGCTACTGGGTTATGCTATGGATAATCACTTACACTGAAGTGTATAAAAGTTTAGCAAAAATTCTTCAATATTATACCGCACCTGTAAGTATATGAGAAGTATGTACACAAACACAACGAGAGGAGTTTTCTCCTCAAGTCACATTGAAATAATATTTTAGCCATATTTCTAGGCCCTTGTTCCTGAAAGCCATTCTCTTTCCTGGGTAATAAAACATAATTATGCAGACATCAAAATGTCTTAGAAATCCTCTGTGAAGTAGCTCTATTGATGTATCGATAACAAAAATACAAAAATCTGATTTCTTCTCTGCATGGGCTACTGTTGACAATCATTCTATGATCATCCATGCTCGAAATATGCAACAACATTACACAACTTACAAATGATCTGGGACAAAGTATAATAAAGAAAGAATTAAAGTAACCATATTGTTAATGAGGTAGGACTCAAATACAGAACTTCTTGGTTGGTTATTATCAGCCTACTGATCACTGATGTCAGGCCTGGCAGATTGACTGTCACATCATTCAGGAACGTCTGGTGCAGCCTACATAACAAATCGCAAGCAATCAAATATACAGTAGTGGTTAGGGTAGCTCTATGATCTCAATTATGTAAGAAATGACGTAATTAATTATAACTATAATATCCAAAAAAATAGGGGATGGATGAGTCATGGCCATGATAGAGCTAAGACGTGTCTGGACACAACCAGACTTTGTTACATAACAAAACGCGAATGTGTGCCAATACATATTGGGCCCTCTCCTGCTATCAGTAATGTCCAGTATGCTTGAATATGAGGTCATAAAAAACTCAAGGAAAAAACGTCAAAGACCTCCCTGATGACTTCTATAGACTCTTTGATGATGTTTGCTCTAATCTGAGAGAGGAGCATCTACCCTTTTCCCTCTGATAATGATGTGGAGGTCTGTGACTGTCAATATGATCATATATTGGTGTACAAAACATCTGTACACGAATATTGTCATATTAGATTATTCAACATATGTACATTCATTTGTCTGTCTTTGTTGTCTTGATCAAAGCATTTTTGTGTGTGAATGCAAGGTCATTTAATGGTGAGACAGCAAAGGTGACACATGGTTCAGTTAACAAATGTGGGGTGTATGACCGCACTCCAGTGAAAGATTGATTTGAAGCATGTAGCTTCTGTGCCCTTAGATGTTGAGTGCTGCAAACACAACTGTCTCATCTAGCGACAAAAAGATTAGAGGTTGCTGTGTGTTCTCCAAACGTGGCAAGATGGTGTGTAATGGAGCTGCTGCCTCTATCCCTGAAGCCAAGAAGAGGGCGAGACGCCATGCCCAAAAAGCTGGCTACCCTGGACATCTCACAACTATGAGACTGGTCACCGTGTCTCCAGTTCATACTTTGAGTGCATGCCTGGACTTGGTGAAGGTGACAAAAAACTCATGTGCTGAATATGAAATATGAACCAGAGCTTCTCAGCAGCCACATTTGAAAGAGAGGATACTCATTTTATACTATTTGCAACCAGTAAAATGATCATAACAGATATCAAACAACTGTCTCAAATAGAAAATACAGTCTTACCATGCATCGAGTTGGAGCTACTAAAATTATTTGTAAGTTGAGCCCTCCTGATCTCCTCCTCCCCGCCGCCACCTCCTCATCTACCTACTGTTCTTTTTCCTCCTCCTGCTTCTCTTTCTCCTCCTCCTCACCTCCACCTACTGTTCTTTTTCCTCTTTCTCCTCCTTCTCCCTACTGCTCTTTTTCCTCCTCCTCACTCTTCCTCTTCACTCCTCACTGTTTCTCACTCCTCCTCCTCCTCCTTCTCCTTCTCCTTCTTCTTCTTCTTCTTCTTCTTCTTCTTCTTCTTCTTCTTCTTCTTCTTCTTCTTCTTCTTCTTCTTCTTCTTCTTCTTCTTCTCCTCCTCCTCCTCCCTCTCCTATCAGTGAAAGTTTATAAGTATGCTGAGTGCACAGTAAGGGTTTAAGGTTCTGATCACAGATGAAGATGTCCCACTGCTGTCATATGTGTGATACGGTATTTAGCAGGTCTGACAACATAAAGAGACACCAACTGTCTATTCTCCAAAACAAATCACACTGTTCAGACCAACAGATTGCATTCTAGTCACTGGCATCCTCTCAACATATCTCAGTCCCAGATGCAAATCACATGACCATGGACGACCATCATGAGTCATTTGTTCAACACCTCAGAGGAAAGTCAGAAAAAAAAATAAACTAAAACATCCCTTAACCATGGTCATCACTGCTCCACCAGGTTTTGGTAAATCAGTGTTAACCAAAGGACTTTTCGAAGAGAGCCTAATTGATCTGCTGCCTCACGAAATCATCTGGTGTTATGGACAATGTCAGCAATGCAGAGAAACATATCTGCAATTGAATTTATCCAGAAGAAGTCAACCAATGCGTAGACCTCACCTTTGTGGATCCTTACTACTTTAAGAATCAAGCACACAAGATTCATATGTATCTGAGATATCAAGACTTACAACCCGTACAGATTACAAGTGGAGAGTTGTGGAGAGTGTTGCATTTGAAACACATTGCGAAATGGCATGCAAGAGAGATTGATCAAACTGGGTCACCTTTGTCGACAACATGGCCAAAGGAAAATTCCCTCATTCTTCTTATAGATACTACATTGTACCTCCTAATTCAGAACTCAACAGAAAGAAAGAAGAAGCAAACAAACCCTTCATCAATCTAGTAAGTCCTGTGTCTCAGACTTTGGAACAAGCCAAAGTGGGACTCCAGGAGGAAAGAAATTGAGAGAGAGAGAGAGAGAGAGAGAGAGAGAGAGAGAGAGAGAGAGAGAGAGAGAGAGAGAGAGAGAGAGAGAGAGAGAGAGAGAGAGAGAGAGAGAGAGAGAGAACGACTGAGTAAGACCAAAAAGAAAGAACAATACGGATTCCCAGATGCCCGATATTGAAACTAAAACTGTCAATGGAAAGACAGACTTAACCCTGAACGATAATTGTCTTCAAGTAAATGTTATGTGAACGGAAAGGTGTACTAAATGGTGCATTGTATGATGTGCCAACAAAAATAATGTCGTCTTTGCTGCTTGTTTGCTAAAATAGGAGTAAGTTTTATTTTAGTTATTTTCCTTTATCTTATTATATTTCATTTTATTTTTTATCTTATTTCATTTATTTTATTTCCATCCTTATTTTGACTTTCTGCAATTCCAATAACCCATCATGGCCATAACTCAACCGCCTTGAACCTCCGTGTGTCGGAAAAAAATGCCTAAAAATAATGGATTTGTATATTCACTGGTACAACTATGTCTGCGTGTAAACGTATACATTTCGTTTGACCATTAATCTCTCTCTCTCTCTCTCTCTCTCTCTCTCTCTCTCTCTCTCTCTCTCTCTCTCTCTCTCTCTCTCTCTCTCTCTCTCTCTCTCTCTCTCTCTCTCTCTCTCTCTCATGGCTATGTTATCAACAATTTCGCATCTGATGAATATTAGACATAGCAATTTCTATCATGCTCATCAGAAGCTATACAAACTTAAATCGTTCATATCTTCAAAATAATATTGAATGAGATTGCTTTCAAACTTCCATGCATATGTTATTCACTATTGCGCATGCAGAGTCAGCAATTTAATTCATGCTAATTAGCTAAATTTAAAATGTAGTCTTTAAAGATATTAGAAAATGTACAAACACATAGGCATTTAAACTTCCAGGCTTATATGTGGGTTCTTGTCCATCGCTCATCTATTATATGCTGAATAACAGTCTGATGTATTTCAAATATTATATTTTGTTAATCTTTAAAACTGAAAACTAGAATACAGGGCGATGCATTTTTAACTGGTATGCATATGTTAGTGGCAGTTTCGCATTTGCATATGTATAGAACAAAAGTCGCAAGAGTGTGCTAATAAAGGAATTGAAAATATGAACTCTTCAACAACTTATGGGCCATAATGATTGGAGATACCGTTTCAAATGCTATTTACTTGTTCTTGACCATTGAACATCTAATAAGTATGGACGAAATGCGTAACATTTCAAAGTATGGTAATTATAAGGTAATTTCAAATGTTTTAAACCTGATTCTTTCACATATGGTTCAATTAAGTAGTAGGCACAAAGATTCGCCGCAAAGCAAATCTTCTTTTCTTGTTTGAAAATGGACTTCCCTTCACAGAAAATTAAACTCCGTGTTTTCCTTCCATGTTTCAAGAAGTTTGGTCTCCAATGCGTCATAGCAGGTACAAACGCAAAGATATCCATGGATCTTGGCTTATTATGGCCTGCAACTACAAGATGAGTGTAAATATATTCTAAATCGTCTGATTGGGCAATATGATATCAATTTATGACACGATACCCTCAGACTGTTAATAACAATCAGCTGATAAACAGACCAAGCTCCCTGTACACACTATGGAGACACAAAATGTTTGGTCTGCTAGGGAGACTTAATTAATCGAGCTGCTGTGTGATTAGGCCCACCCTTTGAAGGTAAGGCACAGCAGGGGAAAAGGCTTCTCCGTCACAAACGTTATTCGATTAAAAAAAGTAGGTCGAATTACACAGCAGCTGTGAAGTTGTCATCTTAACGATACATAAATTGTTCATAAAAAAAAGGAAGAAAAAAGCTCAACACTGATTTGCTGAAGTGCCGTTTGATTATATTTTCATTATTTATTTTTTGCTTTTTGGTTTTTGTATTTGTTTTTATTTCCCTCCAACAGATATAGTGGTATTTGTCGCAGAGATTCATAAATGAAATACGAAGCGCCATACTAGCAGTTATAAAAGTTCTTAATCTTATCGTGAACTTTGGTACCAGTCATTACGTGCATTGGTGGCAGACAGTGATGACCCAGTGAGGCATGTGTGATTCAGGGGCGAGAGGTTTTATTTTAAAGTGATATCACAAACTCACCAGTTTCTGTCTTTTAATTTCGTTTACCCTGGTTTGCTTGCCTTTGATAGTTGGCCATCATTTTTATAAAGCTCTCTTTGCGTTGAAATGCATTAATATTGCCCGCTTCCTCCATCCGTTACATGTTGACTGATACTTTTTCGGATTTCAACCTGTAGCAGATTAAGCCGGAGAGAGAGAGACAGAGAGAGACAGATATATATATATATATATATATATATATATATATATATATATATATATATATATATATATATATATATATATATATATACACACACACACATAGCTAGAAAGGTTACATACTAGTTCAGGGGTAAGTCACTTTATTATGTCTGTGTGCCAACACAGACATATTGTTTTTCTAGGAATTCTTTCTTTCTTTCTTTACCAGCAAATTTGTCCGACATTTCATTTGAAAAGTGTTATACGTAGAAACTCCAAACTTGGCACATTTATACTTCTATAGATGAGGTCAGGCCTTTTTATAATGAGAGGTCATGCTTTTCAAAATTATGCAAATGAGGGGTAATTAAAGTTTTAAATCTTCAATATCTTATATACTATAGTAAATGTAGTTCCGAGTGTATTGGAGTTCGATCATATCAAGGCAAAGGTCATCTCAAATGTCAAGGTCAAAGGTGAGTTTTGGGTCAAAATGTCATTTTAAAGCCAGAATGTCATTTTGAAGGTCAAGGACCACTTCAGGTAGAGGTCATTTCAAGGTCAAGGGTCATTTCAAGGTGAAAGGCCACTTTCGATGGTGGCTTTCTTCTAGCCATAACTTGGTCAATTTTTATCCAATTTTGGTCATGTTGGGCTCAAATTGTAGCTATTGTAACACTGCATATTTTTGAAGTCTCGACTTTCTATAATGAGAGGTCATACTTTTCAAAATTATGGAAATGAGGGATAATTAAAGTTTAAAATCTTCAATATCTTATACACTATAGTAGATATAGTTCGAAGTGTATAGGAGTTCAATCATAGCAAGGCAAAGGTCATCTTAAATGTCAAGGTCATGTCAAGGTCAAAGGCCAATTTTAGGTCAAAATACTTTAAAGGTCAAAGGGCATTTCAAGTTTAATGGCCACTTTCGATGGTGGCTTTCTTCTAGCCATAACTTGGTCAATTTTTATCCAATTTTGATCATGTTGGGCTCAAATTGTAGCGATTGCAACACTGCACATTTTGACAATTACATATGACCCCCAAAGATCAAAGGTCAATGTTTTCTGGACCTTTGAAAGTTTCACCTAGCCATAACTCGGCCAATTTCCATCCAATTCTAATCATGTTGGACTTAAATTGTGGGTTTTGCAACACTGTACATTTTTGCAATTTACATGTAACCTATAAAGGTTAAAAGTCAAAGGTCAAGGTCATTTGGACCTTTGAAATTTTCATCCAGCCATAAGCTTAAAGGAATGTGAAGTACCAAACACAAAAGTTGTACCATTTAATATTTACAACTTTGGAAGGCACACAGATTTGCTTTGAAGCAAATCTTCCTTTCTAGTTCTTATCTGAACTTGTGCTATACTATTTAGTAATTATGTTTGGTTTGATAGGTATTCTACATTCATATTGAAGCTCTGCATTTATAAGCAAAACTTCACTTATTTAGCCAATTCATCATTTGCCACATTGTCTTTGCTGAATACTGAATTGCTGAAGCAAAGAGCCGCTACTCAGAGAGACATATACGGGTACAGGCTCCGAAACCTGTTCTGAGTAGTGACCCGCTGAAGACCCTCTAATTTATTTGGGCTAATACAGCCTATGTTAGAATTCTACAGAGGACCGTGTGCAATATAGACAATAGTACTTCCATATGTATACATCTTAGACAGTGACAAGTTAGCTTATGGAGTGTAAAGAATTCGGAATGCGAAATAGGGTAATGACTACCAGGAAGTGGTTCTGGACAAAAAGACACAAATACAAATATATATATATCACGAGCATGTAAATTTATTTCGGAATGAAACCGGTATCTTAATAAAAACGTGTACAGATATTAACAATAAAATCTTCTGCATTGGCCTAATTACATAACATTGCTCACCGGAAATGCGCATTTCATAGGCATATAATATGAAGTTGAAGTAGCTCCTCTGCCTTTTGTAGATTTGCCGATTTTGATCAGTATTCAACATTTCAATTTTGTGTATTTGCATAAATTAGCATAAATTGACATGCTGCAATTTTCTATATCTGGTCGTCAGAAATTCGTATAGCACAAATATTTGAATTCAAATTGTAATGACACCTCTTATATAATTTTTGAAGATATTGATTATTATCAACACTCCAATCTCGTGTGTTAGCAGAAATTGGCTTAAATTAAAATCTGTCAGGTTTCAATCACTGTTCATTGGATGAAATCAAAGCAGAAACATACAAATCAAATCTCAATGGCACTTGAAATAATAGCTTGGAAGATATTTATCATTATTCAACACTTTAATTTATTGTATTTGCATATATTAGCATAAATAAATATCATATAGTTCATCGGTAACTGTTCGCTAGATGCGCAGCCCCAACAAACACCCATAGCACCATTTGTGTCTGTATGTGGAATAGTTGGGAAGCCAGAAGCAATTGAACATTTGTAATGTCCCTAATATGCATAATTTTCAATATTTTGACCACTCTGAACAATATGCAGAACTTTCGGTGGCTGAATTTATGACGAAAGAATGAAAGAATGAATGTGTCCCTATTCAAACACAAGCATACTAAATGCCTAAAATTAGATACGAATTCATTAACAGTGAAACCTGCACTAGCGAACACCTCCAACTGATGGCCATCTGTCTTCAAATCTGCGGACTTTCATTGGGTCCCACATATTTTACATGTTGTTTATACCAGGAAATGGTGTTCAAACCTGTCACGCCTGAACACCTCTCGCTTACCAAACCAAACACTTAACTCTTTCAGTGCCAACTGCGAAAAAAGTCGAACTATTTCAAATTGCTCTGAATTATGAGGTGCTAGATTCGTCTTCCTGGAAAAAATGCCTTTTATCCAAGTACCAGAATGCCTATAATTACATAGAATTTAATAGGTCAATGGCTTTTCTCGGTGCACTTTGGGAGCATTGCTCCCAAAGCACTCCACGGAAAGCTGTTGACTCAGTCAAAAATATGGTACTGAGAAAGTTAATTTGAATCCCAAGGCCCTGAATGAACCAATCACCACTGAATATTCCTATATGTGCGGGACATGAAATATAAAAGATTTATAACTGACGTGTTAACATGTTCAAGAAAGCGGCATGTACAGTAGAAGCGTGGTCTCACGCTTGGCTTCAAGTTGAATGTCGAACACCATTCAACCGCATTGATACTTATCACCGTCTAATATTGTGTCAGGTACTGCCAGTGTAAATATGTTGGACACACCATAGATTTAACCCCGTTCCATCCGTATTCCTGTTGTAAAGCGGTAGTAGCAGAAATAAATTATTATCACTACTTCTACTACTATTACTACTACCAATACACCTACCACTACATGAGGGATAAAAGGCAACTAGTCTATTGTAACAGCACTTGAGTATTAATTCTAAACCTCATGCCAAATTGGTACATAAATCAATATAAAGTTCCTTCTTTTCTTGTTTGGAGAATGAACAAATCTATTTTGCTAACTTAACCATATCATGTAGGGGTACACGTATGTTAATGCTTAACACTCATTTCAACTCACTATCCTCTTACCAGCGAACACCTTTGACATCCGAACATTTCTTCTGGGATCCCAGAGTGTTCCGCAGTGACATATTTTGGGATCCCAGAGTGTTCCATTGTGACATATTTTGATTGCACATGCCTCTCAAACAACATGTTATGTCACTTTTAAGTGTGGCAGTAACAAGGGAAAAAATCAGTTTCCAAATTTCGTAATATTCTTGTCATCAACGGGCGGGTTGTGCCCCCCTGATTGGCTCCATGGTTTGGTTATTACTGAAAAGAGAGAGTAAAATGTATTACACAGTGCATTTGCCTGGTAAACAGATCCATTTGCCTTATTGGTAATTGGCGCTCCAATGCAGTGTAACACTGCCACAATTTTGAGGCAAACATAGTTTGTCTTAGCAGGCAAATAATGCACAGATATTGTACACATTTCTTGTCTCAAATTACGATTAAGACCATGGTTGAAGTCGGATGTAAACTTTGATTAGCCCTGCATCGTGTTAAGGGGAAGGGGTTCATCTGCAGCAAGTGTTCTAATTTAAAAGTGGTTTCATTGATCTGTTATAAACTTTTGCAAGTTGTCTTGATATCTTTCCGGGCGCTACATAGTTTCTGTGTTTTCTGCATAATATTAATCGAAAAATACGCTCTCTCTCTTTATGCACTTAATCACCCTTCTTAACACGATGAGCAGATCTGATATGGTAACCCACAAAGTCAATACCTCTGCTTGATCATCTTTGATTGTGAATATATTAGAATCAATTCTTCTGAAGATCAATTTATTTATAGAAGAGTGTTGCTCAAAAACTTCAGCCATATTTTGCATGCAAAACAGCAGTCACGCAGTCATGGCTACGATTAGGTCTACAACTTTCTCTCCATGTATACAGAGACTTAAACAGAACATTTAAGTTTTTTTTAGCTCACCTGAGTATACTCAGTCAACTTAGCTTTTGTGACATCTCCAAAACCGTCAACCAGATTCACTCCAAACTTGTTTGGGATGTACCTTGGATGGATCTTTACCAAATTTGTTCAAGTAGTCATGCTCGAATGATTTCTAGATTTTGTAAGGTTTTTAATTTATTTTTTTGGGGGGAGGGGGTGATTTTAAGTAAAATAGAAATCCAAAACGAAGGTAACAGGAACACTTCAGTCTCTGTATCCAAAGTCAGCTGAGCATAAAAGTGTCATCAAAGTCCTCTATTTTTTACCTACATAATAAAATGCAGGCATACATGATCAAGTTTTTGCTTTGTTTGGTTTTGTTTTTTATTTTCACACTTAAACACCGATATTTTGCTGAAAGGTTTTACTTTCATTGTCACAGTTGGATAAGGAACGCACGAAGATACATGTAAATATGTACGTTCACAGGCCTAAGTGAATACATACTTTTGATGAAATTTATTCGAAGCGCACTTTTGATGCGGCCTTAATTTCTACAATATAGTGTTCAGTGTATTTCAGATGACATATTAGTAGTTTGCACCATCTGTGCACGGATTACGTTGCTGATATCGTCTAATTGTGAAAGTGGTGATGTATTTCTTTCTCGATCAAGCGACATAGAGATAGTATCGAGGTAAATATGTGAATGTCTCGGGGAGTTGACCATGTTTAGAAGATTTGAATGCAAAAAGCCATACAAGAATTTTTTCGGTTGGGGAGGGGCAATAATACTCGTAATTACTTTACTTATTTTTATTGTTACTGGTTTACAGCGATTATTACTGTATACTTGCCCAGAGCCACAATGGCAGCGATTGCGCAGATTGCCAACAACCCAACTATGATTAGACACAGCGACATCTTGAGGTTTTTGCAGCAGTATTTTCTCTTGACCCGTTTTGCATTTCGGCTGAAAGTTTTCGTTTCCTCTTCAATTGTTTCTGTTAAAGAAAAGGCTTGTGCACAAGGGTTTTTATGCATAAAACGTGTATGATAGTAATAACTATACAGAATTAAGAACAAAAAATTTCATCTTTTGGTATTTCCATGATCAGTGTGTCACATGGATCTAAACCCATAAACTGTTTCTCTAGTTCTATTTTGAATTTTTGTCATTATTTGTCTAAATTTCATGGTTCCTCAACTGATTAAGTTTTATAAAGTGCAGTTTATACATTCATTTTCTCATTATCAAAAGCTTTTTTCCCTGACACATCGAATCAAACAGAAAATACTGTATACAGAAACGTATATTTACATGGATACGCCCTTAACTGGACTTAAATAATTTACAACAGCAAGAATACGTTTCACAACCGTCTCAGTGGAAAACGCACATAAGCCCATATAATGATGCCCATATGTATGTACAATCACCGACAGACTAAGTGACAACCTGATCTGCCTTGAAGGTCTTCCAGTTTTTCTCCTCTTTCTGCTACCTTGTTAACATTTTCCTTCATCAATGCCTTAACCTGTTCGGCTTCTTCTTGTGCCTTGTTGATCGCGTCAGTGTGATACACCGCTGCCCTGGAAGAAAAATAGAATAAATGATAGTCCATTCTAGCAATGTACGAATGATTCGTAATATTTATAACAATTATTATTATAAATGCTGAAGGCATCATTCACTGCAACGGAGCCCACTTATTGGTCATTACTGACCCCAGGTTTGTGCAAACGTATTCCCCCCTCCCCGTTTTAGTATAGATCATATACAAAAATATCTAGAACTGCCTTTACAACCGGGAACCAAGAACTGGGTACCCGGAACTGTTCCCTCTTCCCAGTTCCTTATTCAATACTTTGACAAAACTATATATATGTGTGTGTGTGTGTGTGTGTGTGTGTGTGTGTGTGTGTGTGTGTGTGTGTGTGTGTGTGTGTGTGTTCTTTAATAAAAATAATTTATTTCTGAAGCTACCCCTTTACAACGGGAGCACCGTAGGGAAGACAGGACCTATGGTGCGTCAGTACATGAAAGAATGCATAAAACATACACACATAATAATTAAAAGGCCGGTTTACTTCAGGGTGGTTAATTCTTGCCTGAATTGCCACGCTTCTAATAAAAACTGTTTACAAATGGTGTCAAACAATCCCGCTGTCTTTCTTCCGTAAAATTTGGTTTGTGTGGCCAAAAACATACAAAATTGAGTTAAAAGTGAAGAACTTATGAATTTCCACCAAACAGATTCCTTTTGAATTTCCTTGAGTCTTTTTTCTAATTTGACATAACATTTACCTCTAATAAAGTTAATCTCTGAACATGTGAATAAGAAATGAAGAGGTGTTTCGTTATGAAGGCCACAAAGGTCACACTTACTGTTTGATTTTCCCCATCTACATACGTTTTCATCAATTCCTAAACATCCCACTCTTGCCAAAAATTTAAGTCTGGCACCGTAAAAATTGCCTCTGTCGAACAAATATTTTTCATCAAATGTAGAGTCTTCAAATGCACGGTACCAGTAGGGAGAAGTTTTTTTCATCGATATGAATTTTTTAACTTCCCATTTAACGCTTCAAAAAAGGCTGGAGCCATTCTGAATTAGCACTGAACATGGCCCTTCCAATTCCAGTACTTATCAGGATTTTATTCATTTGTGGGAAATATGACCAAAGATTTGTGGGATCTCAACAGTAACCATTTGCCATATCATCAAATATTTGTTTACATAATCTAGTATCAGGCACATCATACCGCATGCGGTGAAAATACTTTACACGCAATTTGTCCAGTGACAATTCAAGAGGCAACCACCCCAACTCTCTCAGAACGGCAGAAACGGCTGGAGAAGATTTAATTGGCATAATAGCTTTAGCCACAGAGTATTGGATTGATTTTAGAATTGATTTACTTTCCATACTATCATGAAGCCAAACTGAACATCCATGGATAATAGAAGAGAGGATAACAGTTTTCCAAATACTATCGCCAAAAATGACACGATTAACATTTTCATGAGCCGAAAGTATACTGTTAAGATAACTTCGCAACCTTATTGCTTTAGGTTTTAAATAGGTTTTGACATGGGCTGAGTCTGAGAGAGATTGGGAGAACATAATCCCTAGGTATTTGTACACTGTACATTCCGTTATTGCCGCGTTTCCCAACATCCATTTTTTGCAGCTGCTACAGCGTTTACCAATGACCATCACTTTTGGCTTATTATGTCTGGGTGCCAACGCAGACATTTTGTTTTTCCAAGAATTCTTTCTTTCTCTTTCTTTCTTTCTTTCTTTCTTTCTTTCTTTCTTTCTTTCTTTCTTTCTTTCTTTCTTTCTTTCTTTCTTTCTTTCTTTCTTTCTCTCTTTCTTCTTTACGACCAGATTTGTCCGGAGTTTTTCTCGGACCCTACTATTCCGAAAACCACCAAACTTGCCATGGTGACTGACTTACCAGTGAAATTAGGCACCTGACTTGGAATAGTCATGATGTTTAAAATTATGCAAATTAGGGGCACTTAAAATTTTAAAAGCTCCATATCTTCCAAACTATTGCAGATAGACACAAAGTTCTTACTTACACATATAGGTTTGAGACAACTGGCAAATCCAATAGCACACAAACAAAACTTGGGGAAATTTGATGCATGCTAAATTCACCAATTTCTCCCCAATCCACATGCAGGCTTTCAACTGCCTGCTGTATGACCCATTGCTTGACCTCTATGATGCCAGGCAACCATTTTGCATTCATAATTAATTGGCTTGAACCTGTCTCACAGGTAGCTTTCTGTCCATGCATGCTGAGTGTACGCTTTGGAAGGTTTGGGTCTTGTAGCAAATTGTGGTATGGGGTGGGGTGGGGGGACTCCCAACAACTGTGTAATGAGGCTCTCAATAAAATATCTCTCTCTGTTCATGCAGGAACAGATTGACTCCATGCTGCCATATGTACCAGGCAGGCTTTTGCGTCCACTAGTGTCCTAGCTGGCCTGTTTTTGCCTGAGGCAATGTCAGTCTGCTGAGCTCAGTCCCAAGGGAACTCACAGCTCTGGATTTCTAGGCAGAACAAGCCTGAGTGTACCCTCTGTTAAAAACAGGCAATATACAGAGCTGAGTCAGCCAGACCAGGGAAGTGCAAATATTTGTGTCATCTCAGTGGACACTTTCCTGTCTTTGTTTTCTTGTAACCAGTGAGATGAAGCCTGTTCTTCATAGCCAATACTGAGACAGTATAGTTTTGTCTTGGTTCACAGGTACATGTTTATGTAGTTTCTTGACAGCTTCTGTTAAAATTTGTGTATGTAATAAAGGAAAAAAAGACAGTCTTGTATTGCATGTATACACATCCCTCTAAATTATTATATGTGTACACTGTACATGCACATATACTCATCAATACTGCCCAGAAGGGCTGACCCTCTCAGGAGTGGGCACTTTTCTCTGGTCGCGAAGGTGCTCACTGTACAGAGGTTTCACTGTACAGTGGTACTTGCAATTTAAGACCACCCCTAATCAATGAATCCCAGACAAAAGTGGTCACATAGGACAGGTGTTCTTTCATCTCAGATAAATTTACAAAGAAATAAAAGGCCAATTTCTTTCTTTCTGACCAAGTTGGTCCAGAGTATTTTCCCGACACTATTTTTCCAAAACCACCAAACTTGCCATGGTGACTGACATAACCAGTGAAATTGTGTATCTCATTTGAAACAGTCATGATTTTAACTTTATGCAAATTTTTAGAGGCAACAAAAATTTTAAAAGCGCCATATCTTCCAAACTATTGCAGACGGACTCAAAATTTCAATGTGTATATATACCTTTGTGACACTTGCCACTATAATGGACAATATAGTTGTAGAATTCCAAATTATGCGAATATGGGGCATTGAAAAATCTAAAAGTTTAATATCTCTAAAACTATTGTACATAGAGATGCCATTCCAACTTCAATTTGAGGGTTTGTGGTAAAGCCGAATCCAATAAACCATGAACCAAAGTTGTAGGATTTTAATTCATGCAAATTAGGTAAATATGCAAAATGTAGATCTTTAATAGCTTCAAAACTATTAAAGAAGTGCCATTCCTACTTCAATTTATGGGTTTCGTGGCATAGCCCCATCCAATGAACAATAAACCAAATTCTTCTAGGCTTATAATTCATGCAAATTAGGCAAGTACACAAAATTAAAATATTGAATAGCTTCAAAACTATCATACTTAGTAGTTTCATTCAAACATCACTTTATAAGTTTTGGACATGGCCACATCCCTTGAACCAAGAACCAAAGCTTAGCATTTTAATTTACAAAAATTAGGCTAATACACAAAATTTAGATTATGTTGAACAATGGCAAAGTGTATCATTTCAAACTGTTCTCATTTTGACGGCACCCAGACAGATTTGTTGTGAAGCAAATCTTCTTTTCTAGTTTTCATTAAATTTAATTCCCCATTTTTAACAAAAAGCATATGCAACGTTAAGCATTCTAGTTAGATTATCTTCACTGTCACTGAGCAGGGCTATGCCATCAGCATAAAGTAAACACGGAATTCTTATGTCTCTATGGGGAATACCAAGTCCTTGGCTCTCGAGCATGTCCATGAGATCCGACATAACCAAAGAAAAGAGAGTAGGGGACATGGTACATCCTTGCTAAACTCCATGTGAAACTTCAAACAGGTACTTTCAAACGGACCGAAAATCACTCTGTTTTCCACTTTGCTATAAAGGCCTAGGATCAGGTGGCATGCCTTGCCTTGAATACCCTTTTTCCATAATTTTATAAATAGCCTATCCCTGTCAATTGTGTCAAAGGCCTTTGATATATCCCAAAATGATAACCATGTTTTCAATTTCTTTTCTGCAAACAACAAATACCTTTTAATATGAAATACTGGTCCTCTAATCTGCGTCCCTTACAATAAGCCCCATGCAGTTCACCAAGGACTTCATATTCAAGATAACCCATCAACTGCGTTTCTATTACTGATGTGAAGACCTGATACACGTTGGAACTCACTGTTATTCCCCGTTAGTTATTGAGTGATTCTTTAGGGCCATCTTTGTGCAATAATTTCACCAGACCTTGGTACCATTGCTCAGGAAAACATTATGTCAATTTTCAAAAATTTGAATACTTTCGTCAGTGATATAAGATCAATGCATGGCCTCAGTTCTTTAAACAAGAGGATCATGATGATCCTGTGCTCAGCTGACACGCATCTGCTTATTTTTATAAATTTACCCAAAAATTTACGCAAAAATCAATGCAGTGTGACCATTTGAATAAAATATGTAGAGACCTATCAAATGTCCATTTCTACAAAGTGTGACATAAATATGGAGAACATTATCTAAGTTGTTTCCATTACAAGAAATCTCCATGTTCAGGTTTCGTAATTTTTTTTTTAAATTTTGTACTTTTTCAAAAAATGAATGAAAAAATGAAGCTAGTCAACCTTTGGAAGAACTTTGTTTGACCCTTCTACAAGGAACATATCCACCAAGTTTCAGCTTCACCTCAGTGACAGTTCTGGAAAAGGAGTCGAAAATAACAAAAACACACAAAAAATCACAAAAAATGGAAAAAAATTGCAGCACCACCTGGTGAACAAATTCTAAACTAAGAGTTCCCAGGAGTATCCCTGTGAGATATCAAAGCAACTGGGTGAGTGGTTTCTGAGAAGAAAGATTTGCCCCAAAAAAGGGAAAAAATTCACTAAAAAATCCAAAAATCACTGGAGCATGACCATTTGAAAAAACTTGGTAGAGACTCACCCAGGGTACATCCCCACCAAGTTTGAAGTAAATCTGGCTTGCGTTTTTTCAGAAGAAGTCGAAAATGTAAATTGTGGACGATGACGGATGGACAGACGACGAACCCTCAAAAAAGCTCAGCTAACTGACTAGTCAGCTGAGCTAAAAATGTGAATTAGCATTAGAATGTCCATTGACTTCCATAGTAATCAATAGGAAAGCTGCATTGACCGACAAGTACCCGGATTGAATTAATCGTTAAAAATCAGGAATCCACAGCAGTGCCACCTAGTGAACAACTCTGTTTGACCCTTCTACAAGGAACATACCCACCATGTTTCAGCTTAATCTGAGTGACAGTTCAGGAGAAGAAGTCGAAAATAGCAAAAACACACAAAAAATCAGTAAAAAAATACAAAAAATTGCAGCACCACCTGGTGAACAAATTAAGAACTAGGAGTCCCTGGCAGTGCCCCCTTTGAGATATCAAAGCAATTGGGTGGGCGGTTTCGGAGAAATAGATTTTTTAAGATTTGCCCCCAAAAAGAACAAAAAAATTCATAAAAAAATCCAAAAATCACTGGGGCATGACCATTTGAACAAACTTGGTACAGACTCACCCAGGGTACATCCCCACCAAGTTTGAAGTCAATGTGGATGACGGTTTTGGAGAAGAAGGCAAAAATGTGGATCAGCATTAGAATGCCCATTGACTTGCATATTGATCAATAGGAAAGCTGCATTGACCACCAAGTACCTGAATCGAAAAAATCTTTAAAAATCAGGAATCCACAGCAGTGCCACCTAGTGAACAACTTTGTTTGACCCTTCTACAAGGAACATATCCACCCAGATTCAGCTTAATTTGAGTTACGGTTCTGGAGAAGAAGTCGAAAATAGCAAAAACGTGCAAAACTTCATAAAAAAATAGGGAAAAAAATCGCAGTGCCACCTGGTGAACAAAGTAAGAACTAGATGTCCCCGGCAGGGTTCCTGTGGGATATCAAAGCAATTGGGTGGGCGGTTACGGAGAGGAAGATTTTTTAAGATTTTCCTCCCAAAAAGAACAAAAAAAATCATTAAAATATCCAAAAATCAATAGAGCAAGACCATTTGAACTAATTTGGTAGAGATCCACCCAATGCACATCGCCACCAAGTTTGAAGTAAATATGGCCAAAATTATTCAAGTTATAACCATTCGAAGAAATTTCCATTTTAAACTTTCCTATTAAAACTTATGTAAAGAATTTTGAAAAAAAATCATTAAAAATCCAAAAATCACTGGAGCATGACCATTTGAACAAACCTCGTAGAAACCTACCCAAGGTACATTGCCACCAAGTTTGAAGTTAATCTGGGGGACGTTTTTTTTGAAGAAGTCGAAAATGTGAATCAGCATTAGAATGTCCATTGACTTGCATAGAAATCAATAGGAAAGCTGCATTGACCGATAAGTACCCGAATTGAAAAAATTATTAAAAATCAGGTATCCGCAGCATTCCCACATAGTGAACAACTTTGTTTGACCCTTCTACAAGGAACATATCCACCATGTTTTAGCTTAATCTGAGTGACAGTTCAGGAGAAGAAGTCTAAAATAGCTATACCACACAAAAATTCGTAAAAATTTAGAAAAAAAATTGCAGCGCCACCTGGTGAACAAATTAAGAACTATGAGTTCCAGGGAGTGTTACTGTGGGATATCAAAGCAATTGGGTAAGCGGTTACGGAGAAGAAAATTTTTTAAGATTTACCCAAAAAAGAACAAAAAAAAATCATTAAAAATCCAAAAATCACTGGACCGTGACCATTTGAACAAACTTGGTAGAGACCCACCCAAGGCACATTCCCACCAAGTTTGAAGTGGATCTGGCCAATGGTTTTTGAGAAGAAGTCGAAAATGTGAATTGTGGACAGACGGACGGACGGACGACGGACCCTCACAAAAGCTCAGCTGACTGACAAGTCAGCTGAGCTAAAAATCATAAAGGATGTTGTCAACTCCGCATGCTTTTCCATTCTTAAGTTTTTAATACCAGAGGATACTATACTATAGTCTATTATAATATCTTTTATGCCATTCAAATCACCTGTGTAATCCCGTAACTCATGTATCATATTTTGACAAAACATTAGTCCCCAACTGTGCTTAATTGCAACTGTTTGTACTTAAGTTGCGCCAGTAGTCGCGCACAACACGGCATATTTCTTTTGGATTGTCAATAATACGTGTACTGGGGTCAGCGATTAAATGTTGACAGTTGCTTGTTTCCTGTTGCTAGTTCTAGTGGGAGTTTGTTCTATACATTGCAACAATTGAGGTCAGTTGGTATATAGACTACATTGGGAAGTTTAACTCTACCTTTGATCAGTAGTTTTGTTAAAGTATACAGCAAAGAGCTGGGAACCGGTAACAGTTTCCATTTCTCTATTTTAGGAATTGGGAACCGGGAACTGGTTACTGGTTTCCGGTTCCCAGTTCTAAAAGCAGTTCTTCATATTTGTTGACAGTTACTTGTTTCCAGTACCTCGTTCTCATGGGGGTTTGTTCTATATATTGCCAATTGCAATAATTGAGTTGGTATACACATTGGAAATTTTGACAAGTAATACTGGTGCTATATATATATATATATATATATATATATATATATATATATATATATATATATATATATATATATATGAGGGAGAGAAAATTAACATAAAAAGATATTCTTGGTAAATAATAACTGGTCCCTTGAGAATAAGGAACTGGGGACCGGCAACCAGCTTTTTGGATGTGATAGTCAAGCGATAAATTCTACGCATAGCTACATGTCGTTGTTGTACGTCAGCCACACACACGTGGGTATGTGTATGTATGTGTGTCTCAGAGTCAGACGATTGCAATGATATTTCTGGCGATTTAAGCACATACCTGCAGTCCATAGGCTAGCAAAGGTACGCCCAAGGAGAATGGTCCCACAGGCCCAAACTTTCAGATTAGGTCAAACATGGAGGTATACCTCCATGGGTCAAATTAGACCTCCAGTTCAAACAATATCTGATGATATAATTCAATTCAGTCGAATGTGATTTTGCTGTACATTGGTCCAGCGCTCTGACGCGGAGACCCTGAGGCGATATCATGCCAGTATTGATGTGTTCAGCAGCATCGCAAAAAGTATAGCAATCCGGTTAAAATTGTTAGACACATGAACATTTGTGAATATGTGAGTATTCAATCTTCATTTTTATTATCATATGCAAAACTATAGCCTGTAGATTTACGAAACTAATCCAGTTCAGGATATCAACGATTCAGTTGGATTTATAAATTATACACCCACTTTCCAGATATATCTCGAATTTACGTATCTCTGTCTACTTACATGATAACAGTCACTCAGTCTGCGTATTAACAGGTTAAACTTCGACGTAACGAGATGTCTGGATGCTAACGTTGTATTGGCGGCAAGTCCAGAACCCGGACTGAGGTTTGGGGTCAATAAATGTCCTGATTTTGAAAGATGTCTTATCGTGGACATCCAATTAGACAGTACCAGCTCACTGCAAAATTTCTTTCACACTTAAGACTATAATTAAGTTGAAGGCACAGGCCATTCTACAGTTTGCTATCATAATTCAAACAAGCAATGCCAAAGATATGACTTGAAATGGAGTGTACACCGGGCAAACGCAGAGACGACATTAATTATTGGAACCCTTCTCGGCATTTTATCCCATGGGTAATAATAATAATAATGATAATAATAATAATAATAATAATAATAATAATAATAATAATAATAATAATAATGACAATGACAATGACAATGACAATGACAATAATAATAATAATAATAATAATAATAATAATAATAATAATAATAATAATAATAATAATAATAATAATAATAATAATAATAATGACGTATCTTTTAAGTTCAAGTATCTGCAAAAAAGAGGCTTCACAGGGCAAAGACTAAAGATTAAAAATCAGAAAATAACAGTAGAATCCCCAAATAAACACGGGATGCAGTTTTGGAGGAGTCAAAAAATCGCAAACAACAAAAAATCACACACACACATACACATGTATATATATATATATATATATATATATATATATATATATATATATATATATATATATATATATATATATATATATATATATATATATGTATGTATAAGCTAAATTCATAACACCGCTTATAGAACAAATTTAGGTCTGAGGGTACCCAGAGGTGTCCCAATGATGTAATTTCGAATTAATTGGGATGTTGATTTGGGGAAAGAAGCGTTTTTGAGAATTTCCAAAAATCATGTAAAATCACTGAAGCATAACCAATTGAAACTTGGCAGAGACCTACCCAAGTAGATTTGCAGAGGTCCTTCAACTACTTTGTTTTGTACCAAAAAGGCGAAACCGAGCGTCAATCGTACCTATGCGGTAATCGGGGGGGGGGGGGGGAGGGGGGGGGGGCAAAACAAAGTAGTAGAAGGACTCCTTCCAGCTGCCCAAGGTACAAAATCTCAGCAAGTTTAAGAGAATACGGCACACACTTTGTGAGAAAAGTATAGAATGTGAATTATTAGTGGACGGATGACGACGGGCATAGAACACTCAGCGTATAAGGGAGTCAGCAGAGCTGACAAAGGTCCATGGAGAAGAAAGCAAATATAATGGAAGGACTGAAAATCTACACGCCTGCTGTCCAAAAGGGTAACTTGCATCATTTGCATGGTATTTCATATACATCTAACTAGACGCTGGAAAAATGAAGATTTGCATCATGAAGTCTAATAAATGTCTAAAAAGAGAAGCTATGACTGCACATACATATGGTGCATGCCACATCATGCTACCAAGCTGAAACATAATCTTACGTGTCGCACATTGACTTTGTGCAATTAAAAATGAATCTTTCATATAAAAAAATAAAAATATAACAACACAAAAACGAAATAAAAAAAATAAATAAAAAACAAAAAAACATAACCCCCCCCAAAAAAAATGCAGCACCAACACATTTGTGATGTCTTTGGTTTTCCTCGAATGCCTGAATTTCACGTTTATCAAATGTACATTTCTTATATAAGCGGTGTAGCGTTCGTCGTTACGTGAATCGTAAAAGCAATGGTGAAGAGGAGTATGATGTGGAATATCGGGACAATCACGTGACACCCCTTCTAATGCAAATTTCCTGGCAAATGTAGCCCTGCTTCAAAAAGAGATGCCTAAACCAATGCAATAACTACAGACCCATGTCACCATTAAGTACTATAAGCAAGGATTTTGGCGAAAAAAATATATCCAGTTTAGTTTGTGATAGTGTCAGTTTTTTTTTTTTTTTTTTTTTTTTTTTTTTTTTAGCAAAATTAAAAAAAAAATCTCCAAAACCATCTGGCCAATAAAAGGCATGTATTTTAATTTCCCGCCACAAAGCACGGGGTTCACGCCCGTCAATCACAGAAGAAACACGGGTATATCAATGTCACAGACAAGGCTAGATACCCCTTCCTTTAAAAATTGGTGTCTTTAGAGAAATGTGAGGTTACATATACCAAAGTCATATTCAGTTAGTGATTCCAAAATTATTTACAAGAATAAATTCCCACCTGTCCGCACCAAGAATTTTTTATTTCCAAAATGTTAGTAATATTCCGCTTCCCGGCACAGGCAGCGGCCGTATCTCCCCAGACGATACTATGGTTACTAAGACAACCAGGTAACCAGTTTTGATAGGGAATTAATGTGCATGCTTCGTATTGTTCTGAAATTGCACAGGAACACTACGACGATTTTGGTCTTTTATTCGTGTGTTTCATTATTCTCGACTTCTTTTTCAGCCAACTATCATTCAGATTATGCTGGAACTTGGTAAGATGTTCATTGTGAAAAGGTCAAACAAAATTGCAAAGTCCGCTAGGTCGTAATGCTGTGGATCCCTGATTTTTAACGATTTTTTCAATACCAAACCCTTTTGATTTAATGCGTACACCTCGATTAATTACAATGTAAAGTAATGGAGATTGTAATGATAATTCACATTTTCGACTTCTCCAAAGCTGTCAGCCCTATCCGATTCAAGCTCGGAAGGTATGGGTGTTGTGGAAGCCTCTACCATATTTGTTCAAATTCTCAAGCTCCAGTGATTTTTGGATTCTTTACGGTTTATTTATTTTTTTTAATTTTTGGCCGAATCTTTAAAAAAACAAACGAACAAACAAACAACAAACAACAACAACAACAACAACAAACAAAGAAACAAACAAACAAACAAAACAAAACAAAACAAAAATTCAAAACTGCTCGGCCAGTTGCTTTGAAATTGAAGACCCACACATAATAGTACAAGTTTTGTGAAGTTCTACAGTATTTATCACATGGAAACTGATTTCACATGAGTGACCCTGCAACTTTATTTGTGTTATGTACAACCCAGTATCATCGTCACTGGACTTTATGTCGATACATTTCTCATTTGGTCCAGGCTATACATCTAGATCTGTGATAAGTAAACGTCTCTCAGTCTATTTTGATGGAGCTCGTATGCATCTGGATCAGCAGACATTTTCCTGGTAACCTTTAAAATTAAAGGTTCTCTTGATTGACTATGCTTCAGCTTTTTTTACTAGTTCTTCTTCATCCTCATCAGACCACGTACATGAAAAACTCAATTCAGACTCTCCGGAATCACTATATGTTTTGTTGTATCTGTCATGTCTCTGGGCAAACTGAAGGCACGCTGGCTTATAACACATACACCATAGCCAGCGGTTGCGTTTGTGACGTCACTAACACTTTCCTACATCGGGCCATGATCGGAGAAAATTCCCGCACTTTCCTGCCGCACATTTGGAGCCAAAAATACACTCTTCGAAAATAAAATTTAACATTTTGGTTTTCAGATATCATTTCTAACCACCCTAAATATCAACTTTCTAATTTGTGGTATCCATTCAATCAAGAGGACCTTTAAGATATATCTGTGTGGGTTAGATTCTGCTGACTGGAAAATGAAGTCTCAAGCTAAAACTTCAGGTGATCCAAGACCTACGTTGGCTGCTTTGGTATCGAATTAAAATGACCATATCATAGTGTAACTGAATACACACCTGTATAACATCCCACAGTCCGATCATTTACGTGTGTGTGTGTGTGTGTGTGTGTGTGTGTGTGTGTGTGTGTGTGTGTGTGGTTAAAATATAAGCAATAAGTGTACCCAACAGCCATGGTGTGTAATACAGTAAGGCACTTTAATGTATGGTATTTTATACTTTTAATACAATGTTTGGAGATACACGCAATGGCAATAACGCACTGTTAAATTTGATTGGACGCAGTCCACATACATGAGTACGTCATCTGCAGTCTTAAGACTTACATATTTTCAGAAATTTTGTATGTCCGGAGGGGGTCCGTCACCCATAAATTTGATAGTATAACGGCTAATGTCTGAAAACCCCTTGGCCGCCCACAAAAGGGATCTGGTTTTTTCTGATGTGTTGCACAAGAATTTCAAAGGAAATTGACAAGGGTGATCATTCTCCTTCAAATTGTATTCACCTTTCGAAAGGGAGATCAACTGTAAACGTTCTGTGATCCTAGCTTATCTGGTTCTTTTGGTATTCCTTGCAATTCTTTTTAAATGGATTGTCCCTGGTGACCTTGAAATCAAGTCAAGGGCACTGTCCTTTAAACCTAAGAAAGACTCTTACAAGGGTGATTAACTGTGAAGTCTTATGATCCTATCTTATCCAGTTCTTAAGATCTCATGTACAAGGCGTTTATTAAAGAGAAAAACTGCCTCTGGTGACCTTCAAATTAGGTCAAGGTCACTGTCTTTCAAACTTGACGAAAACCTTTACAAGGGTGATTATCTGTTAATGTTTCATGATCCTAGCAATTCTGGTTCTCCCGATATTGCGTGCAAGAAATTCATAGAAAATTGACCTAGGTGACCTTAAATTGGGTGAATGTCATTGTCTTTCCAACTTGACGTAAACTTCAAAAAAGGTGATCAACTAAACAAGTTTCATGATCCCAGCTTATCTGGTTCTTCTGAAACCTCACGCAAGAAAGGACACACGGACGGATGGGCGCATTCACACACAGACGCGGGCGATAGCAATACCCTTAGGCCCATATGGGCCGAGGAGTAAAAATGAAAAAGTCATGTGTTTCAATGTAACCATCCATTGCAGTGAAACAGGATGCAAAACAGGCGACAGTAAACACATGAAAAAATGCCCTGCGCACAATTGTCAATGTGAGGATAACTTCTATGTTTCTGTTCATGTGCAAAGCACTTTCTGCAGACCTACGAACGGAAAAATACTGCAGACAGTCCCAAGAGTCAGCTTACTCTAGTTATCAGACAGTGTAAAACCCAGTGACACTTTTGCGTACATTTTTTATTCCGGACTCATTGATTTATTATGAAAACATGACTCTTCAAGGTGGAACTGAGAAAATTTTATTCCCGCTAAGTGCAGTTTCACTTTTAACAATAATTTTCTAATCGAAAAAGAGTTTGTTCTGTTGGTGCTACTGTAGAGTTATAATTTGTACATCACATATCATTTATATATACTCGTCTCCTTTTTCTCTCGTGTGAATCGCTCGGATCTTGAATGTTTGTAGTACTTTCAGACTGTTGAATGCTAGGAGCAAGAACTGGCGATTCCACTCCATTTTCTCTCGGGGGCGTTGTCTCGGTATTCTGCGCCTTCCCGCTTGCAGCTGCGTTTTCGTTAGTTCGCTCTGGAGGTTTCCACTGTACACCTACATTGGAGAATGAAACAGAGTGCAGGCTTAGATTTAGAATACTTTTATTCAGCCAAACTCGGCAATATTACACACCATGTGGAGCGGGGGAAAAAACAGAAAAACAAAAGAAAAACAGAACCCACCCCCCCCCCAAAAAAAACCCCGCGTGAAATCTGGTAGGGGGGGCTCTCCAAAAAGGTGTATAATATAGCTGACGTGAGAACCACCCAGAAAGACGTTCAATCAAGCATTGCCATTTAAATTTGAAAAATAAAAACAAAAAAAAACCATATAACATAATTGTCAAGTGATATAACTGTAAACAAAACAAAAACAAACAAACAAACAAACAAACGAAAATAAATAAATAAGCACAGTAAAATCTATAACTTATGCTGAGAAAGTACAAAGTACTTAGTATGAACAGGGACGTGCATGTTAGATCTCAATCCACCTCCCTGGTATGAATGAATATATGAATGATTGAATAAATGAATGAATGAATGGATGAATGGATGAAAGAATGACGGTTTCTTGGAAAAATGCCCGTCCCTTTCCAGACGATATAACTCAAATAATTGACCTAGTGACCTGGTTTTGTCACAACATGACACATCCTGGGGTCCTGATACATGAAACAGACCACAGGTCTATATATAAATATATAACCTAGATCCAATGTATGACAGAAGGCCACAGCTGTTCTGATTGAAACTGACTGGACCTTAATTTTTCGTTGTACTGCACTGTGATACTCTTTCTGGATAACTCTTCATGCATGTTTCAACAGTGCTCCTGTTGCACAGCACTGGGCGCATAGATACCGAAGCTCATTGGTGTCAACCTAATCTTACTTTTTTTTCTTGTTATGACCACACTTTTTCTTGTTATAAAGAGAAAAAAGCTTGTTGTTTCACTTTTTCTTGTTATAACAAGAAAAAAATCTTATTTCAACTTTTTATCTTGTCATAAACACATTTTTTTCTTATTTAACCGTCTTTTTATCTTGTTATAACGAGAAAAAAACAATCTTGTATTTTGTATTTTCAACTCATAGTCTTCATATGAAATGTTCATCAGGCTATTTTCATGCCCCCACCAATGGGGGAGGGGGGCATAGAGATTTGCTCTTGTCTGTCCGTCCTTCCGGTGTGTTTCTGTGTAAATTTAATATTAATATTATAAACTTAGGGAAAATGTTGATTCGACGTTAAACTTGTCAGATTTATGTTGCATATATCCCATAAAGTATTTGAAGTACACCTATGAAACTTGGTGGAAACATTAATCATTATATGACGATGTGCTCCTGGGGTTTTGTTTGCCTCTTTCATTAATTATCTTCTGAAAATTAATCATTAATTAGTGGAAATGTTTATTCGACGTTGGACTTGTCAGATTTGTGTCGCGTATATCTCAAGAAGTATTTTTATACAAGGCTTATCAAACCTAATACAGTAATTTATCAATAAATGAATATGTGAACCTGGGGTTTTGTTGTCTCTTGGTTTAATTAACCTCTGTTCATTTTTTATCAGTGAACTTAGTGAAAATGTCTATTCAGTGAAAATTTTGGTTCCTGTCAAACTTGTGTCATGTGTATTTCACAAAGTGTTTGAGGTACAGCTATGAAACTTGATAGTAACATTAATCAATTTGTGAAGATGTACCCCTAATGTTCTGTTTGTCTCTTGGGTTAATTTTAATTACTTAACTAACTTAGTGAAAATGTCAATTCAAGGAAAATGAGTATTGGTTCTTGTCAACCTTGTGCCATGTTTAGCTCATGAAGTATTTCAGGTATAACCATGAAATTTGATAGGAATATCAATCAATATATGAATAGTTATGTGTATATAATTATTATCCATGTGAATTACATGCTACTCTTTCCAATGCTGATGGGGGCAACGACAGGTGGGGGTCATCTGTGTCCTTTGGACACTTCTTCAGTTTTGTTCTTTTTTCTCTTGTTTTAAATAGGACCCGGAGGTAGTTTGGTAATACGAAGGGAGAATTACAATGTGTTCCACCGGGCAAATGTCATACCTTTTCAACGTTTCCAAAAACAAAACTCAAGTCATATCCAGCCTAGCACTTCCTCAGTTGAATACAAAAATAAGTGATCATCTGCCTGTAATCAGTTATAAGAAGCAAGAAAGTTGAAATAACAAGATTTTCCTTGTTATTACAAGATTTTTTCTTGTTATACCAAGAAAAATAAGTTGAAATAAAAAGATATTTTTCTTGTTACATGTATAACAAGAAAGAAATGTGGTTATAACAGGAGTTTTTCTAGTGATAACCAGAAAAAAAGTTGAAATAACAAGATTTTTTTCTAGGCATAACAAGAAAATATGTGGCTATAACAAGAACAAAAAGTTTAGATTGACATCAATGAGCTTTCGTACATAGATGGTTGCACGCACGTACAAAAAATCGTTTTCCGAGTCTCCTATTATTGGTGGCAGGCAGGCAAACTGGAGGCATGAAATGTGGAAATTTATCACGTTACCGTCAGAGAGGTAATTACCTGTGAAACAGGTTTCATATGTGTGTGTGTGTGTGTGTGTGTGTGTGTGTGTGTGTGTGTGTGTAAGGGATACAGCCCTTAGGGGCAATACAGGCCTACCCACTGCACTCTGTCTTTTTATAGGGAAATGGTCACCAATACAGGTATTTTATAGTTTGTTGCATGATTTCGATTATGTTTTATACACAACTAGTAGCGTCTGTCTATATACACACACACACACACACATATGTATATATATATATATATATATATATATATATATATATATATATATATATATATATATACATACATACATACATACATACATACATACATACATACATACATACATATAGATGTGTGTGTGATTGTTTAAACCCCAGTATATATGTATTTGACGCACCGTTGGTCCTAGTTTGTCTGCGATGCCCCCGATGTAAAGGGGCACATTCAACAATGAAAACATTAACCCTGTTGTTGTTGTTGTTGTTGTTATTGTAAGTATCAGTAGTAGTAGTAGTAGTAGTAGTAGTAGTAGTAGTAGTAGTAGTAGTAGTAGTAGTAGTAGTAGTAGTAGTAGTAGTAGTAGTAGTAGTTCCTATTCCTTGTCACACTCGCCTGTAAGTGTAAAAGCAGCAATGACAGTTCCCGAAGCAATGAGAAGCAGCACAACCATATATTTTAAGTTCCTTCTCCATAGCTTTCGTTTGGTTTTCCTTGCCAGAGTCTTGAATATCTTGGCATCATTCACCAGGCTTTCTGTAAAAAGCAAAAGTAGCGCCTTAGAGGGTACCATATTTTTAAATGTCAGAAGTTTATGAGGTTCTGACTACATTGAAATGTCCTTTTTTGTGTGTAAAAGATATATTTGCTCGCATATTCAACTGATGCACAGTTATGTGAAGCATTCTAATTTAGTATATGATTCGCAGTGTTTGGTTGGCAACGCTGAAGTTCAAGGAAACAGTTGCGGGAGAACACTGATTTAGAGGATATGGCCCAGAGTTCCCTGCCATACCTTATTTTTTGGTCAGGTGAAACGTGGCCTAACCATAAAGAGCCTAAAAAATAATTCAAGTGATGACGAATATCTGCCACAAATTGCATCACATTTCAAGAATTTATGGGTTAAAGATAAATTTGTAATTAATTAGCTCCGACTGTCATGGCAATTTTGGACATGCAGAGAAATCTTTTGATGGCTATACGATTATACTACTGGTAATTGTGGAATGGTCTGCAGTCCCTAGTTTAATTATGCTTGTATTACTATTTAGTGGACCTTGCTTGTTCTGACGATGATGGGCTTCAGCAAGACAAGTACCCTGCGAGATATGACTGAGAAGTTCCTGTTCTTGTGCATCAGAAGTGAGACAAAACAAGGTTCACTGCATGCGTCTCATTCATGTACAACATCTTGCCTCCCATATTGAAAGCAGAAGTCCGGATGAGAGAATATTTTCAGCACTCTGCAGTGGATTGATGTTAAATCTGCATACATCTCCTCCGCCCCGCCCCCTCCCCCTCCCCACCCCCGAAGAACATATATGGACCTGCACCTGTTTTATCTGTCAGATGTTCCAAATTTGCTCGCTCTTTGTGCAATATTTTCTCCACATTACGCTGGAGTATGCCGCTAACTGCATCCACTTCCTTCTTCAATTTCTCGTATTCTATGGGTACCCGGTCGTCAGCTTTTGATGTCCTGTATGCAGTAATAACATCAAGTTACCGGCGTACATTGAATCATTTATTAGTGACATTGAATCATTTATTAGTGATTTAACACCTATTTTAGCTACTTTGTCTCAGGAGCGATCTGACAAACTATTTCTGGGTGACTTTAATATTGACCTTTTAAAACTAAACATGAGAGAGAAATACTCAGACTTTCTAAATGAAATTATGAAAAACGACTTCTGGTCTAAAATAACTCTACCTACCGGATTTTCCGAAAGGAATGCAACTCTAATTGACAATGTCTTTTGCAATTTAGCATGTAGCAACAAGGTATGTTTATCGGGCATTATATTCACAAATTTATCTGACCACCTACCCTATTTCACATGTTTCGACCAGAAATTAAATTTACTAGCACCACCAAAATTGAAACCAGAGACCCTGTATCTGTTCAAAATTTTATACAAGAGATGGAAAACACAGACTATAAGCAGGCCCTAGGTGATGACCTAAGTCTTGATCCTAACCCCAACTATGCTAAACTTGAAAACATAATTTTTCAGTGTAAAAATAAACATCTCCCTACAAAAACTGTCCGTTTTAACAAATATAAACACAAAAATCTCCTTGGATGAATAATGGAATCCTGAAATCAATAAAATTTCGCGATAATCTTTATAAAAAACTGAAAAGTAGCTTTCCTGATTCCTCACAATTTCTGACACTGAAACAAAATCTTAAAACTTATAATAATATACTTGACAAATCTATCAAACAACAGAAACGATCTTATTATCATTCACAATTTGAAAATTTCAAAAAATGACACAAAAAGACCTGGGATGTTATTAAGACAATATTAAATGTAAATAAAAAGAAAAAAGACTTCCAATCTTTTTTTTATCATCAAAAACAGAAAGGAATCAAACAAAAAAGAAATAGCCGAAAGATTTAACTCTTTTTTCACTAGCGTTGGCCCTGATTTGGCTGCCAAAATAGACCAAAGACATTTACCTCACTTTAGCACATACTTAAACCAACGATGGGAAGGCAGTTTCTCTTTCTGTAATACTTCTCCAGCTGAGGTTGAAATAATTATAAATAATTTTAAATCTAAATCAAGCACTGGACACGACAAACTTTCGATGCGACTCATTGAAAATATAAAGTCGTCATTAGCTAAACCTCTATCTCTTATAAGAAACCAATCTCTCAACACTGGTATTTTCCCAGATAAATTAAAAAAAGCAAAGGTGATACCCATTTATAAAAAAGATGACGAGAAGGTTCTTAATAACTATAGGCCCATTTCTCTGCTTCCTGTTCTTTCTAAAGTTTTTATAAAGGTTGTCTATTGTCAGCTCTATGATTATTTTATGCTACATATTTTCTACAGAAGTCAACATGGCTTCAAAAAACTCCATAGTACTGAAACTGCCATATTAGAATTCATTGATAGATTATATAAAATTCTTGATTCTGGTGAAACACCTCGTGCAATATTTTTAGATTTATCCAAAGCATTTTATACTTTTGATCACAATATCCTTTTACACAAATTGAAGTATTATGGTATCTCTGGGACACCATTAAATTGGTTTAGAAGTTATCTGACAAATAGATCTCAATCTGTTCAGTTTGATGATCTCTCTTCCAAACCATTACCTATCACAACTGGTGTGCCTCAAGGTTCCATCCTTGGGCCACTTCTTTTCATAATATATATCAATGACCTTTATTTAGCTGTCCCCAATTTTGAATCTATACTATATGCTGATGACACCACTCTTATCAACTCAGTTTCTACTCTCAACTTCAGAGCTCAAGCAAACAATAACAACTTTTCAGATACCATTAATTCCGAACTTAAAAAGGTGCATAGCTGGCTTGCAGCAAACAAATTATCCCTAAACGTATCTAAAACCAAATATATGTTATTCTCTTTTCCTCAACGGAAGTTGAACCTTAACTTCGATCTAGAAATGGTTGGTACACGACTAGAAAGGACAAATGAGTTTGATTTCCTTGGATTAACAATTAATGACAAATTAAGCTGGTATGCTCATTTAAATAAAATTGCAAACAAAACTGCTCGCACAACTGGAATACTTAAAAGACTACACCACTTTCTTCCTAAAAATACCCTACTTTTAATATATAATTCCCTGTTCTTACCACACATCAATTATTCAATACTCGCTTGGGGTTATGATTGTGGTCGTATTTTTAAATTACAAAAATCTGCCATCCGTTTGATATGTTCTGCACGTTATAATGCGCATACCGACCCACTATTTAAAGAACTAAAGTTATTAAAAGTCCCAGATCTTCACAAACTTAAATCTCTGAATTTTTTTTATCGATATACTAAAAACGAATTACCCCGATACTTCAATGACATGTTTTCTGCTTTATAAATTACCCATAACTATTCCACCAGACATCGTCATATCCCCCGCTATGCTATACCCCAGTATGCCTCCACAGAAAAGTGCATTCGACACTCTATCCCCAAATTTCTTCTCAATTCGCCCCTAAACATAACAGATAAAATTCACACACATTCGTATTATGGTTTTTCTCGATATGTCAACACTTTTTATATACATCAATATTCTGAAACCTGCTCAATTTCTAATTGCTTTGTCTGCAATAACCGTCTATAATCTGTTTAACTGCACTCTGTCAATGTCAAAGTTATTTTAATTTTCTTTAATGCAATGACTGTACACATGTAACATTCTATTGAAATCAGGTGTATAACTTGCCACGTAGATTTATTTTAGGTGGCTCAAGCGATAGCGGATGTTTCATCATCCTTAGCTGGGTCATCCTGACTATCTTGATGTATGTATGGTAATATTTTGTATGTTCAACTTAACCTGCAGTTACAGAATTTTCGTAATTGTTATTACCAACTACTGATTACAATGTATCTTACTTTATGTCGAATAAATAGATCTGAATCTGAATCTGAATCTGAATCTGAATCTGTACACAAGAGAAAGGGTTGAATTCGTCTTTGAAGACCACCCACGGCGCTAAAAATAAAATTATGTCTTATGTAGTGAAGGAAAGGGGTCCCAATACAGGACATAACATTAAAATGAAAGCAAAGGTGCCGTTGAAAGGGTGGATGTAATAGGGAGTGCATGGTCTCTATTATTGAAAAGATAGACAAGGCAATGTTCAGGTGGGGATAATGCGCAAAACACAAAAACCTCGAGACATTCAAATTTCCTAAATGCAGAGAACAAAGTTAAAGGAGCATACACAAGTTTGGAGTGGGTACTGTGTCACCATGGAGCAAGTATACTCTAGTTTTATTGCTCCATGGTGTCACTTATAATTATTTATATCCTTTCCACATGCTACTTTAACTGTTAATCGCTAAACCTTCACGCAAAATTGTAAATACACAATGATGCTGATAGACTTGTCATGTTCACGCTTCTTAAAAGTAACCTTTCATTGCCCCGTGTTCACATTGCGACTTGAAATTTTGGTGCAAAACTCAAAAGGTGATCAAAATCATCTGCCTATTAAAATGACTACTTGAGTTCATTGCTGAAAATTACGCTATGGGCGAGAATACAGCTGGAGAGCAAAATTTTGTTTCTGAATTTTACTGCATGAGTTTGTTCTGTTCTGAGAGATCACTCGACCTCCTGTTCATCCATGATCCACGGAACCTTTTTGTGATGCCACATAGAGTCAGAAGTGTTGATCGATACTATATCTGCATTGTCAAAACCAGAAATCTGTTGAGGACATGTTCTTTGTTATGTCAAACAGGTATCAAAATAGCTCTATGGTTGTATGTATGTATGTATGTATGTATGTATGTATGTATGTATGTATGTACGTATGTATGTATGTATGTATGTATGCGTACGTGTGTGTGTGTTTGTGTGTGTGTGTGTGTGTGTGTGTGTGTGTGTGTGTGTGTGTGTGTGTGTGTGTGTGTGTGTGTGTGTGTAACTTGCTGTCATATTGTACACTCTTGTGATAACTAATGCGACACCATCGTTAAGAATTCAAAGTCGCAGTTTTGCCCATCTGACACTAAGACTCTCACGAGTCGTGGACTCGATTATACTTGGCATTCTCTCCTGAATTACTGTTCAAATTTGTCTATGATTCATGATGAAATATTTTGTATGGTATTTATTATTCTCTGTATACATGTTCAAAGTATTCAGTGTTAGGATTGAAAGATTCCCCCCACCCACCCCCTATCTGCGAATCGACTTTCCGTCCCTGACGAAAACAAAGTGGACACAAGACATGTTTGTATTCTGTTGACCAGTTTAGCATAGAAAGACACCCATAAGTAAATTTATAAAATCGTCCAGCATTTCCGAAAACAAATTTGTTATTAGAAATGCATCATAACTCCTCGTGTCGGCAGTTCTTGCGGCCCCAATTTGTACAACTTCATTGTTGTGCCGTGAGTTATGCGTAGGCTAATAGGATGGTATTTTCTGAGCCGACGCCATTGGCTTAGCGCAAAATGAACTTCTTTGAGGAAAATAACTATCTAATTAGAATTGCACCAGCACTGGTAAATGAAACTATTGAGATATGTTATAGTCTGTTTAAAAATGTCATGTAATTCATATGCCCCCCCCCCCAAAAAAAACACCCATGCAATATACATCATGTCTTTGAAAAGGTGTTATTGAGAAAAAATGTTACCGGTACATTGAACGAACAATTTCATACTTGTCAACGTCCTGTCACAAGGCATGGGGATACTTTTCGTTCCCATGGGAAAATTTTATGTTTAACACGGAATAAAGAAGAAGTAATTAGATTTCCGTGGGCAGATAGCTCAAAATAGGCAAAACTTTGTATTGAAAAGTACAAAAATGTACACCAAAAAGTGGAAAGTGGGATTTACCCACCAAATGGGAACAGAAGACTTGACAGGTGACAATGTACTGCATGGCGTAGTAAATATAAGTTTAATTTATCAAGACAATGAAGTTCCTCTGTAACTTTCGGTGCTGTTGATAGAATAGTCAGGCAATGTTAGAAACAGAACAAAAGTCCACTTGTCTGAAATGAAGGAAAAGCATGTGACGTGTTACTGTCATTGAACTGTAGTAAATCTTTAGACATGTATAGAGTCAAAATAACTTGTCCGAGGTAAATTAACTTATCTTGGACAGCGCTGTCGGGGTACCAAGGCAGCTGGCAGTATAATCAAGAAGCCTCCACCTGGAGGCTTTTGCTTACAATCACCATATATGTCAGCGGATCCCCTGCAATGAAATTTTTGATGTTTCTGATGCGATGCATAACAGCAGTACCTGGTTACACCAGGAGCTACAAGTAATACTTGCTTCTGAAACTTACAGGGGACAGAAGTTATATTACTAAGGAAAGAACTTGTTGGTGTAAGAAATGGTAGACATAAAGAATAAGGTGTACACTAAAAGAAAAATAATTCTGTTCTTATGCCAAAACATTCTTGATTTGTGCTATCAAGGAGCCTATAAAATTATAGGCTCCTTGGTACCATTAATACTAGTATGCTGTACCCTGTATAGGCTACATACCCAACTGCTACGTTTGTAATGCACAATTAATTTATTCTCTCTCTCTCTGTCCTTTTTTTTATTTTACTTTATTTTATTTAATTTTTTTATTTTTATTTATTTATTTATTTTTTTTTTTAATTTTATTTATTTATTATTTTTTTTTTTTTTGCTTTCAGCTTGTCGGGTTTAAAAATGCATAAGTGATATTCAAACCAGATGCAACTAATGCATTTCAGGTGAGAAATCTTACTTAGAATCACTGTTTACGAAGTAATCCATATGACTTGTAGCAAAATAACATACACATTATCTTTATGTTTCTTGGTGGCGCCCATGTTAGAGCAGGGCTTTTATTGGCTTAAAGCAAAGCAGATCACCAAAAACAGATTGATACAAGTGGACCACTTTTCAAGATAGGGGTATAACAGCTTCTGTCTTAAAGCCTGTGATATCACTCCTTAAAGCTTGTGGTCTCATATATCTCCTGTCAATGATTTGCTAAGTCAGTCCTTTCTCTTGCCTTTCTTGCTTGTGTTGTTGATAAGCCTAAGATAATTATCTCAGTGGGAAACGCCAGTAGCACAATAGTAAGCCACATGGCAATCAAGGAAATACGTGTATCAGTGGCTTTGCATTTAATTATAGCAACGTAAAATAAAGCTAGCTAGTTCACCACAATATGGCAAGGAGTAATCACTAATGCCTCTAATAAAGTATCCCATTTCTGCACATTATATACATGCACCAATAACTGTTCATGATCGATATAAAGAATTTTGAGTGTTGCGTCGACAATGTGAGAAACAATATTCACGATATGGGTCAATATTTTGTCTGTAATTTATAATTGGCAGCTTTTCCGATGTTTTCTGTTTTGTTTCCTTTTATGGAGAGTGATAGACTAACCGTTTCAATTTGTGTGAATTGTGAATTTGCAGATGCGCAAACTTTAATGTACAACTTGAAAATTTTAAAACTAGTGTGCACTTACAGGATCGTATTTACACTTGTCCCTGCAGATAATAAATACTCTTACTCTTAGGCCGTTAGGGTATGGAATTTTACCCATTTTACCCTCTGACAGAAACCCTGTAAATAAATATTCGATGATCATAGTGAATAATTAAAACCTTTCTATGTGATTTAAAGTAATATTCGAAAAGTTGACGGAAAACTTTACTGCCGCTAGGATACCGTTGTTTGTGACACACTTGACGAGTTAATTTAGGCGCGCATTACGAAAAAGGGCCCGTGGCTTGAACAGGAAATTTTATACGCGAAAAATACTGGCCTTGGCCTTGTCAGGTCAGTTTGGGTGATGCGTTTGATATGAACTGTTAATGTTTTCTTGATGCTCACATATTCAGTTTTACAGTTACAAACTGTCCGCATTGGCTTTCTCATATGACTTTCAAAACTTCACGTTGGCCCAGATGACAATGACCCTGTGCTGACTCATCGATGCATAAATTTTCTTTTTCAGCTGTCATGAATGCACTTATGTTTGCTGCCTGTTGGTCGTGCTTATGCCAATTATGTCGCAAAATAAAGTTATTCAAAGTATGCGTTGCATGTCACACTAAAAGTATTAAAATCAGACAAATTAGCAATAATTTAAGGATATTAGTTTTATACACTGATTTAAAAGATACAATCGATGCACGAAATGGAAAACGACATCGTGGTCATACCGTCAGTTTACGGCACATGCGCTGTGCAGGTGGTATTTGGCGCGACCGGCATTTAATGGTCGACTCACGTGGGCAGAAAAAAGAGCGCAATTTCTCAATTTCTTTCATTGTCCAGTTCCAAACAAGAACGGGATGGACCTCGACAAACTGGTCGAAGTTCTACGGGCTACGCTAAATCCCAGCCAGCGGGAGGAAGCGGAGCAGCAACTGAATGAGGTGAGAGCAAGACAGCGACACGTCCGTCATCATGGCTGCCATCTCCGATTCTGTCGAAATTAAATTGTCAAGCAAACTGTTTAAGTTTTTGTGAGCGAAAATGAACTTATGGCGTAAATTATTGTGAAGATTCAAGAAAGAGAATGAAAATGCTGTATTGTACAATTTAAAAACTTGTATGTAGCAAATCAAAGTTGCACCTGGCCAGCACAGAAGGGCCGATTAGTTTGCATGTTGGTGGCCCCAGCAGGCAGCACACGTGCGTAGAAATGTCAGGATGGCCAGTAATCTCCATGATCATGGTAAAAGATTCCTTTGGTACATCAGTGACTCATTTATTATGACCCAACACCGTAAAAAACGGCAAGTATCTGATCAGAAGGCTTCCGGCGGTAATAAATTTAAAGGCACACAGCCAGCAAAGTTGGTTCCATGCCATGGAGAAAGTTCCAAGGGCTGCGTCTGCGATACTGGTAGCCCCATTTCTGAGGCATCGACGGTGTTGTTTTGATATGGGCACCATCTCCGCCTCATAGAAGGTTGTGTGTTTCATGCAGACCTTTCAATAAATACCTCAATTGCACGATATACATAAATGTTCCTGTCCAGTGTCTCATATTTATGGGTTCCTTGAAAGTCTGTGTCACTCTTGTTGCATTTTGGTAAAGTTTCATGACATAGGGGACAAGATATTGACTTCGTTTTCTGTGCCGCTGATAGAATTCCACCCCCAAATCATGACCGTTGCCATTGCTGTGCAAGAATAAAGCTTGCGTGTGTGATATTGACTGGTTTCGCGCATGCGTGACACAAATGCATGTCCTTACCCACCAGAAAATGGAGCAATGTGTAACGAGAACAAATGGAAATATTTATTTGGGTCACACACACGCAAGCTTAATTCTTGCACGGCAACGGCAGCGGTCGCGATTTGGGGGCGGAATTCTATCAGCGGGGCAGAAAATGAAGTCAATATCTTGTTCCCTATGTCATGAAACTTTACCGAAATGCAACATGAGTGACACAGACTTTCAAGGAACCCATATATATGAGACACTGGACAGTAACATTTATGTATATCATGCAGTTGAGGTATTTATTGAAAGGTCTGCGTGAAACACACAACCTTTTATGCGGCGGAGATGGTGCCAATATCAAAACAACACCGTCGATGCCTCAGAAATGGGGCTACAAGACTGGATGAAAACCAGTCCTTCACTTAAGTTAAGCCGTCACAAAGTGGTCACATACAGTAGGTAATCTTAATATGTAGTCATGTAGGAAATGAATGTTGTAAATGGGCTTTAAAAAGCAGTCTTGAAAATATACCCAGTCTCATAGTGGAGGTGGTTGTTAGTCTACAGCAGGTACCACTGTACTGTAAATTCACACAATCCTGCTCTCTTTTTTTCACAGATGGCACTAAAGAGTAAAAATAAAAACACAGTGGAATATAATTTGAAGATAAGTATAATAGGAATATGTGCAAGGTACATCCCTATCAACATGATGAAGTGTGAAGTGAATCTGGCCTATGGTTTGGAGAAGTTGAAAATGTGAAGATCCATGGTAATCCACATTGATTTGCACCAAAGTCCATAGGAATAAATGCATCACTGCACAAGTACCTGTATTGAACAGTTGATTAAAAATCAGGGATCCACCGCATCACTGCTTGGTCAACAAATTCGTACGGCTCTTCCCCAAGCTACATTTCCACCACCAAGCTTCAGCACAATCAGAAAAATAGTTGTGGAAAAGAAGTTGAAAAGAGTGAAAACCCGCACAAATTCTTCAACCCCCCCAAAAGCAAAAAAAAAAAAAACCACTGCTCCACGCTAAGGCCATTGGGTACCTAGAAGGGTCCATGCAATTTCAATGTAATTAGTTCAGTGGTTTTGGAGACAATTATCTCCAGAGTTTTTTTCCACTCCTCCTGCCCCCCCCCCCCCCCCCCCCATTTTTCTGTTGTTTTGCCAAATGTGAACTGAAGATGTTAAAATATACATTGTGCAAATGCATTCCAACTCACTTTAATAACCGTATTAAATTACTTTCAAGTGACACCACCAACCCTTTTTTCTGCCACCAAAGTTATGAAATATTGGAAAATTATATATACATATTATGATAAGTTACCTCTTGTTGCAGCAGAATTGTTCCAAATTTAGGTCTACAATTTGAACTCGCTTCAATAATTTTTCCTTTAGAAAGGTGTCAGGCACTTAAAAGGGATAATACAATAAGTTATGTGACACTTAGACAGCAATTTAAAAATTCTATACAATTTTGGCAGTCATATAGGCTCTGTACTTGGTTACTTTTGGCATAATGTTTTCCTCAGAATGCCAAACATTACGGAAAATTGTTTTGATAGAAAACCTAATTCAGCAGAAAGGTGGCATGTCAACAAAAAATAATGTGGCTTTCCAATAGTAAATTACAGGGAATTACCATAGCCACAGGATCCCATAGGCCTAGCTATCATTGTTGGAAAATTGTAAAAAAAAGGAGAGGTCAGATTTTTCAGCTTGATTCTGGCTGTTGCTGACCCTTTCAGTGCTTGAGGCACATGTGCACATATGGCTTTAAACCTTCTCTATGCCCCTTAAATTCTCTTCCAGTTCCCATCTCAGGCACTTTGTGCAAGTTATGTGATGGCCAAAATTGTGACTGACAAATATGTCAGCAGTTCAGTGGATCTTGTGAGTAGTCCTCCGCTGGAAGACAGCCTTTTACATGTGTGGGGCACCTAGAAAATGATTTTACTATTGGGGAGTTCAGTGGCCTCCCTAGAGTAACCTTATGGAGAGATTGGGTTCAACATATGGCATTACCTGTAATGTGCTATCACTTTTACAGTGTGGGCAAAAATGTATTCCCATTGGCTGTCCAGTAATGCCTGTTACTGCATGTATTAGATTTGGAATTTATAATAGGGCCAGCCTTAAAAACATTTCTGTTTCGTATAACAGGGCCTTGAAAAATTTGATGAGACAGGGAGGATTTTTTTTTTTTTTTTTTTTTTTTTTTTTTTTTTTTTTTTTACTACTCATACCTACTACATATTACTGCAATATGTGCATCATGCCAGTACGGGGGCTGATGGACTTTGGACTGATACAAGATAAACAAGATTCCAGGTTGAAAATTTTTCATTAAATCCGTATTAAAGCAAGAGACTGCCACAGATGAGGTTGTAGCGGGTCAATATATGCTTCGGGCTGGTTTGCTGGCACTGAGACAGAGTAGCCCTACTCTAAATACACCTCGGCTTGGCTTGAATTGGGGGGGTCATTTGCTATTTTAAATATGTACATGTACAGCGCTTCAAGAAACAAGGGATTAGCGTAATTATAAAGTTGCCCTTTTTTTAAAATATCGTTGAAGAGAAAGAGTAAGATATCAAATACAAATGTGTAGTTTTATTTTTCACTTGACAACAGGAGGGGAGGGGTGTATGATGAGGGTTCAGAGTAAATATTACAAGTCATGAACACACCTCTTTTGTGTGTATGTGCAGGAACGTGGATTAAGAGTTTTATTGCTCCATGGTCAAGTCAGATTTAATCTCGGGCAAGTTAAAATTAATAGGTACTTGCCCGGTCGGGCAACCAACTTTTTTTTCGCTGGGAACTCTATTCCTCAAATTTTCATGACACAGTTACAAGTTGCAGTTGTTTGCAAGGCTGGCTACGGGGGGGGGGGGGGGGGGGGGTCTAATCACTTAAAAAAATCAGAGCTTTCGAAGCACGTGCGTGGGGCGCCGCTAGGTGATAATAATCGCTAATTGATAAACATTCTAAGTTTAAACAATTACTTGGTCCGCAGTTGTATACATCAGAACTTTATCTCTGTAAACACAAGCAGACATTTTCACTGTAGTACATTAGGATTACGTTACGATAGCAAAGGTACCGGCAGTAATTATTGGTTTGCTGAGCGGGGTCACACTACTTACCGACACTGTCAGTGTGATCTGCCCCAACGATGTCAAATCAGCGTCAAAATGCAATAAAATTTGCATGGCGAATTCATCTGCAAATTAACAGCAAATGCCATTTATTGGTGGGTTCTATCAGTGTTGGAAAAAATAGGTGCCTTGACATGACTTCCAGTCGCACGCAAGTGACAGCGTAGGGTGGATCTGTGGTGAGCTGACCCAGTCTCACGGACTGATTTGGGACACATTCGGCAATTCCCGCTATCCCCTACCTTTGCGTATTTGCCTGTGACTTCAAATAACTGTTGCAATTAACACTGGAATCTTTATTTTCGCATGCTGCAATATAAACAAAGCTTCCCGTTTGTGTTTTCCCTCCGTAAATTACGGCAGATTCACACATGTTCACTGGGCGGAAGCCATGATGAAAACACTGTAACATGAGCCGTGATTGGCTTATTTTTGCATGTGACTCCATTGACTAATCGGGTGATGTGTTGTGGGTCAGACCACATGGCCAAAGCAGCTGTTTGTGTACAGTTGCAGGAGAGATGTGGACATTGCGCACACTCGATTTCTGATTTGAAATATAAAAATTTTCGTTTGAATTTGATTTAGGAACACTTTTAATTGCAAGGAAGTTGCCAATACTGTATACGCAAATTTACTACGATGTACCGATAGCATTCATGGTAGGTACGCAAACGATATGTGTTTACAGAACTGCCACACTGGGCGTGCAAGTAGCGTTAAATCAAGCCTGAAAAAAATTTTTTTTTGCACTGTTGAAAAAAATATTCCAAGCGCAACATTATGCGCACAGCGGGCGCGTTATACGAAACAGAAATATTTTTAAGGCTGGCCTAGACATGTGCGATTGTCTGTGGCAAGTAAAAAATTGATGCAGGACAAGTAAAATTTGAAAGAAATAGCATGCAAAAGTTAGGGGTACTTGTTCCTTAACTTGTGGACATCAGAGAGAATTGTAACACCCTGCAAATTAAAATTGTTGTAGAGTATGTCTCAGGGGTAAAAGAGTTTCCAAGAGACATGGCATTTAAGTTAAAATGTGTGTTTTCTGTCCCTCAGCATGAACTGGGCAACAGAGAAAATTGTGAGGACAATCTGACTATCCCAATAAGAATTTTACTACCATGATAACTTGATTTATGGACATGTGGATCTTGTACCCAGACTCTAGCTTCTAGGAAGCTTTTATGCTTTTTTCGTCAATATATTTGCACCTTGTCTTTCCGTCTGTCTTACTGTCTTTTTGACAAAGCCCGTATGAGCCATATTTCCTGTACCATGACACCTACACTTACCAAATTGAGCATGTGAGCTCAGCGCATGCCAGAATTAGGTCACAGTGCCCATGACCCCCATAAAGATTAACATGTTCAGGTCATTTTCTTATACTGAAACAACTACATGCACCAAATGTGGTATGTGGACATCTCATAGGAGAGAGTGGTCACAAACCAAAATTTGTTCGCTGTGACCGTGACCTTTGACCTCTGGCCACCCCTGTAAACCAAGCAACTTCAATTGTGCTATCTGTTCTCTGGTGCGGGAATATGTATTGCCATGCAATACTTGATCTTATTCTTCTTAAGACATGGTTAATAATTTTTTTTGTGTGACGAAAATTTATTTTGTATGCCAAAAGATTATAAACTGTAATTTCTACATTAAAAAAAAAAACAAAAATCAAAGGCCTGATGCATGGCTCTGGAGCTGCCACTGCTTGTCATCATGACCTGATGCGTTTCAACCTCCAAAAAAAAAAGTTAGCTACATCACTGGATAGATTTACATAATATCTTTTGAAACAGTTCCAGTTCAGAGCAGAATCTGCCAGTGAGCAATGATGACCTACACTCTAATTCCTAAACCTATAATTAGGAACTCTGCTGTATATGAACTTGCTGCCTTTATTATTTTTGGCATGCTTCATTTGGTTTACACTAACTTAGCTTTCCACATTTGCAGAGTTCAGTTGTCTTGCCACACATGCACACTGGATTGCGAAACTTACAGGGCAATGCCAAAACATGTTTTTGTGATGTCAAGTTACATGTATTAGACACACACCATTGCCAGACAGGGTTGAAGTGTAGGAGTAAAAAAGCTGTGGTTCATAAAGATCTTTGTACATTTCTGTGTTTAATTAAATGAGTGTTCTGAAGGAACAGATAGGCTGCTCCATGCCTTCCCAAGTCTTCATGGCCAGCATCTGAAATCCACCTTCATTCATACATGCTCTGTATGTGTGACCTTTTGACTCTGACATCATCTGAAGACAGAAAAAGCTGGTCAGTATATTATTGCCGTTTTGACTTTTGCAGGTACACAAAATCATTGGCTTTGCGCCTGTGCTGTTGCAGGTGGTTATGTCCGAGCAGCTTGACATGCCAGTTCGGCAAGCAGGTGAGAAAATTTCATCCATTGCATAAAAATGTACATGTTAGCCTTCATAATTTCAAAAGTACATGTAATTGTAAATATTGTAATTAAGAAACAGTAGTTTTTACCTCAGCTGACTTGTCAGTTAGCTGAGGTTTTGTGAGGGACCGTCGTCCGTCCATCCACAATTCACATTTTCGACTTCTTCGCAAAAAACGTCGGCCAGATCCACTTCAAACTTGGTGGATATGCGCCTTGGGTGGGTCTCTACCAAGTATGTTCAAATGGTCACGGTCCAGTGATTTTTGGATTTTAATTGAATTTTTTTTGTTCTTTTTTTGGGCAAATCTTAAAAAATCTTCTCCGAAATCGCTCACCCAATTGCTTTGATATCGTACAGGAACACTCCCTGGGACTCCTAGTTCTTAATTTGTTCACCAGGTGGTGCTGCAATTTTTTCTAATTTTTTATGAATTTTTGTGTGTTATAGCTATTTTCGACTTCTTCTGCAGAACCGTCACTCAGATTAAGCTTACACGTGGTGGATATGTTCCTTATGGAAGGGCCAAACAAAGTTGTTCACTATGTGCTGATTCCTGATTTTTAATGATTTTTTCAATTCGGCTCCTTTGAGGTAAATGAACCTTTCCTATTGATTGCCATGTATGTCAATGGGCATTCTCATGCTAATTTACATTTTCGACTTCTTCTCCAAAACCATCAACCATTCAAACTTGGTGGCAATGTACCTTGGGTATGTGTCTACCAGGTTTGTTCCAATGGTCATGTTCCAATGAATTTGGATTTTTTTATGATTTTTTTTTCAAATCTCTACAAAAGTTTTAATAGGAAAGTTTAACCTGGGAATTTTTTGTAATGGTCATAGCTTTAATAATATTGACCAGATTTACTTCAAACTTGGTGGGGATGTGCCTTGGGTGGATCTCTGCCAAGTATTTTCAAATGGTCACGCTCTATTGATTTTTGGATTTTTTATGCATTTTTTTGTTCTTTTTTGGAGCAAACCTTCAAAGTGTTCTTCTATAAAGGTCAGACTTACTGAGAACATGGTGTCCTTGATCCTTTCCCAAGTTCATAGAGCTGCAAGTGTGATGAATGTCAAGATCAGCTGAGGCACGGGCTGTTCACACAGCCCTCTTGTTTTTTATTTTCATGTGTTTTTGTGTAATTGGCTGTAATCTATGAGTAAAGAAAGTGGCAACCCAATGTTTTTCATTGAAAATTTCATCTATATCCTTTCCCAGGTGTCATCTATCTCAAGAATATGATAAGTCGGTTCTGGGAGGACAGAGAGGCCCAGCATCCTGGGGATCCTGTGCCATTTGGCATTCATGAACAGGATAGAGCAGCCATGCGTGAGAACATTGTGGAAGCAGTTATCAGTGCCCCAGAGCCAGTCAGGTATGTGAAGTAGAGTGGAACCACTTTTTTTTTTCCCTGTGCTGACCTAAGGTCACAGAGCTCATGTGACCACTCATGTCTGCTCATCCATCCATAAACTTTTGCTAGTTAGTGCAATGCCATCCACAGTTTTCAAGTTAACATAGTATAGCTTCAGGAATTACAGGGTGCATGGAAATCGAGGTCAATTTCGATATTAATGGTGCCACCTAAAGTGTTATGTAATATATGGGTTGAAAATGTGAAAATCTTGTGAACGCTCTAGCATCTTTTAATTTTTTGTGGATCTTCATGAAATGCGGTCGGATTATTGGGAGGTCAAAATCTGAGTCAAGTTTGAAACTAGTGGCACCACCCATAGTTGTACAGAAATTATTTGTCAAAATGTGTTCAAACTTATGTGAATTTTTTATTTCAGCAAAGAATGCACCTAGTCTTACTAAATTTATAGGATATATGTATCATTGCTAAAACTAGACTGTTACACATTATGAATGATCTGGACGTACTTGTTCAAGGTCACCAGGACTATAAAGTTGATAGAAATGAGTAGCTAGTGGTGGGCCTTGTACATTTAATTGCAGTTATGATGTGAATAAAACATTATATGTTTATGACAGAGACAAACCCGTATTGTGTATGAAGTACAGGTGGTGTCACCTGTTATATTTTGTGGAAAATTTACCAAATAGATGATTACCACAATAAATTCCTCATTTTCACAATTCCCATTACAAAATTTACTGGAAAGGTACCTCGGGACACTACTCATAAACTGTTTAAATGTGAATGACCTTGACCTATTTTTCAAGGTCACTGGGCAACACGTTTACATGAAAATGAGTTGTAAAGGCAACAACTACAATTTTCAATGTAGACACATATAACTTTCAGAAATAAAAGCAGATTAAAAAAATACTAAGTCAAGTATGATGTTGGTGGTGCCCCCTGTCAGCAGAGCATGAAGCCCATTAGCCTTTTATGATATACATGTGCTTGGTTCGAATAACCCACTTGCCTGGAGTCCCTCGGCAAGCTCGAATGCAGTAGGGCAAGTTCATTTTAACATGGTTTCCTGTTAGGCAAGTTAGAATTTGGCAGATGAAAAAAAAGAACAAAGGAAAAAGTGAAACATTAATTTGCAGAATCTTATGTTACCCACTTGCCTGGAGTCCCTCGGCAAGCTCGAATGCAGTAGGGCAAGTTCATTTTAACATGGTTTCCTGTCAGGCAAGTTAGAATTTGGCAGATGAAAAAGAAGAACAAAGGAAAAAGTGAAACATTGATTTGCAGAATCTTATGTTGCAAAAGTTTCCCTGTGACACAGACTGTTGGTAAATAATCTGGGGTGTGCACGTGGGACATTTATTGTGATACGAGTAGGCCTAAGGTAGAAACCAACTAAATGAGGAACCAAGTCGCAAGTAGTATTTATAAAATGAGGAGCCTCCCCCGACGCGTTTCGATCAACCTTGGTCTTCATCAGGGGTGACGGAGGCTCGTCTGAGGTACTTTATTTTCTATGTACATCAAAAATGAAGTTCACCTTTTTGTGTGCTTTTTACATTGTAAGTTATTACATCACAAAATCTTGCTACTGTGTGTTGCTGCGTGGGGTGACTGTGTGGGCTCATAGGCCTCCATTTATTGTGGGTATATTTCAGTATGACTTCCAAATGGTTCAAATGAATCATGTGTTAGGCTTAATGAACCTGGACACATAAATTTTCATGTGCCCTGTTTTATAATGCTGAGAACAGCCAATTTTGAACAGATTTATTAGGAATTGTACATATAAGTGTGACCTGTAACACAAACTAAGTAGCTCCAACATATGTTTGGCTCCCTGTGCAAGGGTGATGGCATTGTTTTTGCCTCCGTTTCTTCTGCTTCCTCACTTCTATGCAGACACGTTAACTCAAGAATTTCGCCAAATTTAATCAAACTTGGTAAAATAATATCTCCCATGAAGGCCTTGGTCAATTTGAAGATGGATGCCCGTGACCCGATTCCCAAGGTGACAGTGTCACAGTGAATTTTGATGCGGAGGTAATAAGAAAGGTTTCGCCAAATTTAATATGATATGGTAGGATAATGTCAGTAATAAGATAATGATAAGGTTTAGGTCCAGTTCAAAGATGAGTGACCTGGACTTAATTCCCAAGGTCACAGAACCTCATTAAAACTTATAGGTTCTGCGTGATCTTAAGTTTTTGAGCTGGGGCTGTCATATTGCACAGGATTATAGTCATGTATGAGGCCCAGGGTCACAGAGCCACATTACAGAATGATAACTGGAGAAGGTTTTGAAAATTTACTCAAACTTGGTAGAATGATAAAACACATGAAGGTCTAGGTCAAGTGCAAAGGTGGTTGACCTTGACCCAATTCCTATGGTCACAGAGCAACATCAGTGAATTTCAATGCGGACTTGATAACTTGAGAAGGGTTTCACCAAATTTAAACTTGTTAGGATGATGTTTTAATAGATTTTGCATGATTGCAAGTTTGTGAGCTGGGACTTTCATATTGCACAGGATTACAGTCCTGTATAAGGGCTAGGTCTAGTTTGAAGATGGCTGACCATGACTGAATTCCCAAGGTCACAGCCACATTAGTAAATTTTGATACAGACATGATATCTCAAAAAGGATTTCAGTGAATGTACTCAAACTTGGTAGGACAATATGACACATGAAGGTTTAGGTCAAGTTCGCATATGGGTGACCATGACCCAATTCCCAAGGTTACAGAGCGACATTGGTAAATTTCAAGGCATATTCAATAACTTGAGGGGCATTTCCCCAAATTGAATCAAACTTTGTAGGATAATTTTACTAAACAAGGTCTTGGTCAAGTTTGACGATGGGTGACCTTGACCCAGTCCCAAGGTCACAGCCTTAAACTAGCTATGGCATCTAGTTGAAGTTTGAAAATGGGTGACCACACACCTCATTGCTGGTGTTTTTCCTGAGGGCTTATACCAATGGGTTAAAAGCCCCCTTTGCATTATCATGATTGTGAGACAACATATACGTATCGATGCATGTGACCATCCCTTCTAGAGGTTTTAACCTCCTAGCTATTATTTTACTTACCAGGGGTTACATTAAGGATTTTTCAGTTTGGGTCCGTTGGACCCATCTTTCTCTTTTTCAGGAAAAATAGTGAGTCCATGCACTGAATCGATGGGTCCAGTCTAAACTTGTACAAACTAGAGTTCTTTTTGTGTGATTTGATTGATGTTATTTGGTATGATCAACATATAGTGATGCGCGAGTTTACATAAAAATGTAAATAGATAAAATATGCAGGTAACTTAAGCCTAGAAACAAACATAACATATGGTCTATATGCTAATGCAGGCAAATCATAATTATAATTAAGATTGAATTAAAAGTTACCAATGTGCCAATGTAAAAGAGTTTAATTACTAAAAGTTTGTTGATTGTGATGAAATGGTCAGAAATGACATGATCTATATATCTGTGCACTTTCTATTTCAATTTACCTGAAAAATTTGATGCCGTAGGAGGTGTCAAGAGTCTGATCTTATGTGCGGTCACTTTTTTTTATGATAATAAGCAACACGGTACAGGCTGTGCAACACAACACAAGCGAGTGTACACAGCCTGCAGGCATGGATGGTTTTCCGCTGTGTTGTACGAATATTTTTTTCGGCCTGCGATCGTGAATTTCATGCCTCTCTTGTTATGTCATACAGATTTGTTCCATTCAAACAGTTGAATAAAATCAAAACAACAAAATTTTGCTAAAAATCGCCAAATACGACGTGACCCACCCCCATAGGAGACAGCAATCAACAACACGTGATCACACGCAAATCTTCGTTTCATCCACATGTGACCGAGCGGTGACTAATCTGCGTATTTTCCTTGCCTTCCGTTAGGAATTTCATTCGTGCCTTCACTGTATCTAGATTTGTTCGATGGAAGTCTTTTTGGTGAAAATATGATGTGAAAATTTAACATCTTGGTCCAATAATCTTCGCTTTAATACGACTTATTCCCCCAACACAGCGGACATGAGACAGGCACATGTATGGTCAACGAGTTTGATTGGACAGTGAGCGGCAAGTGATCAATTCCACCCAATGAAGAACCTGGAAATGCTCTCAGCGCATTTATAATGAGGTGAAATGATGTAAATTTTTGCAGGAATACCCCAGGAATATTTTTTCTTAGCAAATAAGAGAGCTTGTTACATACAATGACGAACATCAGAGAATTCCACCAGTATAATGCATAAGCATGGTCATGGTGGACCATGCAAAACACCGAGACCGCAAAGGTGCAAAGTTACTAAGTTTGGGGTAATATTTTGCAATGTGTTATTGATTTCCAGGCGTCTTTTCTTCATTTTTTGGGTCTCTGACACAGGACGCACACTTAATGTGACCCCTGCCTTACTATGACGCTAGTGCATTTCTAAACGACGGCACCTGCTCAGCCAATCACCCCTCAGTACATGTACTTACTAACCCTTTATTTACTCGAACATATTGTTGGACAGCTCTTACAATCATATTATAGTGGTGCATTGAAAAAACTAACCTTTCCACACGAGACTTTTTTCACCGTTCTGAATATTCAAATTAGTTGTTTTGCATATAGACTGGTCTATTTATGCATGGAGTGGTCATCGAATGGTGAAGTTTGTAACAAAGTTGGTTCACTTCATCATGCCTTTCAATGAAGGTGACCACAGTGTTCACAATGTTTGTCACAGGTTGAAGCACATGGCTGAAAGGAGGGGTAAAAGGTTACTTTGGCGTTATTTGCAGGTCACTTTGATTAGTATGAGAAATTTGTAGTGGGAGACATTTGATTTTCTGTGGGAAAGTCAGATTGTAATTTTTTTTTAATTTGCTGATGAAAATGCTGGGGCAAGCTCATATGTTCCAGGACAAGCTGGGAATACATGTAACTTGCCCTTTGGGCATGTTACAAAAATTGCAAATTTTAACCCTGATGTATAAAAACCTCATAGCAATAAGTTGATAACAGCTTTTAGTAGAAACTGAAAAGATGACACTTTATACTGTAAAAAGGGAGAAGTGGTGTGAATTATTATTTTGCTGCAATGTAAGGAGCTTGATATTTGTGCAAAATGGGCAGCAAAGCATAACTCACATATAATTAAATGTAGAATGAAAATTTAAACAAAAATCGTTCTGTCCACTATTGGACCTGCGTTAAGGGTGATATTTCAAATATAGGAGTATTGTGCATGGAACAATGCAATCCCCCCACCAGTGTAAATTGATTCATCATTATTTTCACATGCCTTGTTCCTTTTGGCTTAAGTTTTATGCCCCAAGACCATTGTGGCACATCATTATGCCTCGTCCTACCGGATGAGGGGCAAATGGTAATCGCTTTTTTCCGTGCGTCCCTGTGTCCGTCCATCTGCTTTTTCTGTCCTGGCTATGATTTGCTTTTCCTTCAACTTAGATTAATGAAACTGTAAACACAGGTGCATCTGGACATAAAGGTGTTTCATGTACCAAAAGTAGGTCACTAGGTTAAATATCTGGGTCACAGTGACATATTCTTGTAAAATTGTGTCTTGACTATTATCGTTATCTGTGTAACGTAAATTAATGAAACTTCACACACGGATATGTCTACACAAAACGGTGTGTCATGTACCCAAACTAGGTCACTAGGTAAAGTATCTTGGGTACAGTGACATATCCTTATAAAATCCTGTCTGGTCTATAATTCCTTTACTATTGAACTTAGTTTCATATTACTTCACACACACATGTGTTGAATAAAAAGTGTGTCATGAAACAGCAGTAGGTCAAGCATCTGGGTCTATGCTATTTGTGTCCTGGCTGTAATTCACTTTTTCTTCAACTTAGATTAATGAAACTTTACACAGCTGTGTCATAAACCAAAAGTAAGTCACTAGGCCAAGCACCTGGATCAGTGAATTCTTGTAAAATCATGTTCAGGCTATTATTCCTTTACTATTTATTTTATTTTCATGAAATTGACACACACACATATATCTTGACCAAAAGGTGTGTCGTGAAACAAAAGTAGGTCACTAAGTCAAGTATCTTGGTCTGTGCCATTTGCGTCCAGGCTATAATTCGCTTGTCCTTCAACTTCGATTAATGAAACTTTACATAAGGTGCATATGGACATAAGGGTATCTCATGAACCAAAATTAGATCACAAGGTCACGAATCTGGGTCACAGTGGCATATCTTTGTAAAATAATAATGGCCCATCATTTCTTTACTATTTAACTTAGTTTAATGAAACTTAACACACATAAATCTTGACCTGGAAGTGTGTAGTGAAACGAGTAGGTCACTAGGTCAGGTATGTGGGTCATAGTGACTTATGAAATTGTGTATGAGGTATACTTCCTTTACTGTTCAACTTAGTTCATGAAACTTCACACACACCTATATATTGACCCAAAGGTGTGTCATGAAACAAAAGTAGGTCACTAGGTCAGGTATCTGGGTCATGATGATACGATACATTACACTACATGTCCAGGCTGTAATTCTGTTGTCCTTCAAGTTAGATTAATGAAACTTTGCACAGGTGTGTATCTAGACAAGTGGGTATGCCATGAACCAAATGTAGGTCACTACGTCAAGTATGTGGATCACAGGGACATATCTTTGTAAAATCCTGTCCGGGCTATCACTTCTTTACTTTTTAACTTAGTTTCATGATACTTGACACACACACACGTGTTGACCTAAAGGTGTGTCATGAAACAAAAGTAGGTCACTAGGTCAAGTATTTGGGTCACGATGACACATTCATGTAAACCACATTACACTTCATGCCTGGGCTGTAATTTTGTGTTCTTCAATTTAGAATCATGAAACTTTACACACCTGTGTATCTAGACACAAAGTGTGACATGCATAAAAGTAGGTCATTAGGTCAAGTATCTGGGTCACAATGATGGCCTATTTTTATTGATCACAATCATTTCAAAATGAAACCCATGGTTAGTAAAGTTATAAATGAGTCGAGGGGGACACGGATCCAGCAATCTCTGATTGCCTTTTAATTAGTTCTGCGAAAGTGTCTGCTTCTCTTGTGTATGCAAAACATTGGGGTGTCCCTTGATCTGGTCTTTTTACAGAGTGAGTGATCTCTCAGGAGGAAAGACTGTATATGGTATTGACAGATGGAAGTGCAGTCTACAGATTTTAACTGTATTGCTGTAATGGACAAATGAAAGGACTGATTGTTATTGTTGGGTAGTGAACACCTGATGACTAATGTGCACATGTACAGGAGTAAGACAGGATACTGATCAGTTAGAGTGGGGTGGGTGTCCTGTGCACAAGCACTAAATGTTTTGACATTTGCTGCTTTGGGGGTTGAATAGTGGAGTTACATTCGACACTGAAGCTGATCATCAAATTTTCTAATCAATCATTGTTGGAAGTTAAGACTTTACTCGTAAGCATACAGTGTCTGACAGACAAGTGAACATGTACTGTGTGCTTGACCAAATTTTACTTGTGTTTCAATTACAATAGATGGAAAAACAGTAGAGGCTTGTTTTATAGGGCTTTCTGGTTGTGGACAAGTGTAAATATTTTCTTATATCTAAAAACTACTGGTTATTCCCTGCCTTGCTCTCATTAGCACTTCAAAATATCCTCAGCAGAATTCTCCAGTTGGTAGATCGTCAACACTTCTGCATTTACTGTCCTGATAGTATGGAGTAGAATCAGTTGTGATTCTTTGCACTGAACAATGCTTCAAGGGGTCTCAATCTGATTTCAGAGTACAGCTTGCGGTGTGTATCAGTAACATAGTGAAGCATGACTACCCCGGCCGCTGGCCTGGAATAGCAGACAAAATTGCCATGTATATACAGTCTGACAACAATGGCACATGGCTTGGTGCACTAATGTGTCTCTATCAGTTGGTGAAGAACTATGAGTAAGTGTTTGCATTTGAATTTCTTTTGTGTGCATATTGATTCCTGTCCATACTATCATCCAGATCAGTGTATTACTATCTTTTGTTACAATGAATAACACTTGCATAAAATGTATGTCATTCACTTTAAAACGTACAAGATGATAAACATATTAAAGACAATTTGTTTGTTTGATAGAAAAAGTGTTATTTCTGGATGGTTAAGTGACATAACTGATACAAGTGCCCTTATGGCGGAGACACAGTTCTGTTGCCTAGCAACTGAGGGGACCAGAGCAGGTCTGCAGTTACTATAGTTAAACATGAATACCTCCTATTGTCTTGGATATTGAGGTCAAGAAAGATTAAGGAAAAAAAAAAGATTTTAAAGATATTAAGCAATGAAGATGGATTGGTTGAAAGTTTGGTATAAAATTAAACATTGTGCACGTGAAATTAAGTTGCAGGGATTTATGTCTGTAGTGGTACTGGGTCTGTAAAGTTCCTTTTTGCATACATGTACTTGTATACTTTACTTTTTTTTTCAAACCCAGGTACAAAAAGCCAGAAGAACGTTCTCCACTGAACCAAGCAATGCGGATGTTGCTACCTATGATTCACCAGCGCTGTATGCAGCTGTTGCCTGATCCAGTGGAACTGTCAGTTCTTATTCAGAAACAGATTCTGAAGATTTTCTTTGCACTCATTCAGGTAAACAGCATTATTCCATCATCATAAATGTCAAGAGTTGCACACATTCACATTGTTGGGAAACTTGTCCCAGGAGCAGGTGGCATAAATTTTACCTGTGCACACCTGATTCTGAGTGTCTTGACAGGTAACATGTGCCAAAATAATTTGATCAGTTGTAAATTATTGTATATGATGGGAGGATATAGAGTTTGACAATTCACATGTCTGATGGTCCTGGACAACTGAAAATCAGTTTTGGGCAAGTTATTTTTCAAAAGTACTATCCCAGTTTTTGTTGTTTTTTTTTTGTTTTTTGTTTTTTTTTTTGTTTTTTGTTTTTGTTTTTGTTTTTTAATTTTTACAAAATTTAAACAAACTAGACTTACAAGTATTAGACCAGGCTGGGGGGGGGGGGGGGGCGGCTGTTAGAGGTGACAATCATTTTTTCTCATGGGCAGCAGTGTCAGGGATGCAAGTAAGTGTCAATAATTCAGTAATCCATTGTAAGAACATTTTTTTTGTTTGGAGAACTGAAACAAGAGTAATATGACAATTGGACATCATCGTTTCTCACAGGATCAGGATTGGTAAACTGCAGCTGGTAGATCTTCATGAACAACTTACAACATGGTAAAGTGAGAAGCACTGTAATCCCAAGTTGTGCTCCTAAAATGTTGAAATAAAACAACAGCAATGGAAGTACAGATTAATATTTTTATTAAAAAAAAAAAATTCAGGCAGGTCAGAAGTTTCTGTTGACAGTGTTTTCTTTATTGCCAGCACTGCCACTGCTGTTGGTATTGACTGGCTTCTTGCCATAGTTTGTGGCTTTCGCCGTGGTATGTGGGTCTTTGGGTCTATCTCCCGTACAATCGGTCTCACTCCCTGTGTCAGTTTCTGTATTCTATCCCTGTTGCATGTGCACACAAGGCAAATTCATTTTTCTTCCGGGCATAAATTTGTAAAAAATCCCAGCAAGTAGGCCCTCGCGTTCTTTGCCGACATTGGTTTGTTATGTCAGCAGCCAGTGCATTGTGTTGCTTTCATTGAGAAAGCATAAGTTGAAGTCTGCCATTAGGCAACAGGCGCCGCATGCACCGCGTAACTCCCCAAGTGGCAATGCTGATTTCTGTTAAAAGGGGAGATAGGTCTGACACTTAGGCATTTTTATGTCTCCCGGTGGAAGCCGGGGGACATATTGTTTTAGTGCCCGTTTCTTCCGCTTCTTCTTCTTCTTCTTCTTCTTCTTCTTCTTCTTCTTCTTCTTCTTGTTCAGGTTCTTCAACACTTGGTTTCCGTGCGATAAGTCTTGAAGGACTTGACAGAATTTGATGAAACTTGGTAGGATTATGTATCTAGACAAGACCTAGGTTGGGATTGTATTTGGGTGACCTTGACCTAATTTTAAAGGTCACAGGGTCACTTATGTGAAATTGGTTTCCGTGCAATAAGTCTTGAAGAACTTTATGGAATTTGTTGAAACTTGGTAGGATTATGTGTCTTGGCAAGACCTAGGTTGGGACTGTATTTGGATGACTTTGAGCGAATTCTCAAGGTCACAGGGTCACTTATGTGAAATTGGCTTCTGTGCGATAACTCTTAAAGAACTTTATGGAATTTGATGAAACTTGGTAGGATTATGTATCTAGGTAAGACCTAGGTTGGCATTGTATTTGGGTGACCTTGACCTGATTTTCAAGGTCACAGGGTCACTTATTTGAAATTGGTTTCCGTTCGATAAGTCTTGAAGAACTTGATGGAATTTGATGAAACTTGGTAGGATAATGTATCTTGACAAGACCTAGGTTGGGATTATATTTGTATGACCTTGAGCAAATTCTCAAGGTCACAGGGTCACTTATGTGAAATTGGTTTCTGTGCGATAAGTCTTGAAGAACATGATGGAATTTGATGAAACTTGGTGGGATTATGTATCTTGGCAAGACGAAGGTTGGGATTGTATTTGGGTGACCTTGACCTAATTTTTAAGGTCACAGGGTCACTATTGTGAAATTGGTTTGCGTGCGATAAGTCTTGAAGAACTTTATGGAATTTGATGAAACTTGGTAGGATTATGTATCTTGGCAAGACCTAGGTTGGGATTGTATTTGGATGACCTTGAGCGAATTCTCAAGGTCACAGGGTCAGTTTTATGAAGTAGGTTTCTGTGCTATAAGTCTTGAAGAACTTGATGAAATTTGATGAAACTGGGAAGGATAATGCATCAAGGTGAGATCCACAATTGGATCGTAGCTGGGTGACATTGACCTAATTTTCAAGGTCACAGGGTCACTTAAATATGAAATTGGTTTCTGTGCAATAAGTCTTGAAGAACTTGATGAAAATTGCTAGAGTAGTGTATCTAGGTGAGAGCTAAAATAGGATTGTAATTTTCAAGCAAACTTGGTCATTTGTAAATTGCTATCACCTGTAGCTTATTCAGAGACATAAGTGTTCCACCGGGAGACATTTGATTTTCTGTTGGAAAATCAGTTTGTTCTAGTTCATATTAAGTTGATCAGTTTTGCTTGTTTTTCCCTGGCAACATTACTACATTTTCAGAAACTGGGATAGAATGGTCTTTAACTACTTCTGGGGAGGATTGGACATTTAACTGAGCCCTTCCATGAAGGCTTGGCAGCTGTCCATGCCCTACCAAGGAGGGCATGGACCCAACCTGCCAAGCCTTCATGGAACAGGCTTAGTTAAACATCAAATCCTCCCCAGAAGTAGTTAAATCTCTAATCAAGTTTTGGCTTCTTCCTGGAATTCTGCACCCATCCAAACAATGTTGCCTGACATTTCGACATCATGGAGGCATGAATGTCAATACACGGTAAACAGGTTGATTTATTGTCTCGCCAGCGTTAGCTGTTTGCGAGACTAAGCTGTCACTTTCCGTCCGTCCGTCCGTCCGTCCGTCAACCAAAAACTTCGGAGTGGCATTATTTCACTAACTAGATCAGATAGGGCTATCATACTTGGGTGGATGATTGATTGTAATCATCACTAGAGATGTGGGCCATCAATGTTACACTTCATTGATTACTTCATGCTTCATTGAGCATTGGAGAAAAACTTCGGAGTGGCATTATTTCAGTAACTAGACTACATAGGCCTTTCATATTTGGGTACATGATTTAATGTAATCATCCCTAGAGCCGAGGGTCATCACTGTCACACTTCATTGATTACTTCATGCATGATTGAGCATTGGAGAAAAACTTCGGAGTGGCATTATTTCAGTAACTAGACTACATAGGCCCCTCATATTTGGGTGGATGATTTATTGTAATCATCCCCAGAGACGAGGGTTATAACTGTCACACTTCATTGATTACTTCATGCTTGATTGAGCATTGGAGAAAAACTTCGGAGTGGCATTATTTCAGTAACTAGACTACATAGGCCTTTCATATTTGAGTGGAAGATTTATTGTAATCATCCCTAGAGACGAGGGTCATCACTGTCACACTTCATTGATTACTTCATGCTTGATTGAGCATTGGAGAAAAACTTCGGAGTGGCATTATTGCACTAACTAGACTACATAGGCCTTTCATATTTGGGTGGATGACTTATTGTAATCATCCCTAGAGATGAGGGTCATCACTGTCACACTTCACTGATTACTTTATGCTTGATTGAGCATTGGAGAAAAACTTCTGAGTGGCATTATTTCACTAACTAGACTAGGAAAGGCTTTCATGCTTGGGTGAATGATTCATTGTAATCATCCCTAGAGATGAGGGTCATCACTGTCACACTTAGAAGCTTCAGAAGCCTGTTGAAATTGGATGACCTCAACTGATTTCAACGACCTAAATGTATTTTCATGGGTGAAATGCAAAACGTGGCGTTACCACTGCAACTTTTGACGAATTCAAGCCAAGTTTACCAAACTTACACCACCTTTGCTTCTTAGGAAAGCTTTAGAAGTCTATTGAAAGTGGGTGGCCTTGATGTATTTTTGACCTACTTTGGAGGTCAGATGCATTGCATCCTCGAATGTACAATGCTATTCATGGCCAAGAGTCAAACCAAGTTCACCAAATTTATACTAGCTTTGCATCTTACAAAACGTCAGAAATCCCTTGAAAGTGGATGACTTTGACCTACTTTTGACTCGACAAATCTTATTTTCCTTGTGTGTCTTGGGTATAGTTGATTGTAGGTCCCTAGTTAGTATTTAACATGAATAGCAAAGTACCTATGCTTTATTTTTGGTGTTCTTAAATTTATCTTGAAGTGTCCTTTGAAGGTCAAACTTAGGTAACTGAACATATGAAGTCATGTTGGCCAAGGGGTATTAAGTGCTTTACATGACATCTATCACTATGAAGCTTGAAACTGGCATGTCAAGCTCTGATTTGTATTAAGATGTTATATACTTTATTGGCCATTTTGTTTAAAAAAAAAAAAAAAAAAAGTGGTATATTCTGAGTAAATATATTGAGATTTACTTGATACATTCAACATCTACTAAATACCATTATAATGTTTGGTCTTACAATTACATTGCTACTGAATGCTGGCGAGACATTCATGCCCCCTGGGCATGGCTCTGGTTTCAGCCTTGGGACAAGCAACACATCGTACAGACCAATCAGTGCCCCAGTGCCCCTCAATATTCAGCCTGTATGAGTCCCTATGCTAATGACCCACTTTGATCTGCATACATGTGCAGGCAAAGAGCACTGATGGAAAGAGAATGACGTGCTCAGATCTTTATCACATTAAAGACTGTTTGCTTTTGTTGAAGGTGAGGAATATTTAAGACGATAAATGTTGTTTGGCTTGAGAAAACAGTAGCAAACTGCCATTCAGGTTGATCACGCAGAATGGCCCACATGCTTTTGACACATTGTAGTCATACTGACTTGCGTGAAGCTTTTCTCTGTTGTGTTTTCATGCCTATTGTAATTTAATCAAGTTCAGTTGACAGTGATACAAGGGACGTTTTCACATCAAACTCCAACAGATTTTTTTTTTTTTATTGCCATTTTTTAAAACTTTGTCATCGCCATGTTATTTTTTCTGTCGCCATGTCTAGCAGTATATCGCATTTGGCGGTTGTAGAGGCCAATAATGCTAACCTACCTTTTCCTCTTTTTTTTTTTTTTTTTTTCATCTCATGAATTAACCTCCTTATCAAACAGTCTCACTTTCAAGGAATAAAGTGTTACCTCTCATCTGTTAATTCCTGTTTTGCTTGTTTTCAGTATTTTCTACCTTTGGACCTGATAACAAAAGAAATGTTCACTCAGTGGATGGATTTGGTTATACGGATAGCTGATCGGCCTGTTCCTGAACAGACAAACCAGATTGATGAGGACGAGAGGCCAGAGCTGGCCTGGTGGAAATGCAAGAAATGGGCCCTGCACATCTTAGCTAGAGTTTTTGAAAGGTATTTAACAATAATGCTTAAGGTACCTAACACAAATGTATTGGCTTTTATCTTTTCACTCATAAATTACCAGAAATTGGCCCATGTTGTAAAAGTTATCGGTCGCTTTTTAAAAAAAAAATTTTGGTCATGAATGGTATGTCATCAGGCGACAGCTTTCCCATAATGCACCCTTGGTGCACTGGGCTCAGAGTGCACTGATGACAGCTGTTGACATATATTGACAGTCTATCAAAAAATGCTAAGTATTTTGTGTGAAAAGATCAAAGCTGCTGACATTTGAGGGGGATGGGAGGTGATTTCCTCCATTTATGCAGTTTGCTGTTCATATTCCTTATCCCATGCAGGTTAGAGTAAGCCCATAGTGCATCAGATATAAAACTTGAAAGTAAAGAACCTTACTGGGAAAAGATGGTACAGGAAGGGAAATTTAACTGGTGTGTAATCATACATGTATAACGGAGTATTTTAACTCCTAGCACGCCAGTTTCGAGTGGACTCAAATTTTTTAAGTGGCGGATTAAACTCAAATTCCTGGTGTTGCTTATTTACACACAATCACCTACAATTTATTGTAGAGAAATGTCAGTTCTTGTCGATCAGTATTTCGATTTTACATTTAAATGAATATTTTCCTTCTACAATGATTCAAATCAATGGTTGGGCCATTGTTTGTGACAGTTTGAATGATATACATGTAACTGCAAAACTGCGAAAAAATAGGGGGATTTTATGGTCGCAGTCTCGATCTTTTTTTCGTCTCTCCGCCATGTTCTTCACATCGGTGGATTGCTGAGAACCTTGTCTATTTTGAAAACAAGCTCTCCCATTGGCTGAATTTTAGGGGATACCCTGCCAAAACTGCTTCTATTTCAAACAGAAGCGTCGTTATTTTAGTCTGAAACTACGGAAGATCATTCTTCAGAATATTCTAGGTCAGTCAGGGGGCCGGAATAGATCACATGGTGTTCGCCCTCCAGTCAGATGTGTTGTTTTTCTACCTATGATTCATTTTGGAATGCTCGCTACCTCATGTTGTGAAGTCCGGCTTGAAAGATGGGTGACATTTGTATGAACACAAATGATGATTACGGACAATTTATTAGAGCAAGAAATAAAATTTAATGCTTTAAATTGGCCAGAATGATGACATACAGTACTACCAGTCTTTGCTAACAATAGAGCAGAGGGTCCAATTTTTTTTACGGAAAGAGAGAGTAAATATGCCAGCCACAGGTAACTGTGGCTCCGGTGAAAATATCGCTGCCTCACTTGTTGATCATGTTGACAGTTAACACTGACTGCAATAAAGTGCGTTTATAGACTATTTACTGCACAAATAAAGAAACACTACCACTATAATTTAATGACAATTATGACACACAACTGATCTTAAGATAAAATTGAGGGGAACCATCGTTCGTGACGCTCACTAAGGAAAATGTGTGGACCGGTACCCATGCAATTGTATTCACACAGGCTTGACCGTTTTGATCAATTAGTGATTGAGATCAATATATTCACTTTGTAAGGGTGTCGGGCAGAAGTTTTTGTTTAAATTGACAAAGAAACCACATAGAAATGTAGAGAAGGTCTTACTCAACAAAAGTCATGTTGATCATTTTGCATGAATTGCAAAAATAAAAAACTTACAGCACTTTTATGCCAGCATGTTGAATGTTGCGCAGCAAAACAAAACTGCCCAGAGTGCTAGGGGTTAAAGACTGGAAGATTTTTAATGTTAGTCTACATTTGAAAAGTGTCTGTGAAAGTAACATTCAGTGCATGTTTAGTACTTGTGACAAATCTCCAGTACTTGTGTTAACTTTATGGTCTGTCGCGTTTAGTGGGACCCATGGTACCAAACAATGCTCAGAGCAACAGAACAATGGTATTAAAAAGAGTGTGGCCTGTCCAAAATTATCAGACACTGTGATAGAAGTGTTGGATTGCAAGCTTGAATATGGTTGCATAATGCTGATAGTGCTGTTTTACACAAGGAAGCAACCAGAATATTCTTATACAGTGGTATCTGCATTGCATGTGGTCCTAAAGTAAATGTAAATGGAACAAGGAAATATAAACTGCCATGGAAGAGCACTGTTCAAAATCAATTCAGTGTCCCAGGGGAGGTGGGTTGTTGCAGGTACCACTGTGTTTACAGTTGACTTTTGTTGTCCATGTTCACACATGTTGTGGATTGCTTTGCATAAACTAAATAGATTTCTGGTATTATAGGTATGGCAGTCCTGGTAATGTGACAAAAGAGTATAACGAGTTCTCGGAATGGTATCTGCAGAGCTTTTCAGGTAAGTGTCTGTGCCTGCAATTCATCAGTAGCACATGTACAGGAAGAAGGCTGTCTTTGGCCACCTCAGATGTACAGTAAAACCTCTCCAACTGAACACCTCCATGTACCAAACACCTCTCTATACTGAACACCATTTCTCATTCCCAAATACATGTATATGTTTCCAATATAAGCAAACCTCCATATACTGAACACCTTACTATAACAAAGACTTGTTCGGCCCCAAGAGTGTTTGGTGAAGGGAGGTTTTGCTGTATTCAAAAAACAAATCACTGAATTCTCAGAACTTGTGTCATATATGGAATGGGAAAATTATACTTCCCCACAACACAATACTTTGACATTTTATGGTGTAATTTTAATGTTGAGATTATTTCATGCATGCACAGGTTGAAGATATTTATATCCTATGGTTAATGCAATTGTCTAAAATTAAAGTCAAGATACTGACTAGTGAGGATGTAACAGAAATAAGGATTAAAATCAATGAATTTTAACAACTTCATACAGCTGTGAAACAGTAATTAAAAATGTAAATATTGCAGAGTGATAGCTCATTGACTGGTCTGTTATTTTTGTGATGCTTTTAACACCATGGGAAAGTTCACAGTTGATCCAGACTTGTCTCGGTGTTGGGTTGAATGCAGAAGTAAAGCTCGCCATCAGTGTATGATGCATATCTTTTGATGTATATCTTGGTGTAAGGATGAATCAAGGCTGATTGGACTAGAGTCGCTGATGTCCACTGTTGATACAAGCCTTAGAAACTGAACACCAGGAATAATGGCTGAGATATTGTAAAAGAAGAAAATCCTTGTTCGGGCAAGAAACTTTCAAACTGCTGGTAGTATGAGCCAGTTAAAGATTTCAAACAGCTGAGATGTCTGCTTTGGTAAATTTTGTTGGTAAAGAATCGCTTCAGCAACTGAATTGCAAGACAAGTGATATTCCCATGGGGATTTGTGTAAATGTACAACCTGAATATCAACCACAGAATTTGATTTTTAGCTCAGCTGACTTGTCAGCTTATCTTATGGTCCTTTGTCCTTTGTCCTCCATCAACAACAAGTGATATCTCCAAAATCCCTTCAGTCAGATTGACTGTGTACTTGATGGCAATGTACCTTGGATGGTCTTTACCATTTTTTTTCTTTTATCCCCCGCCCACGAAGTGGGGGAGGGGATATGGTCCGTGTGTCTGTCTGTCCTTCCGTCCGAAACAAATTTTGTCCGGCCCATATCTTCTACATTATTAATGCTACCTCTTCAAATTTTTTATGGTGGGTAGACCTTAGGTAGTAGGTGTGCATAGGCATTGTTTTGTGTGGCTAATAACCTGCATTAATTAATTAATTAACAAAGTTCGTTAAGCAAGACAAATTTTGTCCGGGCCATATCTTCTAAACTATTAATGCTAGCCCTTTGAATTTTTAGTGGTGGGTAAACCTTAGGTAGTAGGTGTGCATAGGCATTGTTTTCTGTGGCTAATTACTTCCATTAATTAATTAACAAAGTTCATTAAGCAAGCTCAAGCTACAATACAAATTTTGTCCGGGCCATATCTTCTAAACTATTAATCCTATCCCTTTGAATTTTTTATGGTTGCTAGACCTTAGGTAGTAGGTGTGCATAGGCATTGTTTTGTGTGGCTAATTACTTTCATTAATTGATTGATTAACAACGTTTGTTAAGCAAGCTCAAGATTTGTCCGGGCCCTATTTTCTAAACTGTTAATACCAACCCTTTGAAATTTTTATGGCTAATAGACCTTAGGTTGTAGGTGTGCATAGGCACTGTTTTGCGTGGCTAATTACTTTCATTGATTAATTAATTAATAAAGTTCATTAAGCAAGCTCAAGATACAATACAATTTTGTGTGAAGCATAACTTTGCAACTAAAAGTGGTAACCCTTTAAGATTTTCAGCGTTGGTAGACCAGAGGTAGGAGGTGTGCACAGGCAGAAATTTTTTTGACTAATTACTTTCCTCCAAAAATACATTAATTAACAAAGTTCATTAAGCAAGCTCAAGATACATAAAGTTGCTTGTGTTTCTTTTGTATTTCTTTTTTTTTTTTTTTTTTTTTTCCAGATAACCAAGAACTCCAGAATCCTTTTCAAGTAAACTTGTTTCTTTCTCATTTCAGCGAACTTTATTTTAAGTCCTACATGTTAAGGAAGATGTGAATAGCAAACAAACCCCTTCTGCACTGGTTCATCCTCATAAGGAGGGGGGGGGGGGGGGGGGTCAGTGGCTACTTGTTAAAAGGGGGACACATAATGCCTTTAAAGGCTCTCTGTATTTATTTCCATATTGCCACCAACAGAAACCTTTCGCATTTTACCAACTATAATATACCAATGTACATCATGTGTATTTACCACCATGATTACTGTGTGCGGGGGATATGGCTAGCGTCAGCGGCTGCTTGTTTAAATGGTCATGCTCCAGTGACTTGGATGTTATATATTTTTTGCTGTATTTTTGGGCAAATCTTAAAAAAATTTCTTGTCAGAAACTGCGCATCCGATTACTTTATTACACAGGAACACTGCTAGGGACTTTTAGTTCCCAATTTGTTTACCAGGTGGCACTGCGTTTTATTATTTTGTGTGTGTCTGTGCGTGTTATTGCTGTTTTGGACTTCTTCTCCAGAACTGTCAGTCAGATTAAGCTGATGTTCCTTGTGGAAGAGGCAAAGAAAGCTGTTCACTAGGTGGCAATGCTGCGGATTCCTGATTTTTAACAATTTTTCAATTTGGGTTCTTACCAGTAAATGCACTTTTCCTATTGATTGCACTGTGTAAGTCAATGGGCATTCTAATGTAATTCATATTTTTGAGTTCTTCTCTGAAACCGTCATCCAGATTGACTTAAAACTTGGTGGTAATGTACCTTGGGTGGATCTCTAGCAGATTTGTTCAAATGGACACACGCCATTGATTTTTGGATTTTTTTGTGAATTTCCTTTTTCTTTTTGGGGCAAATCTTAAAAAATCGCAAGGGCATATGTACATGTCAGTTGAGAACAGGACTGTCACGGTCCTCATGTATTTTGGTTTTTGTTTTTCTCATACATGAATTAGGCTTCAAAAACATTTGATAAATCAACCCCACCCCACCCCCCACCCCCCAAATATCCATTGTACAATTTGAAGATCTTGCTGATTATCACATGCAGACCTAGTTGGAGGTCCAACTTGTGGCTTTCTTAATGGTTTTTTTTTTCTTTTTTTTTCTTCTTTTTTTTGGTTATCAAATGTGCATGGGTATGAAAGTGAGTATGTCAAATTAGATACAAACAGTAACTGATTGATTAGTTAATAAAATGTAGAGTGAACTATTGTGTTTTTGCTGCTGAGTAAAGTGGAACAAGTGTAAAAGAGCAAAGCTTCTACTTTTGCATTATGTAAATACTGTAAAACCAAACATTCCCATTTATGTACTCTTTATGGAATTGTGATTTGCAGCACCTGTTATGGAAGTATTACTACGGCTCTTGGACAGATACAGACAGAAAGTGTACCTGACACCGCGAGTGTTACAGCAGACTCTGAACTACCTGATTCATGGGTAAGAAAACACTGTTTACTGGGAATGGCTTTTGCTTTATAAATTTACAAGATGAAAGACCCCGATCCTGGGATTCTTGGAAGTGGAGGCATTACTCAAAAAAAAAAAAAAAAAAAGAAAAAGAAAGAAAAAGCTTTACTGGGAGGTACCAGTTGCTAAGCTGGCAAGGTGCTTTGCCCAAAATAAAGAAATCCCCAATGAAACTGAGCAGCCTTCCCACTCAAGATCATATATTCAGTCAGTGGTAATGTTTGACTAACTGCACTATCTGTGGTTTCATAGCTTAAAGGAATAGAATTTGTTATACTGATGTGCATGTCCAGTATATATGTATATATATTGATCAACTGTAGGATGTACAAGTTCATTGTCTTGGCGTATATGGTTGTATTGACTACTTTCATCTGTTATTTATTACATCAATGTTGTTGAATTGGGAAACAGTGCCATATTTATCAGTGGATCAAGTAATTACTAGAGTAATTTATTTCATGCAGTGTAGGCAGTGTACTTCAGTACTTTTGGTGGTTTATGTGAAAGAAGAAACCATTTTACAAGAGGTTTCTACAGGACCTTGCCTGTCATTCTTAAAGTGCATCTCTTGATGTCTTGTATGATTAGTATGAAATATGAACTAAATGAATTGGACACAGAGTACACCTTCACATAATGTCAGTGTGGACTTTGCAAAAGTATTTAATGTTTGTGTAGGGTGAGTCATGCAGTGTCATGGAAATTGATGAAGCCACATATAATGGTGAGTTCAGTATTCTTTATTGAAGCTCTCAATGTTTTCAGTTTATCATAGGAATTAAAATTCAAATTTCAGAACTGTAGATGCAGAAGTTGTTTGGAGGTAATGACAATAGCATCTTGACATGTTCTAGGTATCCACTAACATCAAGTGATTGTTATTGCCATGTGCTGCATGAATGTTCCCTTCTCACAGCCTTGTTGAACAAACATAAAGAAAGCTGTCCTGGGCAAGCACAATGACATGAACTTAAGTTTTACTTCTATTCTACATTTGTCCAATGGATGTATAGCTGGTTTATCTTGTCAGTCTAATATTTTCTTGCTGTTGCAAGAAACGATATTTTAGCTTAGGGGTTCACTAGTTCCGTGTGAGAGGCGAGCCCTGCAACTGCAAACTCTGCTCATCAGGACTTGAATGAGTGAGGCCAACGTAGTAAAAAGCATAAGGTCTACCTGCCAAAGGGCTGACATGGTGCAACATTGTACAATATGATGTGAGAAGACTAGGCCTGTGTTGATAAGAACAGATACACGGTGTGCCAAATAAGCCTGATGCGTTTCGTCCTTCACTGGACACATCAGAGGCTAATAAGTAATGATTGACCACAGGTTGAGCATAACTCTAGTCTTATGCCCAGCAGTACAGAGAGTTGAAATCTCTCAACTCCACAGTCAAGTGGTTCAATCAAAACTGAATGCTGCGTTGTGTGCATGGCCTTTATATAAGGCCATGTAACGTTGCTAGGGGAAATCTAGATGTTACATTGTATTGTGACATCAATTATGGGTAAGCACGTTCAGCCTTATTGGACAGTAGGACTGTGTTGTGCCAGTCGTCACAGGCGACTGTGTTGGCATGTGGTTTGATGACAGGTCATGTTCACCGGTTAATAAGTGGGGTTACACAGGGGTTTTCTTCTCTGTGAGTACCCATGGGAAAAGACCATCTCCAACAGGGAGATTCCCATTTCCCTGTTCCCTGATCAGATAATGTGTCTGGATCATAAACTTTTTCTCTTTACATCCTTTAAAAATATGTTGCTACCCAAATTGGAAGCTGAAAAAAATAAATTTGCAGCATTTCCAGAGCACATAAAAAAATGTTTATGTGCGCATGGCACGGTTGTTAGAGGATTTAGACAGCCAAGAACAATTAAATTTAGCATAAGACTGGGCAAGTGGCCATCTTCATCCAGTAGCATGCATATGCGGTGAGATGGTTTCAAACAAAAAAAAAAATGTACAATTGAGATTTGCTCCTTTTTTGCTTCAGTCACTTGGGTTAGGGTTTTGCAGATTTGCATGGCTGTTCCAGTCACAACGGGTTAAATGCATATGGAACAAATACTGAAAAATTACAGGTAGCGCTTCTAAATTACAAGGCCAATTTTCACTGAATGAAGGTACATGTAATGTTATGGTAGATTTGTGTACCTGTTTATCTTATGGTCAGAGGGTTGAGACTTTTGTAATTATGGACATCGCAGTGGGTCCAGTTCAGTGAAAACTTAATCTCTTCTTTGCTACATTGAACTCTGATAAATATGTCTTTGTGTAGGTCATCATGCGAGAGATTTTGTTTCCGCTGATGTGTCACACAGATGAAGACCAGGAGCTGTGGGAGACAGATCCACATGAGTACATCAGGATAAAGTATGGTCAGTACTCAGGATGTGTGCCTTTTGTGTGGGCTCAAACAAGGAAAACCAATAGCCTATATTTGATCAAGGGAAATCATTTTCCGTTATAAAAGACATCTGATGCGTCTTAATATTAATGTTTTAACTTAATTTTGGGTTCAGTAAGGGTTATTGAATCCAGAAATGTAGTATTCACTGTAGAAAGTCTTGAGAAGAAAATTATCTTTAAGGGGAATTATTAGTAGATATTTTGAGATCAAATTACTTCTTTGTTCTGATTTTTTTTAAACATCTGTTTTGCTGCCAGCTTTCAATTGGATACATGTGAAATTTTTGCTATAAAAGAATTGCATGCAGTTACTCTGTATGTAAAGCTGATTGATTACTTGAACTGCAGTCATATTTTGTATGTTGTCAGATGTGTTTGAAGAGTTCCTGTCACCAGTCACAGCAGCACAGACACTGTTACACGCAGCAGTGTCCAAACGAAAAGAAGTGCTAGATAACATACTACAGTTTGTGGTGGGAATGATGAACAACCTCAGCTTAGACCCCAGACAGAAGGCAGGTGCCTTGCACGTTGTGGGTGCTGTGGCAGAGGTATTGTTGCAGGTGAGGGCTCCCTGTTCCACTAAAACTGGCTGATTTTCTAAAGTCTCGTGTGATGTATTCCAACCTGAATGAAAAGCAATTTCAGTGAGAGTCGTAGAGCAGTCCCACCGGAATAAAATACCCTTCAGCAGATTAAATTGGTACTGGTTGTCCACTTGGCACCCTTCATGCAAAAAAAAAAAAAGAAGAAATGATTTGGTAATAATTGAAGAGAGAAAGCAAAGCACAACAAAGCAAATCAAGAACCTTACTTTGATCCAGTTGGTAAGATTTTCTATAGTGCAGCAGCGTGGTTGTATTTTCTTGAAAAAAGTATTTATTTATTTATTTATTTAATTAATTAATTAATTAATTAAGATTTTCTATAATGCAGCAGCGTGGTTGTATTTTCTTGAACAAAGTATTTATTAATTATTTATTTATTTATTTATTTATTTAGGTAAGATTTTCTATAATGCAGCAGCGTGGTTGTATTTTCTTGAACAAAGTATTTATTTATTATTTATGTATTTATTTATTTAATTTTATTTTATTTTGAGATTCACTCAGCAGTACATCAAGGTATTGAACATCAATGGGGGAAAAAAACATGGTTAAAGGAAAATAAAATATCATAACACATTAAAACAAATACTGCCGAGTAGGTTGAGTCAACCAGGTGATTACACCTATACAAGTTGACCCCCCCCCCCCCCATCAATGATTGGCCAGAAAGATGAGTACAGCTATCACTGCATAATGGTGCTGATGATGGACGAAAAAGGTAAAAAAGCACAAATATCTGCATATGCATTGAAGAAATCTATCTTGTAAAAACCATTTAGACACTTGTACAAGAAGACCAGATCCAGTTGTTCTGGCCTGTAGGATAAAGAGAGCAGATTACATTTGGCAAGGTGGGACGTGCAAGATTCAGAGAAGGGAGACCCTAAGATGTTCCTCATTCAAACAGACTTAAGAAATTTACACACCTCTGACAAAAGTCTATGCTTCAGAGTAACTAAATGTAAAACCGAAACTCTCTGTTCATCCTTTTTTTGTTAAGCATTCTGTTTACACTTGGAACCTCTTACCCTCCTAGATCCGTGATTCTCCCAGTCCGTTTACATTTTGAAACGTCGACTAAATGCTTAATACAGCAATTTGCAACAGCTGTATTTTGACTCGTCCAGTACGTGCACATGGCTGAGTAAGTGTTTTTGTCCAAAGTACATGGAGTGGTTTGCTATAATTGACTGCTAAAATTATAAGTGAACATTTTAAAAGTATCCATGCTCAAGTTTTAGTCCAAATATCCGAATATTACAAGTTTTGTTTGCTTGATATTTGAGGTAGGAAGAAATGAAGAGATATCTTTCGATCAGTGTTCATTTATAAGTCTGTCAACTCTGTGCATTTCACTTGCACTTTGCAAATGTAACAAGAATGGCAACAAGAATGTGTGACTAACCTCTGTCCCAGTTGGAGCTACTTGGTAGTTTCCCAGCTTCTCGGGCAACAATGGTTGCCAACTGTGTTCATTCCATTCAGTGTTGTATTTATTTGGCTATTTGAAACTTGAAAATCACCTCAGAACTCCTCAAACTTCCATAGATGTGATTGAACTACACAACAGTGCATAAGCACTGTAATGTTACCTGTGACAGGTGAAACTGGCAGCAGATTAAGAGTGTCTGGAATGAACCATCAGTTGCACAAAAATACCTGGCACACAGACATTAAATATGCTTGCTGAGATGTAATATTTCAGTGTCACTCTTTTTGTGACTTTTGCAGAAAAAGAAATACAAAACACAAGTAGAAGGAATGCTGGTCCAGTATGTCTACCCAGAGTTCCAAAGTCAATATGGCTACCTAAGAGCCAGGGTATGTATTCTGTTACTTTAAGGAACAGACTAATTTTCAAGTGGGTGTAAGCAGTGCAGGATCGTAATTAAATATGGCATTTTCACCATGATATGGTGAAATTGTTGGGTTACATTTCAGCAGAGATCATCTGCATGTAATGCTTCTTGTTGAAAATTGGGGAGGGGAGGGGATAAATCATGATTTGTTAGCTTTCAAATTGCATTCATAAGAATCACGCATGCAAATTTTTTATATTTCTGTGCCATGAAGAACTAGACTTTAAGGCAAGTCCTAGTTTTGTGAACATTATGCAGTACTAAGGCAGGTTGAGGAAAAATATTTTTTAGCTATTTGTAACATGCAGTTTTAACCCATTATTCACTCCAAATTCAAGCAAAAGTTGCAGGCTTGAGATTTAGCAGCAAAAAAAAAAAAACTGATAGCAAGCCCAGTCATATCGTTTGTGGGGGTAAAGTGATTATATCAGAGCTGACAGTGATTACATACTTCAGTTAAAAAAAAGAAAGAAAAAAGTTCACTGTAATGAAGAAGCTTGTTGAATTAAATATGTTTGCAAGTGTCAGTAAGTCGTGCTTTCATAGTGCTAAACCAGACTTTTTTACTCTCGTTATTTGTTTTAAAGGCATGTTGGGTGTTGCATTGCTTCTGTGAAGTGAAATTCAAAGACGTTGGCAACCTTGGTCGAGCTATAGAAATGACACGGCAATGTTTGTGCTCAGACAAGGAGCTACCAGTGAGAGTGGAAGCAGCTATAGCTCTGCAGATGTTACTTACAGAACAAGAGAAAGGTACTTCTGCATGCTTACAAAAATCAGTATGGGTCTGTCGCTATAGCTTTGATGTCGACTCTCCATTCTGAACAGCAGCAGATGCAATTATTGTACATTTACATGACAAGTTGAATAGACCCAAGTTTGAAACATTTGTGCAACACTGAACTGTTGCGGTCAATAGTGTCCAAATCATCATTGAGGGGTGGGGGTGGCAGGTAATCCTTGAACTTATGTTTTCATCAAAGGTGTTGTCCCTGCAAAATGAGGACTATTGCTGTGCCAGACTTATCTTGTCATATGTATGATCAGTTCTCATTAATGTGTGATAACTGATTTTCAGGAATTACTGATTTTGAAAAAAGCTTTTCAACTTGACACTTCCTTCCATATCACCTGGTGGAAGCAGTGGTAAATATAAATATATATATATATGGTAAACTGGTTGTCATATGATGGTTTAAGTTGTTTTACTCATGGGCCAAACACTCTCTGGATACCTTAAAAGTTGTGTACTTTATGCAGCAAAGTTTATGTGCTGGAAGTCTATAAGATTAAAGAAAAAAGTAGCTGTAAGATAGGGTACCATTGCACTGCCAGAGAATATGAGCAACTTTTCTTTTGTTCCCCAGATTTTAAAGTAGAGGTACCCTCCTGTCCAAAGTTTATTTTAATCTGAACCAGAAAAAGCACAAATGATAAATGGAGTTGTTACCAATTGAATCTTATTTTTTCTTTCATTCTTACAGCCAAAGACTTGCTTCAGCCTCATATAAAGAATGTCATCTTAGGTGAGTATGTATTCCCTGTGATTTCCTTTTGCTTTTCAGATACTGATAAATAAAGGTCAAGTTCTTGTCTAATTTCCCAGTCTGTAACAATAGAGAATGGGTTGCAGACAGGCAGTTTCCCCATGTTTCCAAAAATTAGTTAAAATAATTTTTTTTTAAATGGATCGAAGTGTTCAGTGTGTAATGGTGTCTGAAAGGTGCTGTAAAATGTCTTCAAAACCCATTAAAATGCAATGGTTTCGGTCTTTAAAGGCCACCTGATAGAATTCTTAGCTTCATACCTTACAAGATAATATATCTCATGAAAGGACGCGGTTTTGGTGAATTCATGGGTGGGAGGTTGTGTTAAGTGTTTAAACAATTGGCTCATGTACAAAAGTAGGTGGCTGGTTTTGAGTATCGACAAAAAATCACTTATTATGTCAGGGTTATCTCCAAAGTAGAAAGTCTTTTCAAATATAATTGACTATGCTAGCAGCCTGATTTCACTCACTGCCAACTTCTAATAATATCTCGGTGATGATAGTTGTTGAGCACAGGCTTAAACAACTTGTTCTGTGGTATGATATTATACCAGTGACATGTTCTGTGTTCTCTTTTCAGAATTATTAAATGTTATACGAGAGACAGAGAATGATGACCTTACAAGCGTGATGCAGAAATTAGTATGTACATATGTAGACGAAATCATGCCGTTAGCTGTGGAGATTACAACACATCTGGTGGGTAATTTTACCTGTTGCCAATCATGTTACCATTACTTGAAAGGGGTACAGGGTGTGGGATTGGGGAGGCAGGTGTGCTGCATATGATGAATAAAGGCAGATTGGACTAGAGTCTCTGATGTTCACTGTTGATACAAGCCTTTGAAATCTGAGTTCTTGCAGCAGCTGAAAGATCTATACTTAAATGTCAATTCTGTATTGTATAGTATGACGTAGACAGAATAGGCAAGGGCAAGAACAGAAGGTTCAAGAACTGCCTAAAAGAGGGCACCGCAGTCAGTGAAGGGCTTGGGTTGTGTATTTCCATTACTTTACATTGTAATTTGCAACAACTTGAAAACTACTCCACATAGAAACATTAAATTTCAGACATTAAATCTAGATGCATAACTAAATGCTTCACAAAAATCATATAACCACAGCTACATATGGGACTAGTTTATTTAAGGTTGCTTTAACATACAAACTAATGGGAATACACAGCTTTAGCCCCCCAAATGTTTATGCATTCAGTTATGTATTGGGGTCAATACACACCTTAGAGCTAATTTTGACCCTTCCTATTGAAGAGCAGTGGTAGAGAATACACATTTGTGATATATAATACATCATGTATAATACAACAACAACAACAACAACAAAATGGCTTAGTACAAATGATGTGTGTTGTGTCATGACCAATTTGAATTGTGACCAAACTTGTATCATTATGGCCAGTGTTAGTGTTACTAATGGGGACGATGTATGGAATATAGCTTTGTGTTTCTGAACAGTAACCTGTTTAAACTGTCATTGCATTCAGGCACATTGGTATCCGTTAACAAATCTATGAATTGTATCTTGTGTCCCACACAATGTGAGGAACAGAACTTGATTGTTAATATTTTTGTATGATTGTAGCTTAACAGCATCAGATTACATGCATTTTCTATAGAGGATTGACCCACAGTCTTGCTGATCATTATTAAACTGACCGAAATTGTCCTGATATTTTGCTGTACATTGTGACACAGGCACAGACATTTGCACAGGTGTTGGATTCTGACACGGATGGCTCCGACGAGAAGGCTATTGCGGCCATGGGAATCCTTAACACATTAGAAACAATTGTCACTGTCATGGAGGACCAGAAAGAGGTGAGAAATCTATTAGAAATGGGCGAGAAGTCTTTGTGAAAGAAGTCAGAAGTCTTTATGTGGTTAGGTTTCTGTGTTAGTGTGATGTCTGCAGTGGGCTTGCTTTAATATAATGGTATCTGATATTGAGGGTTTGACATTTAGAAATAAATTGGGGATGTCGATGAAGTGTATACAGTGAAACCTGTTTTGAGAGACCACCCCTGGAGCAGGCTAACAAGTGGTCACATGAGGCAGGTGGTCTCTCAATGGAGGTGCAAAAACATGGGAAAGATAGCAAAACGGACTTGGGAAATATGGTCTTAAAAGGCAAGTGGTCTCTCAAAATAGGTTTCACTGTATAGGGTAACTGAAATATTAGAATAGGATTGAATGTGCCAAGTGCTAAATTGCACATGTTTATGTGTCCCATGTGATAACACAGTTTGGAAAATGTCGGCTACTGCTTATAATTGCCTCAGATTGTATCTGGAATAAGCTTGAGACAGGCATGACCAATAGCAAAGTATATGCCGTAATACATGAAACTAGAATGTCGTAATGTTGATAGTCTTGTGCAGATTTCCAGTATACTTCAGTTTATAGAGATAAGGATATTCTGTGGACATTGTGCTATTGATATGTTTTGTGCTTATTTTCAGATTCTGGCACATTTGGAGGGGATAGTTTTGAATGTCATTGGACTGATCTTGCAGTTAAATTTCTTAGGTAGGGGCTTGTGTATGAAATGATGTAAACAAAAAGATCATGGACTATGATATCTTGCTTTACGGTGTAAGGATGAATCAAGGCTGATTGGACTAGAGTCGCTGATGTCCCCTGTTGATACAAGCCTTAGAAACTGAACACCAGTACATAATGGTCCGGATGGTTGGCATAAAAAGAAATAAAAATTCTATTTTTTTTTTTTTTTTTTCAGGATTAAATTATAGTTGGCTATAACACTTAGGTTTGTGGTGAAAGAAAGTTTTTTTCATAGAATTTGTATCAGTTTTGTTAATTACATGTTTTTCAAATGAGTAGTACTCCTCCATAATAAGTAGACAAAAGCTTAATGTACAAGGGATATACATGAATATTTGAGGGCCACCAATGGGGCACTCACAGAGCATTTAAGAGATTTATGAAAACAATTTTATGTTTTGTTGCAGAATTGTATGAGGGTGTGTTGTCACTGATCTACAGCTTAACTTGTCAGCAGGTGTCTGAACAGATGTGGCAGGTGTTCCACATGATCTATGACCTCTTCCAGAATGATGGATATGACTATTTTACAGGTATAATCCTGTCACAGAACTTTATCTTGTGATAAACAATGCACTATACAAAATTAATGGATAATTTTTTTTTTTTTTTTTGCTAAATTACACCCTATTTAGAAGCCCCTGCCATATTTTGGAATACTACCACCCTGCGGTGGCAGAAACCAGAATGAGGCTGGGGTGGAAACCAAAACAAGTCCCCATTCACTTGCATGTTAAATTTGCTTACTTTTCTGGCTCATATCTATCATTTTAAAAAAACTTTGAATGCCCCCATTGTGTTATCCTGATAGGACAACTCTAGGACTACAACAGTGAGGGGGAAAAAACAGATCTTCAGTGTTTGATTTATTGTTGCAAAAGTTACTGTAATGTAGTCTGTTAATACTAGTATGGAATAAGTGTTCATGGCAACATGTTTTATACCATCTTATTACAAAACATAATCTGTTGAATTCATATTTTAGAACCAGTTGTTCATTTGGGTGTATAATTTATACTTTCTGGAACATCAAAATATCAGAAAAAAACAACAACAAACAAACAAAAAACCAAAAAGCACGGTCCATACTAAAGTTTCATCAGAATTTTTATTTTAGTCTTGATTAGAAAATTAGGTCTGCACTGATCAGTTTGCTCCATTAACAAGTCAGGTGAGCTTCAGAATAAATATACTTGTGACAGCTAACAACAACCCATATTTTAGTAAACCGTTGCAGCTGGAAATTCCTAGAATGCACAGAGAGTCAACTCAGTTATTCTGGTTATGGGTCCAACTGTACAGGGTATCAAAATTGTAGGGAGATGTTTATCATTAGCATTTAGGAAAAGTCAGAATATTGAAGATTTCCCCCCTTATGTTGTAGTTCTAACGTTTCCGTAACAGAATAACACAATGGATATATTCAGAGGTGTTTTTAATAATAGATAAGAGCTACCAAAGTAGACAAATTTAACATGTAAGTGAATGGGGACTTGAATTGGTGTCCACCACAGCCTGATTCTGGTTTTTATCACCAGAGAACAGTATCGGCCGCATATGGCAAGGACTTTTGAATTGGGGGTATTCTATTGACATCTTCCGGGAATTGTGTAGGCATTAATTTGTTTATGTGCATGTACTGCATGACAGTTCCTGTTTGTTAGAGATTTGGATTCTTCATGGTACCTTATATGTTGCAAGAGAGCATTAAAGTACATGGATCATTCAGAGGATGTGAACTCAACCTTACGTTGAAATGCTCATCAAAGTTGAGAATGGTGGGTATTGTGTTTGTAGCGTAAGAACACTCATGCATTTTTTTGAAGATTGTGCTTTGCACATTTATGTGGACAGGTAGCTGTAGCCATTGGAAAAGGATGTTGCTAAAGCTTTTAGCTTGGGATCTATTTTGTTTTTAAATATGGTTTCATTGGTTCTCTTCATGCATTGTCATCACACCTTTACAATTGTTTGAAGAGTCTCATGTTTAATTGCAACAAGTTTAAGTTTACCCTTGGGCAAAATACTGCTTTTGCATCTAAAATTATTATTATTTCAGACATGATGCCAGCGCTACACAACTACATAACAGTGGACCCAACTACATTCATGTCAAACCCTAAATACTTGGAAAATATCTACACAATGTGTAAATCCGTAAGTTTGTGTGGTAATCACATCAAGTGAGATAGCATTGATACCATAATGTTCATGTTGATATTGTCCCATGTGGGAACATTTGAATATTGTTTCAAATGTAACTGTGGTCAGTGTTTTGGAATTATGTTTCATTGCTCCTTAATTATTACACACCTCAGTGAAAGACAGTTTATGGTGTAACCCTGTGGGTGCCGTAGCTCATGTTAAGGGACATTTCCCATCTGTTCATGTTGAAAGGTTCCTTGTTATAGAGCAGAAGTGTCCTAACATGGGCTACTCTGTGTACCCAGCCATCAGTGTTATAAAGATGGAGCGGTGTACTGTGATTTTTAAAACATTCCTTCTGTAAAATAGAAGCCTTATGGGATGGAATATGGATATTGTGATGAATCAAGGCTGATTGGACTAGAGTCTCAGATGTCCACTGTTGATACAAGCCTTAGAAACTGAACATCCATAAATGCTCTTACTTTAATTCATGTACCTGGAGTAAGATTTCATAACATACTGATTTGACAGTAAAATCAGATAGTGGTCGAGTCGATTCCTCCCAGCATCTCCCAGCGAATTTCTTTAATAGCTCCTCTAGAAATTCAACGGTTGTCAAATATTGCTTGCAAGTGCTGAACTCTGTAGATAATATGTACCTTGCAAGTGCAAAACTCAGTAGATCATATGTACCTTGCAAGTGCTAAACTCTGTAGATCATATGTACATGTAGACAGGTTACTGGAAAAGTGCTTACCTTACAATGTAGAGTGCAGGTGTGTATTGTAAACAGACTTGGCTGCTCAGGCATAAAATACCAGGCAGAACAAACTTTCTATTTTGTACTTTCGTGTTTAAGGAACTTGCTATTTCAGTCCTTACACCATATTTTTTACACACCTCAGTATATCTACAATGATAACTGTTCATTAGGTACTGACAGGAGATGCAGGAGAGGATGCGGAATGCCATGCTGCTAAACTTTTAGAAGTCATCCTTCTGCAGTACAAAGGACAAGTGGACCAGGTTTGTTGACTCAAAGCTGTTAGCACAAACAAATCGTCTTTTAATGTAATATACAGAAGATCACATATCACAATGTCAGAGTGGTATGCAAAAGCTGCTTTTACCCCAGACAAATTAAAGGACTGGGAAGTAGGTCATGTACAAATTATCTCTTACGACCATTTACATAATAAAATGATATAGGTGTAAAGGGATGCATATCGCTGTAAATGTGCACCACCTTAAATGCTTCTACCTCTATACCATCAGAATTTAATTTTAGTATATTTTTATACAGTCTTTGATCAGTCCTTTTTAAATATGGTTGGAAAATGCTGATGTTGGCTTGCTTGCTGCTGAAGTAAATATGTTGCCATTCATGTCTTTATCTGCTGCTTTTCTAGGTGATTCCCTCGTTTGTTGAGCTGGCCCTGGAGAGGTTAACCCGGGAAGTCCGGACATCTGAGCTGCGGACCATGTGTCTGCAGGTGGTCATAGCGGCATTGTATTATAACCCAGCACTTCTGCTGTCTACTTTGGAAAAAATGCATTTACCCAACACAAATGAATCCATTACAGCACAATTCTTGAAACAGTGGCTGCATGATACAGACTGCTTTTTTGGGTGAGTTGACTGGGTACAATCATCTTTATTAGTGGAGCTTAGTGACTTGTTTGTGTATAAACAGTGTAGAACCTTAAAATTTGTATTTCAAGTGGAATAATGTATCAGCTTGCATAATTGTTGGAAACATTATCACCCATACTTGAACCTTACTGCAGTGTGTGGTGCAGCTTTGGGAGTATTTTGGGTGTTCCTCTTTGTCTGCCATTGTAATTGCGGTGATCAAAGGTACCTGACAAGATGCGCAGAGTAGCTATAATGAATGAAAATACTTATGGAAAATATGAAAGTCCACATCAAATCATGTCTTCTGAAGCCTTGGAAGACAGATGGGCACCACATCCTATTTCAATTGTGTTGTGAAATGCAGTGTGACTGATGTTGCACTGTGTAGTGACCTTGTATGGTAGCTTTGCCACTGTTCGGGCCATCACAGTTTTGGTGTTACTGATTTAGTGCCCGATAGTCGTGATGGCAGAAATAATTTCTAGTCTAAACAGCATTGAAAAATATCAATTAGGTATATAAACTACCCAATATGGAATAAATTATAATATGAACACACCAAGCAGTCAGGCTTTGACTAAAATTGCTCCGCGTACCACGAATACTGACTTGCCACAAAAACTTGGCTTCAGGACCCTAATTGTATCTCCTTTTTAAATTTCCTTACACAGGCTACACGACAGGAAGATATGTGTTCTAGGCTTATGTGCACTGATGAGTACACCCAACAACCGACCCAGTGCCATCAATGAAGTGGCAAGTCAGATAATTCCTTCACTGCTGCTGCTGTTCTCGGGCTTGAAGAGAGCTTATGCAAGTAAGTGTCAACTGTATTCAACATTCCTCCGATGTTCATGAGGATCAGTTGTCTTCTTTAGAATCTTGTGACAATTTATTTAAACAAGACATTTTATGGTAAGAAAATAGTGGTCTTGTTTGGCTGTGGTAGAAGTTTAACCACTTCTTGGTGCAAGTTGCCATTTGTATTTGGTAGTGCATAAACAGCCCCATGCCATGAGTTAGTTGCAAGTTGAGGTCAACTATCTGTAATATGACCAAAGTTTCTTAATTGAATACCATGAATAAATATATACAATCACTTTGTATCTGGGTTTGTGAAATCATAAAACTAGTTGTAAAGCTAATGCGTGTTGTGACTGATGGCTCATACTGCATATTTTGATATTGGACAAAATAGGTCGGGCAGCAGAGGAGGACTCTGATGATGAAGAGGAGGATGGTGAGGAATTTGAACAAGGTAGATCTGTTATTTAATTTGTACATGCATGATTCTTCCAGGAGTGATTGGTCACTTTGTGGTGATTAAGTTGCTTTGTATAATATCAGGCAAGTGACTTGGAATTGTGACTTTTTAACACAAATTAGTTTGCCGGTTTGGCTAAAATGATTTAAATCTCTTGCACAACAGAATTTCTATGAGTGTAAACTAGTTTGGCTTAAATTTGAAACTGAAAAGGCCGAATCTGAACCTCTTTGCTCAATAATGAACTGTTGTCAAATAATATGTTTTAGAGTAAGGTGCATGAAGCAATTTAAAGTTGTGAGGCCTCCAAGGTACATGATATGTGTATGGGTAACAACAAAATATTTTCATTTGTTGTTTACAGAGGAGCTAGGCAGTGATGAAGATGAGATTGATGAGGAGGGGAAAGAATATCTTGAAAAACTAGAGAAATCTGTGAGTATACTTTAAACATATTTGGCATGGGAAAATATTTTTGCACAGCTTGTTCAACTTGGGTATTGCACATTCATATATATCACGCGCGCGCGCTAATACAAAACAACTCATTTTTACCCCTGGGCCCATATAGGCGATTCCCTGCATCTGTGTGTGAATCCCTTCTTCTTGCAGGCAACTTTAGAATAACCAGATAAGCTGGGATCATGAAACTTTTTATTAGCTCAGCTGGCTTGTCAGCCAGCAGAGCTTACGCCATCACTCTTTGTGTGTCATCTGTTGTCCATTCACAATTCACATTTTCGACTTCTTCTCCAAAAATGTCAGTCAGATTCACTTCAAACTTGGTGGCAAGGTACCTTTACCTTGGTTTGGTCTACTAAGTTTGCTGAAATGGTCATGCTCCAGTGATATTTTTATTTTTTATGATTTTACGTACTACTTACAATGGGCTTTCTAATGCCAATTCACATTTTGGACTTTTCCAAAGAAACTGTCAGTCTGATTGACTTCAGACTTGGCCGCAGTGTACCTTGGGTGGGTCTCCATCAAGTTTGTGCAAATGGTCATGCTCCAGTGATTTTTTATTTTTTATTGGGTCCTTGGCCATGCTTGTATGTGGGAAACCCCATGTCACTAAATACACAACACTATTAACATATAACAGAGAGTAGAAAATTGTTTGTGGGAGATGGAGTCCTTTAATTTGATATCACTTAATAAGCAAGTCTTCATGACTCGCATAATTTGTTATTTACAAAAGAAGGAACATATGTAATGACCCAAGTTTTTTGCCAACTAGCCTGTGTAGGTGGGGGTCCAAGCGCCTTGGTTTCTAATAGTCCGTTCATTCAGAGTTCATTGCTTTGTTCCCTTAACAGGAAAAGAGTCCTTGTAAACTAGACATCCAATACCCCACACTACAATGGGCAATTCGAACTGACCTACGTGCCAAAATTTAAACTAGCTCCTAATTTGATAACACGGGTCACGATATATGCCACGGGCATAATACTGCTGGTCCTGTGATTGGATAATACATCATATAAACACAATAATATGCAGGCGTGCTGGCTCATAAACCTAATTAAACCCATTTAATTTTCCCTATATTTGGAAAAGCTTAAGAAAAAAAGTTTTAATGGGAAAGTTTAACATGGGAATTTCTTGTAATGGTTATAACTTAAATAATTGTGGCCAGATTTGTGTCAAACTTGGTAGGGATATTCCTTGGATAAGTGTACGTGTTTTGTCCTATCCCATGTTCACAGAAGCACAAGTGGGAAGAATCCCCAGGTCGGCTGAGCATGGGCTGTTCACACAGCCCACTTGTTAGTTAATCACCCCTTTTAAAGTTGACCTCAAGTTCAAATGCCAATGACCTTGACCCAATTTTCAGGTCACTTATGTCAATTCATTGTGAATTTCTTGCATGCAATATCAGGAGAACCAGAATTATTAAGATCATGAAACTTACAGATAATCACCCTTGTAAAGGTCTTCCTCAAGTTTGAAAGACAGTGACCTTGACCCAATTTGAACGTCACCAGAGGCAGCTTTTCTTTTTAATAAATATCTAGCACATGATATCTTAAGAACTGGATAATATAGGATCATAAGATTTTGACAGTTAATCACCCTTGTAAGAGTCTAGCTCAGGTTTGAAGGACAGTGACCTTGACCTAATTTCAAGGTCACCCGGGTCAATCCATTTTTTAAAAAATGCAAGGAATATTGGAAGAATCGGATAAGCTAGGATCACAAAATGCTTACAGTTGATCTCCGGCGCATTCAAGCTTAAAGGAGAATGAGAGGTATGTGCTCAGCATACTTTCATAAGAATACATTGATCAGATATATTATCATCACAGTAGTTTGAAGTTGGCTGAAGAGACCCTCATCTTCTCTGGGATTGTAATTCGTATCAATTAGAAATAGGAATTTTTACAATAAAAATAAATACTGATAATAACTTTTTACTTTGGGAAAAAAAAACAATGTGAGGTTATCCAGAGAATATTACAAGAGGATTATGTCTTTGTGACCTTTTAAGGACATTCAAGGTCAAAATAAACAACACCAAAAGAAACCCATTGGCACCTCACTGGTACGTTTTAATAGTAACCATGGGCACAGAATATATCATTAGCTAGATATAGGCCAATATGTGAGTTCGACCTATCAAGGTCACTCAAAGGTCAAATTTCTAGAACAAATGAAGCTACATAGGGGTATTCGTATAAATGATTAATAGTAACCATGGGCCTAGGATTCACCGTTACTAAGGGAAGATACTCATCTTCCTTACAAATTTGATGAGGGTCCACCTGGGAAATATCTTGTATGTAAAGAAAAGCATTCTATACAACACCTATCACAGTAACGAAATGCATGCACCATATTGCTTCTGCATATTTGTACAGCAGCAGCACATATTGACACAGGTTCCAAAGTTTAATACCCCATAATTCTATCAAAACTTTACATATCCTCATCAGTTTTGCAAGCGTTCATGATCCATACTCCAATTATGTTCATATAAAATTTGAAACAGTTGTGGTCCACCATGTTCTTCAGGAGTAAAAAAAATAGCCATAACACAAAAATGTATTTTTTGGAGAAAAAAAATTGCAGGGTTACCTGGTGGCCAAAATATGAACTATGTGATCTCCATGTGCAATATCTGAAGTAATTGGCTGAGTGGTTTCTGGGATGTAGAAATTTTGATTGAAAAAAAAACAAACAAAAAAACAAGATTTATAAAAAGAAATACAATTATTCTTGCATCATCATCTCCTTTGCAAACTTGGTGGAGGCACACCTAAGCAACATTTGTGTGGAAAGTCATAGCATTCCATGCAACTTTTCTTGTGAAGTCATTGTAAACAGACAGAAGTATGATAGATAGTGGTACTAGCTTGACAAGTCAGCAGTACTAAAAATAAAAGTAAATTTCCACAACATTAACACAAAATGCAAGGAAGAGTGAAGATGGAGGTGAGAGTTTTGGGCTTCTTTCCAGGCCAATGGAGAGGATTCTGATGATGAATATGATGATGAGGCTGAGGAGACCGCACTGGAGAGCTATCAAACACCTCTTGATCAAGAAGACTGCACAGAAGACGAGTATCAGATCTTTAAGAATATTCTACAAAGTAAGTCCAGAAAGCAACAGTTGACAATCACCTATCCACCAAATATTTAATCTCCAATGCTTTGGAGCATATCAGATGAAGCAGAAGGCTTGAAATACGGTATCTTTGTCTTCATCATTTCCATAGAACAGAAAAATATGTATCTTGAACATGCAAAAAAAAAAAAAAAGAAAAAAAAAATACGATATATTGAAAAAAAGTACAGCTGGAGAAATGTTTGGTTTATATGTGGGTGAAAAATTTTTCTCCTTAGTGATCTGACATCACTGGGACCCACCTGGTGGCTAGTTATGTAAGCACAAATGGTCCATACTATCTTAAAATTTTGAAGTATCAGCGTGAATAAAAAAAAATAAGTGAGATTTGAGTATATGTGAATAATTAGGCCGTCTTTTAGTGTATGTGGGAGGGCAAGTGTACAAGTTTGACTGAAGACAATTAGTCGTGCACATACATGTAATGAAAACCAATTTAAATGCAGATGTTATGGAAATAGAGTATATGGCAACCATTAAATATGTAGAGTATGAACTAGGATGCATGATAGCCCCATATTCCAGGTCTTTGGATTATCACATTACAGCACAGTATAAACTATGTAAAGTACCATATGGCTATTTGTTTTCCATGTGGGGAGGAGATAACAGACCTCTGTGAGAGTTGTATGAATGTATCTACACATCTGCACTTTGGACCACCACTTCAATTCAAGTACCAAGCACAAGAGATTTCAAGTTGTGCACCAGATAAAGATTTTTTAATACACACCAGCACATCATCTATTTTTGCCCAGGTTTTTTTTTAAACCAGTGTGGGACATTTAATAGTTAATTTTTGTCTTATAAAATGTAGGGATATAGTTTATTCTAAACTCTTGCAGTGCTACATTTTGGACTGAGTCAGCAGCTTTCCTTGGTGCACTAAGGGTGCAGTTCACCCAAAGTGTCTCCAGGAAAGCTGGTGACCTGTTCCATTATATTCTATACAATTGTAGGCATGCTGGGACTTAACCCTTTCCCCCTCAAACCGGCCAAAACCGGCTGGTAGTCAAATGTCTTCGGCTTCAGTGTTTTCAACTAATTTCAACAGTTATGAAAAACAATTTGACTGAGAAATGTACATGAGACTTATCAAGATCACATGCCCCGGGTCAACAGCTTTCCTTGGCATGGGTTGGGCACTTAGTGCCCAACCCATGCCAAGGAAAGCTGTTGACTCAGTCTTAATTCAGGGGGAAAGGGTTAAATGAAAGGTCTTTTTACAAGGAACATGAATCTAGCATGCTCATTATAATTGAAAGCAGTTTATTTTCAAGTTGTTCAACTTAAGTTGCACTTGGCGCTGAAATGGTTGAAGAGTATGCCATGTACTGGTACATTGTAATGTGATTCCAAGCAGGGAGAAACTTGTGATGTTTTGGATTTTGCAAGAAATGTATTACATGTAAATTCTTTATGCAAAGCAGTATATTTCATACCCATGTTAAAAAAAGTGCATACAAGTACATCAAAGTGGATCTGTTTGTCTTGACTGTAGCACTTGAAGCAAATGACACAGCATGGTACCAGGCTTTGACAAGCCACCTTACACAACAGCAACGCACTGACTTACAGGACATCTTTACCTTATCAGAACAAAGGAGGGCCGCCCAAGGTATGTATGTGCGTCAGACAAATTTTAAAGTAGTTGGGTGTTGGTGGGAGAGAGGAGGGGAATTTTGAGTATGCAGCAAAAGGCCCATGAGTCTAATGCTTTTTTGATGTATAGTGTGATGACCCTCACCAAAAATTCATTTCCTAAAATGCACTTCCTCCATGACCTCGAGAAATTAATCAAGGTCATTCATATGGTGCAACATCAGATTTCCATATGAACACATGAGTGGTTCATTTGGTATTGTTCCCATTATTCTTTACCAAATATTGAATTTAGTGTTTTTTATGCCCCCCTTCGAAGAAGGTGCGGCATATAGCGTTGCACGTCGGTCGGTCTGTCGGTAGACTGTGGTTTCCGCACAATAACTTAAGAAGTTTTTGAGCTAGGACTTTGATACTGTACAGGTGTATCATTCTAATCAAGAGCTAGGCGAAGTTCGAAGATGGGTGACCGTGACCTAATTTCCAAGGTCACAGTGATACCTGAGTTAACTTTGGTTTCCGCACAATAACTGAAGAGGTTTTTAAGCTAGGACTTTTATATTGCACAGGATTATAGTCCATATTTGGGGCTAGGCAAAGTTTGAAAATGGATGACCTTGACCTCATTTTAAAGGTCACAGAGCCACTGTACTGAATATGGTTTCATGTTTTCTGCATAATAACTTATACCTTGGAGCTAGAACTTTTAGATTGCACAGGTTTATGGTTCTCTGTAAGGGCTAGGTCGATTTTGAAGATGGGTGACTTTGACCCAGTTTTCAGGGTCACAGAGAGATTGTAGTTAGACTGTGGTTTCTGCACAATAACTCAAGAAGTTTTTGAGGTAGGACTTTGATACTGTACGGGTGTATCATTCTAATCAAAAGCTAGGCGAAGTTGGAAGATGGGTGACCTTGACCTAATTTCCAAGGTTACAGTGGTACCTGAATTAACTTTGGTTTCCGCACAATAACTGAAGAGGTTTTTAAGCTAGGACTTGTATATTGCACAGGATTATAGTCCATATTTGGGACTAGGCGAAGTTTGAAGATTGATGACCTTGACCTCATTTTAAAGGTCACAGAGCCACTTTACTGAATATGGTTTCATGCTTCCTGTGGTTTCTGCACAATAACACAAGAAGTTTTTAAGTTAGGACTGGGATACTTTACAGGTCTATAGTTCTTGCTGAGGGCTAGAAGAAGTTTAAAGTTTGGTGACCTTGATTTAATTTCCAAGGTCAAGTTGGTACCTGAGATAAAATTAGGTTTCCACATGATAACTGAAGATGTTTTAAACTAGGACTTTTATATTCCACTGGATAATTGTCCGTATTCAGGTCTAGGTCAAGTTTGAAGATGGGTGACCTTGACCTAATTTCAAAGGTCACAGAGCCATTTGGTTGAATACTGTTTCTGCATGATAACTTGCATTTTAGAGGTAGCACTTTTATATTGCACAGCTTTATGGTTGCCTATAAGGGCTAGTTTGAGTTTGTAGATGGGTGACCTTGACCCAGTTTTGAGGGTCACACACAGACAGTAGACTTCCTTTTTTTTTGCACAATAACTGAAGGTCAAGTGAAAATGAGTGACCTTGCCCTAATTTCCAAGGTCATAAAGCCACTTTGCTGAATATGGTTTCTAAATGATGACTAATTTTTCAGCTATAACTTTTATATTGCCCAGGTTTTTAGTTGTTTTTTAAGGGCTAGGTTAAAGTGTAAAGATGTGTGACATTGATGTATGATCAACCTTCACTAATTTTGTAAGGTCACGAGTGCCCCTTCTACCACTATCAATAGGGTAGCGAGGGCATGGGTAGCGAGGGCAAGGGTAATGAGGGAGGGGGGCATCTATGTTTTACAAACATATCTTGTTTCTTAATTGCTTGATAACCTTGAAAACTAGGTCAAGGTCACAATATATTACAAATTTGGCCATTGCCCCAAGGTATATTTGATGTAAGTTTGTAGGGCTAAGTTAGTGAAAAAATTCAACAATATAGCCTACTGATAATAACAAGCACAAGGAAACCACTAAATCAAAGTTTCCATTCAGAGTAGTTCTTTCCCTCATTTCAAGTTTGACATCTGTATATTTCTATGTGCAATGACACAAAGTTATCCCTAATGACATGTGGCCCAGATAGAGATTGGAATTCAGTGGGCATGCTCACCTGAGATCTCTAGTTGGCTTACTGTGGGAGGGTATCATCATCCCATGCATTTTTATGGTTATGTCTACCCTAATGTTATCTTGATATCTTGAAAAATACTGACAGCAGCATCACCCAAATGTTTGTCAGGTGTATCTGTTAATAGCCTTGATGCCTATTGAAAACTAACTTCTATCCTATTCTGTCCTATCCTGATTGGCTGCCCACATTACTGCAATATCTTGAAGATTGACCACAGTTTCACCATTTTTTCTTTATCACAGTCCTTGTGATAAATCAAAAGTTGATTGGAAACCAGCTTCCTCTGATCACTTTGCATATCTTAATGGAACATCTCAGGAAGTAGTGCCTGCCACTTCACCAAAGGCAAGGAATTGCAATGTACAATGGCCACATTTACTGCCGCTAAGCAAAAGAAAAGGTGCTAGTAGTATGGGATAGGTTGACAACAAACAGGGTTCATACAGGTCCTTGAAATCCTTGAAAGTACTTGAATTTTCTGCATGCTAATTCCAGGCCTTGAAAAACTTGAAAATCAATGTTTTTGCAGTAAAGTCTTTGAATTTTATTTGTCTACTAATACACCTGCCGCCAATGGTTAGGTTAGCTTGATTACATCCTCCCCTCTCAATGTAGAAACTCGAAACAGAAGACAGCAAGACACAAAAAAGAAAAATCAATGAAGGTGGAAAGCCCTTGAATTTTGGTGAAAAGATCTTGGAAAAGTCCTTGAATTTGAAAGCTGCTAAGCTGTATGAACCCTGAACAAACATTACTGGTGGTCACGCATCATTGATACATTATTGTTGCATACAGTTTTCCATCCTGTGGCAAAACCTTTTCAACTGTTTCATCAGATTTCCTTGTTTTGTTGTAGAATCCAAGCAGATTGAGCAGCGAGGTGGCTATGTGTTCTCAACGACCCAGGTCCCAACCACTTTCAACTTTGGAGGTGTATAAGACATACTTTCTGGCAGTTTTCGTGCATTTTGTAAGGACTGAGTAAATGCACAAAAGTGCATTAATTAAACACAGACAGAGGATATGTAGGCCAAGGGTTCAAGGTATCGATCTATTGTCTGTACTGCTGATGTCTTTATTTTCTAGATATTCTGTGTAAATTATATATGTTCATTTCTTTTTTTTTTTTTTCTTTTCTTTTTTTATTATTAAGCTATTTTGTGAATATGCAATGAAACTTTCATCGTGCTAGGTCAGGGAGACACCAAAGAGTCTTGTCATGGGCTGGGAGAGTAGATGGTAGATGCATATTTTTGAGAACATGTACAGTGAAATTCCAAAGCAGTGCATTACTTGACAGAAAATTGCATTTTGTGTTCCATATAAATAAAGCATTTTGTTACTCATTTTTGTCAAATATCATGTCATATTTATTTTGCCTAAGAAGATATTGGCATTTCTAGGCATGAACTTGAACCCAAATATGCAACCTCACTTGGGGAGAGGTGTAACAAGACAAAGTGGAGGCCTATATATCATCATGTCTGTGTTCCTGTTTTATACCATGGTATTAAACTTCATTTTGTACCACAAGGTGTGGGCATTGCCTTTGTTTCACACAGTCTGTTTCATTGAAAATGCTTATACCAAGGACTCTTTCTGATTTACAGACAGGCAGTTGGTTTAAACGACGAGCTAAAAGTGTAACACTAAAGCTTTAGTTTTCTACAAGCAAAATTGGTTACAGGGATGGGATGCTGTGATATTTTCAAGGAGACGCTGTGATGAAAGTTCATTCAGTTGTGTCCAATACTTTCATCATGACCCATGGCAAAGTAAAAAATGGGCAGTCTTTTTTTTTTTTTTTAAACTGTAAATACTGTTAGACCTCAAAGGATTAGGTACATTGTAATACGTCTCGTCTTATTTGTCCCATAAACTGATGTAGAATTATGATTGACACCAAAATAAGGTGACAACCTTTTTGATGGAAATGTTTGTCATGATCAGGTTTTCACATCACGTAAGTGCTGGGTTAGATTGTTGAAAAAAGTATGTCACAATCCTTCATCCTGTTATGGGGCCGCATGGCGTCTATTGACACCCCACAAACTAGGTTGTATAGAGGAACACATCACACACAGTCATATACCTGTTCAGGTCCTCAACCAGGTATTAGATCACAAGTCACAGTGGTATAACTTCTGCCTGTACCTGTGGTAGGAAACTTAGCTGAACACATAAATGCTTGTTGACCCTTATGCTGTAGTTGCTTGTCTCCCCTTTGGGTCCCTGTAGATTTTGACAAGCCAGCCTTCGCCATTTCCAGTCTTGTATTAAATATTTTTCAAGCTGAATCAATGAAGTTGTCATTGCACATGACCATACTTTGAGATTTTTCTGTGTGGTCAAATAGTTTACACTTGCAGACCAAAACAAAAAAGTTAATATGTGCAATGAATTAAGAGGAAATTCTAATTCATGTTCTCAGTTATGACGTTAAATGTAATTTATTGGGACTTTGTGAAATATAAACAGAGTTCATTGGATACTATGCATTGGTAACAAGAGTGTCTTTAAAAATACTGAGTATTTTCTGTGGTATGTGTACTTTCTACTGTATATTCATATCATGTCATATGCATAGAGATTTTTTTCCTTTAAAGTTTTGTAAAGTGCATTGAACTGAAAGAGCTTTGTGTCATAGATTTTAAAATTGAGAAGTTCACAGACAACAAGAGCTGCTATTAAAAACCCTTTATCTCTAGACCTGCTATTTCCATCCACAGACTTCTCTTCTGCTAACATTTTGGGTTTTTTAATTATTGTTATAATTTTTTTTATTTTTATTTATTTATTATTATTATTTTTTTTTACGTTTGCTTCTTAGTTACATTTAACTTGTGAGAAGAAGATGAAAGAATGGTTTAAAGAAATTTGGAGAATGTCCACAGAGGTAAAGGGTTGAACATTGTTCTTTTGGTATTTAATGTTTTATAAAATTTGGATATTGAACATTAAAATCTGTTAAAAATGAGAGAGCGAGAGGAAAAAAAAAACTGGTAAAGATTCCAGGCAAAAATGTACAAAAACAAGCTCTCTGTGATTGAACGACTCAAGATTGTCTACAGTACATATTTTAACCATGGGGACTGCTAACTGTCCTGGATTCAATTATGAAAAACCAATAAAAGTATTCACACAAGTACTTGTTTTGTGCGTGTGTTTTCTTTTCAGGAAAATACAGCTCACGAAATTCACCATTGGGAGTTCATTCGGGAAACTTGATGCTGGCAAATATAAATGATTATAAAGTATATATTTGGAATATGCATGATTGTTCACGTATGAAGAGTGTGTACCCCTTTCAGTGTATCGAGCATTGAAAGTTGGTTAACCCATTCCTGGTCAGAGTATGACTGAGACTATAGCTTTATTACCTAGGGTATGTCATGAATAGTCTTGCAAACAAATGTCACCAAAATGTTTCTTAGATATAACTACCTCCATTGAACCATTCTTTTTAGGAATGGGGATTTGGTCAAGTGGATATGTGCCTTTCCCATTTCAGCTAGGCGACTGGTGCCAAAGGTTGCAGGTTCGAGTCCCGCTCGTTCCGAACATAAAATATATATTTTCGGCATTTCCTTAATGCTGGTGGATTTAAGTCCCCGATTCTGGAAATTAATGCTGACTCAGTAAATATACTGCATTACCGTGTTGATGTGGCACTCACACATAACTACCTCCATTGAACCATTCTTTTTAGGAATGGGGATTTGGTTGAGCGGATATGTGCGTTTCCCATTTCAGCTAGGTGACTGGTGCCAAAGGTTGCAGGTTTGAGTCCCGCTCGTTCCGAACATAAAATTAGATATAAGTACAATGTTCAAGCAGACGACAATTACTTCCAGGTGCTTTAAGTGGGAAAAGGGTTAATTTTGTGACCTGAACAAAAGTTCTTACTGGTGCAACACGAAAATTGCTTCAAGTGATGGTTTGAACCTGGAAATGCTGTCAATATAAAAAAGCATACAATCCCCAAGATCGTGTCATGTAGGGTCTTGTCTGGAAAAGCGATGACTTTGAAGCAATGATTTTAGAAGCAGTTGCAGAATTCCTGTTGGCATTAAATATCTTCAAATGTAGATCTTCTGGAGGGAGAAAGTGCAATCTGGACTTGGACCCAGACCCAGACCCAGACCCAGCCCCAGCCCCAGGCCCATGTTGGTACTGATAAATGATCAACATCTGACTTGCATACCAAACACAACTTTTACACATTATTGGAGCCATACTTGGCTTGAATGACGTGGTGGCTGTGTGGCATGATGGCCTGCCATTGTGGTCATGGTAGAATCAATGCTGTTGCCATGGAGGAAGGTGGTTATTTCTCTGACAATATTCCTTGAAAAGGTTCTAATGATGATCACTTTTGTGAAACATCAAGTAATTGACCCCTGCACCATTAAACTGGCCAAAACTGGCTGGTGGTCAAATGTCGTCTGCTTCAGTGTTTTCAACTAATTTCGGCAGTAAGAAAAAAAGAATTTGACTGAGAATTGTACATGAGACCTATCAAGATCACATACCCCAGGTAAACAGCTCTCCTTGACATGGGTTGTGCACTAGGTGCACAACCCATGCCAAGGAAAGCTGTTGACTCGGTCCTAATTACGGGGGGGGGGGTTAAGTTGTACATGCAAGGTGTGACCACGGCCATACCAGTGATGCTGTCCAGGATCAGGCAAGAGTTCTGTCTGTAAAGCTGAAAAAAAATATTGCTAAGCCTCTAACTGTTACAGTAAATCAAATGCTGAACACTGGTATCTTTCCTGATAAACTTAAAATTGCAAAAGTCTTACCTGTCCATAAAAAAGGTGATGAAACACTATTTACTAACTACCGCCCAATCTCACTTCTACCTGCTATTTCAAAAAATTTTGAGAAAGTTGTTTACAATCAGTTACACGAATATCTTCAGAAATTCAATCTCTTTTACAATAGCCAATATGGTTTTCGATTGGGTCATTCGACTGAATTTGTAGCGATGGAACTTGTCGACAAAATAATAACAGAAATGGACAATAATAAACTTCCTAACTGTTTTTTCCTAGACCTATCAAAAGCCTTTGATACTTTGGACCACAAAATACGTTTAGAAAAATTAGATTACTATGGAATGAAGTATACACCTGTTAAACTTTTTCAAATCTATCTGACAAATCGCTTTCAATATGTAGAAATAAATGACTCAAAATCAGATTTATTGCCGATTACAACAGGGGTCTCCTAAGGCTCCATTTTTGGACGCTACTCTTCATCATTTATATAAATGATATATCCCAAGGCAGTAATATATTTGAAATAATCATGTATGCTGATGATTCTTATTTTCTAACAACTACCCTAAATTCCTTTTGTACTAATATTTCTGCTAACAACCCTGATATACCAATAAACCAGGAACTGACAAAAATTACAGAATGTTTAAACTCCAATAAACTGTCCTTAAATGTTAAGAAAACTGAATTTATGATTTTCACCAGCCAAACAAAATAGAATACCGGATATTGTCATCAACTCAATTCCAGTGAAACATGTAGATTCCTTCAACTTCCTAGGGATAACCATTGATAAGCAATTAAACTGGAATGCTCGTACAGTAGTCCCTCCTATTAAAGACCACTCCTTTGAGAGACCACAATTATCAGGTGTCTCTGTAGTACTTTTCATGTTATTTATACCTCCTTTGAGGGACCACCTGCTTTATGTGACCGCCTTTTGGGTGTCACAAGGGGCAGTCTCTCAAAGGAGGGACTACTGTATTGATTAAATAAACTTTCTAAAGGTTTGGGCATTCGAAACAAACTTAAATATATCCTATCCATGACTGCCAAATTAAAAATATATCATTCTATTATACTACCATAACTACAGTATCCTGGTCAGATAAAATTGAAAAACTACAGAAGAAAATCATACGTGTCCTAACATGTAGCCATTATAATGTGCATTCATACCTGCTTTACAAAAATCTTAAGGTACTTAAAGATCTATTTATAATATTTAAATTAAAATTTTATCACAATTATATAAACAATAGACTACCTAATAACTTATTAAATTCCCTTTGATTGAGGAAATTTATAGAAGTACCAGACAGTTCCAAAACTTATTCATTCCAAGATGTAATCACACTTTTGCCAAAAACTCTGAGGTATGACATGGCTGACTCACTGAATAAAACTTCTGTCTCCATCAAAGAAAAAATGTACACTCAGCCTAGGTGGGATGGCAACTTATGTAAAAAAATAATGCTTGCCAATTATCAAGATGTGCACTATACGAAATTGTTATAGCTGTACACGAGTGCACCAAAAATTGTTAATTTTGGTTCTTATATAGTAATTTTACACTCTGCTTCACAATTACAACTTCAAAATCACTTCTCTGTTTTGACTGGCATTGGAAATTTCATTATAGGGCAGCTGCCACGGTAGTGGCAATATTTGCCTTAGTGGGGGTCTCCCTGACCATCAGTAACATCTGTATAACTTGTATCTGTATTTTCTACTGATGGAACAAAGTCGTCTCTCTCTCTCTCTCTCTCTCTCTCTCTCTCTCTCTCTCTCTCTCTCTCTCTCTCTCTCTCTCTCTCTCTCTCTCTCTCTCTCTCTCTCTCTCTCTCTCTCTCTCTCTCTCTCTCTCTCTCTCTCTCTCTCTCTCTCTCTCTCTCTCTCTCTCTCTCTCTCTCTCCCCCCCCCTGGGTCAAAATTCAAGGTCATTTAGGCCTTTGAATTGTCACCTTGCCATAACTTGGTCAATTTTTACCTAGTTTCAGTCAAGTCTGGCTCAAATTGTAGATATTGCAACTCTGCACATTTTTGTAATTTAAATGTGACCTTCAAAGGTCAAGGTCATTTAGACTTTGAAATTTTCTTCTAGCCATAACTTAATGGAATGTAAAGTACCAAAGGACAAAATTTGTATTATCTGATATTTAGAGCTTTTGAAGGCACACAGACAGATTTGCTTTGAAGCAAATCTTCTTTTCTAGTTGATGTTGGATTCCAAATTTAAATGCCTAGTGAAAAGAACTTTTAGCTAAGTACCGGCATGACTAGTTCCAGGGGGGAAAAAAAGTTCAGATCACCAACTAGCCTTGTATTTTGGTTCAACAAAGACTACTTTTAATCATTAATTTTTTGTGGGTCGCAACAGCTCAGTAAATTTTGGCTTAGCTGGTTTGTCAGTGGCATCAGCTTGTCTTGTGGTCCGTTGCCTGATTGTGGTAGTTTTGATTTTCGACTGTTCAAAAATGTTCAGCAGGATGCCCTTCAAAGTAAATAGCAATATGCAACTTTCTTGTCTTTTAAGCTAATTTTTAAGCTCAGCTTGTTATAGTTTTTAGAAAACACTCTTGTCTCAAACCACCTGCCGAATTGCTTTAAAATCACACAGGACAGTTCTGGCAATTGATAGATCTTATTTGTTCAATGGATGGCATTCATTTTTTCTCTCTTTTTACCTCAGCTGACAAGTCAGGAATTGCAGTTTTAGTATGGTTCTGGGACTGCAGCACCAGATTCAGATTCTTTTATTCGACAATAAATTCAATACATTTCAATTGTTAGATTATAGTGACAGAAATATATATAAACAAATGCAAAACAAAAACTAAGAAAAATAGTACACTATTACCACAGAGAACAGATAGTCAGGATGATCCAGCTAAGCATGAAAACATCCGCTCTCACATAGCCACCAAAATAAATTTACTTGGAAAGTTAACACCTTGCTTCAGAATAAAGCACCATATGTGTGTTAGGACAGTTGAACTGACTGAGACATAGATAACATAATTACATACAAATATACTTTTAAATCCTCATTACAAACAAAGCAATTTGGAATAGTACAGGTTTCAGAGTATTGGTCTATGTAAAATCTTTTAACATATTGAAATAAATCATTGTAAGAGTGTGTATGAATTTTGTCCTTAATATTTACAGGTGTATCAAGGAGCAATTTGGGAATAGACTATCGAACGCACTTTTCAGTCGATATATGTTGGGGGTTAGCATAGCGGGGAAAATAACGATGCCTGGTGGGATAATCACGAGTAACTGGTAAGATTGCAAAAGTATTATTGAAATAAGAAGGCAGTTCGTTTTTAGTGTATCGATAGAAAAATTTTAATGACATGTTTGAATAAATCGAGGCTTTCAATTTAGTTTTTAGTTCTTTAAATAATGGGTCTGTACGTGCGTTATAAGGTGCGGAGCATATCAAACGTGTGGCCGATTTTTGTAATTTGAAGATACGGTCACCAGCATAACCCCATGCAAGTATTCCATAGTTGACATGCGGCAAAAACAGGGAATTATTAATTAACAATAAAGTGTATTTGGGGAGATAGTGACGTAATCTTTTTAAGATCCCAGTCGTTCAGGAAATTTTATTTGCAATTTTATTTACATGAGAACTGCAATTTAGTTTTTCATTTAATGTTACTCTCAGGAAATCAAAATCATTAGTCCTTTCCAATCGAATACCAGTTATTTTAAGACATCTAAGTGTAACTTGCGTTGTGAAAAGGAGAACAACATAAATTTTGTTTTTGATACGTTTAGGGATAACTTGTTTGCTGCAAGCCAATTATACACTTTTTCGAGTTCGGAATTAATTTTCATTGAGACATATTCATTGTTGACTTGAGGCCCAAAATTAAAGTACAGAGTGAGTTGATCAAAGATGTATCGTCAGCATACAAAATGGATTCAAAATTTGGAGCAGCAAGATACAGATTATTAACATAAATTATAAACAGAAGTGGCCGGAGGATAGAGCCTTGGGGCACACCAGTTGCTACTGGTGATAGACAGGGACGAGAATAGGTTGCCATTTGGCAACTGTCAGTCAAAATTGCTTTCCATCAACATAATAAAATGTTCTGAGTTTGGTGTAGCTGCTTCAAATTTGTTAAAATCTTCGGGGTTGGGGCATGTAAGGTTGTCAATTAGCTCCTGCGGTAGCCAAAGTGCAGTTTGGGCATTCTCATCCCTGGATAGAGCAGAAGAGACATTATCCAATTGAACATATTGGAATCGATTTGTCGCATAACTTTCAAACCATTTTGAAAATCAAAATGTTATGATCTAGTGTGTCAACTGCTTTTGACAAATCTAAAAATATTGTTAAAGGAATTTCACCCGAGTCAAGAATCTTGTATAAGCTATCAATGAACTCCAAAGTAGCATGTTGTGTTATGGAGTTTTTTAATCCATGCTGACGAGTGTAAAAAATATTATTAGTTGCAAAGTAGTCAAATTGATGGTAAACAACTTTTTCAAAACTTTTGGACAAAACAGGAAGTAAGGAAATAGGTCTGTAATTATTTAAAATTTTGTCTTCGTCTTTTTTGAAAATTGGAATCACTTTGGCGAGTTTGAGTTTGTCTGGAAAAATCCCTGTGTTTAAAGACTGATTGATAATAAGTGACAGATGTTCTGCTAAAGGTTTAATAAGTCGCGTAGACAAGAGGTCATGCCCTGTACTTGATTTAGGTTTAAGTTTATCTCTAATAATTTCAATCTCGGCCGAAGTAGTAGTATTAAAGAAAAATTCATGTTCGCGTTGCTGGTTCAAAGATGTACTAAAGTGAGGCGTATGTCTTTGATCTATTTTGGCTGCCAACTTTGGACCAACATCCGAAAAAATGTGTTAAATCTCTCTGCTATTTCGTGTTTATTGGATTCTTTTTTATTTTCAATAACAAAAAAAGATGGGAAGTCTTTTTTCCTTTTGTTAACACTTAAGATTGTCTTAATAACATCCCAGGTCTTTTCAGTAGGCCTATCATTTTTGAAATTTTCAAATTGAGAATGATAATAGGATCGTTTCCGATGTTGAATTACTTTGTCAAGTACTTTATTGTATGTTTTAAAATTCTGTTTTAATGGAACATATTGAGGGGAATCAGGGTGAGTACATTTCATTTGTTTATACAAATTGTCCCAAAATTTTATTGAATTTAAAATTCCATTTGTCACCCAGGGTGACTTTTTATGTTTATATTTGTTGAAGCGGACAGTTTTAATAGGGAGATGCTTTTCTTTACAAATATGCAATACATTTACAAGTTTATCATAATTCGAGTTTGGATCAAGATCTAAATCATTATCTAAAGCTTGCAAAAAATCTGTGTTATTCATCTCATGCACAAAATTTTGCGTGGATACAGGATCTCTAGTTTCAATTTGGACATATTTAGGTAAAGCTTCAAAAATTCAGTTTCTGATCCAAAAATGTAAAATAGGGCAAATGGCCAAAGTTGTTATTATGATACCTGATAAACAAGCCTTATTGCTCCGTAATAGACAGACA